>OZ024823.1:127525691-128070982 GCA_964016985.1 Anodontia alba
TTTATTCCATTATTTATTAACATTTCCTATAAATTTTACACGTAAAATATTTATTTATTTATCTATTATCTTATCTTATCTTATCTTATTTATTCATTTATTTTATTTATTGTACTATTTATTTATTATTTATCTATTTATTTATTCAATTATTTCTTTTCATATTATTATTTATTTATTTATTTATTTATTTATTTATTTATCCATTCATTCATTTGTTTATCTGTTTAGATTGATGAAAACACTTATAAATTGTGAGATATAAAAATCTACAAAAATATTAAAAAAAAATAAAAAAAAAATAAATAAAAAAGAAAAAAAAAAAAGAAAAGAATAAATGATATTTTATTGTATGTATTAACTTAGATATTTATTTATTTATTTATTTATTTATTTACTCACAAACATATTATTTATATTATATTATATTATATTATATTATATTATATTATATTATATTGTATTGTATTGTATTGTATTGTATTGTATTGTGTTGTGTTGTGTTGTGTTGTGTTGTGTTGTGTTGTGCTGTGCTGTGCGGTGCTGTGTTGTGTTGTATTATATTATATTATATTATACTTTTATTTATTCATTTATTTATTTATTATTCATTATACTTACTATATACTAATTTATTATTTACTTATCTAATTATTGTGTTAATAGGTTTCTAATCATTGTGCACAATCAATAAAAAAACGAATGTCAGACTATACTTGTTGTTTATTTCCATTTGTCAAAATTGGTCTGTCTGGTCTCTTTTCCTCTACCTAGTGTATATATACAACAGTACGTTGCGCGCACTAAACAAGCATGAGAGATACAGGAACGTCACATATCCGAAAACCGTATTTACGCTAAATATTTTGACACATAAACTACAAGTGGTGAGTTATGAACTAAACAAAAATTAATTAATAAACCTTTATTGCATCTTCATTTGTGGGCTAAACATTCAGACAGCTTATTTCAATAAAATACTTACCGTATTTATCCTAAATATGAGGACACCTTAACTCCTTAAATATTAAAGTACCATTAATTTGTTCTAAAATTTGCACAAGTTCATTTTATTACCTGTTACTATGTCTAAAACTACTAAATGAGTGGCAAACAGGGTAGACCCTGATCAGACGCCGCCTTCAGCGGCGTCTGATCAGGGTCTACACTGTTTGCTGTGCCTGTCTGTCCTACTTTTTAGGATAATTATGGTATCCTAAATCTTATACTTGTACATGTTCATTTGACTCTCCCGCTCGACAAGACCATAATAGTATTAACTGGGTCGTTAAACTCCAGTTAAACAATTTGACAACTCGGTGATTTGTTCAAAAGCCCCGAATGAATGGTGAACAGCACAGAACCTGATCAAACTGTTCCTAAAGAAGCAGTTCCTTCTGTGTAAACACTATTTGCTCTGCCATATCATTACGGATATCTAGGATAAAAGGGCTGGTTGTAAGATCCATAAATCTGGTAAGGATATTTTTTTTTTTTTTTTTTTTTTTTTTTTTTTTTTGATTCATACAGTCTACGCGCTTGAAGGAGAGTCGGCACAGTTTGTAGATTTTCCGACATAAAACACGGGAGTCAACTTTTGTAGATTCCTGTTTGCTTTCCTGTACACTACACCCGGTCTGAAAACGGGTCTATTTTAAAAAGGAAAGAAATATCTCCCATTAAGAGCAAATTCTTCCCTTTTAGAGTAGACCCCTTTTTTAGAAAGCAGATAAAACAAATTTGACAGAGTTGCCTCCCCTGAACGTGTATTCTTTCCCCTTAAGGCAAACGGTTTTTGTAAGGAATGAATGCTATATCATTTCCTAGTCACAACAGCCACACTGCCATAGTAGCATGTCGTGCACCCTTACCATTACGAAAACACGTCTATTCAAATATATAGAAAATTTCACCTCTAAAAACTGAAAATTTTCAAACTAAAAAAAAAAAAAAGATATTTTTCATATTTCTGCTCAAAATATAGATTGTGCCTCGGCGAGGCGGTTCTAACGAGTACCATCAATCTATGATTGAACAAAAATAAGAAAAATAGTGTCTACCCCTGTAAACCCCAGTGTTACTTTATAAAAGTGGGGTTTAAGGGGTCAAAATTGTATAGGCACGTTTTCGTGATGATTACCGGGATAGACTGGTCGAGATATTGCTTTTCTTACAAAAAAAAAAAAAAAAAAAAGAAAAAAAAAAAAGAACTCGCAGTGTTTACGTGCGCTGTGTGAATGTGCACACGTCACACCTCCGAATACGTAACAGATGTGTATGTTATGTATGCGTACTGTTATACGCATACGTAACATATGTGTTACATTTACAATGTTATTGTGTTACGTTTGCGTACAAATTTACGCATATGTAACGTGAACAATTTATGTGAGGCTTTCGTATGATATTTTCAAACCCATACAGATATGCAACACCTGTTCATTACATGTAAAGAGGTCACTTTAAAAACGTTTTTTAATAGAACGGCACCCTCAAGTTGGTGGGCCATCGACTATCCCCGTAGTCACAAACTTAGACCCTAATGATACGTACTTTGACCCTACGTAAACACTGTTAACTGTATAATGATCTACCAATCATACCTGTCATTCTGATAAGCTACAAAACCATGTTCTAAAATAATATTTTCCCTCATGCCCCTTCCCATTTGACCGCCCTGACCTCTACTCCTACCGTGACTAGAGGTCCTATATGTTACAATAATCTATACTACTAAACGAAAAATTAGCCCCAAAAACTAGAAAACGGTAAAAACCTGCTGCGGTTTGTTGGTTTAAATTTATAACGATATTGTTCTTATTGATAATTTTTTAATTTAATTTCCGGAATTTTAATGAGTTTTTCAGTTTTTTTTTTTTTTGTTTTTTTTTTTTTGTGGGGAAGCAGACAATACTTTATTCAAATTCTCCCAAAATAGCTTCTCGAATTTACCACCTCTAAATAGATTATGTGCACCTCGGTGTGTGTGTGTGTGTGGGGGGGGGGGGGGGGGTGCGGTGTGTGTGTGGGGGGAGGGGGGGAGGGTGGTATTTGCGGTAAATCGGACTTCATGTAAGCATAGACTGGTGCGTATTTATATGACTGAACGTTCGGTATTCCCTTGTGGCGTAATAGTCAATTTATATATTGCAGCGATGCTTCTGTAAACGACAACGGTGTGAACCGAATGAAAGAACAAAGTTCGAGAACGTAACGGCATACGTAATTAAGAATCCCTTTTTTTTTCGGGAAAAACTTCATTTATTTCAAACTGCATAGAAAAATCTACCCAATAAATATTTTAATTTTGGTCAGTTAATTACTGTCCTCTGTGGTCAATGTTGGTGAATTGTTGTATAAGCAGGCTACGTCGTACTCACTCTTCGAACCATCTCAAACACCGCTGGGTCAGTCCGAACCCAAATTGATCACCATCGGGTTCGAGCTTTTGAGGTGCGACTGTAATTGGACCTAGCGGCAACTCTGCATATATGAGCCGTCGCATGACAAAATCAACAAAATGACCTGTGTACCACGCACAGTGACCTGTGCATCTGCCCAGTCTGATCTGTCTTCACTGTCTGCACGTAGAAACCATGGCCCCTTAGCAACCCATCGAGTGCGAAGCCAGACTGATGAAACGGTGAGTATCCATGTTAACCTACTCTCCCCTAGGTAGCCAAGTCACTTTGTTGGGTTTGTCATGCGCTGGCTCATATGGTTAAACCGTCCGAAATCAGCAGGCCGATTACCTACGAATTTACCGGCGCAGTGGCTAAGTTGCTAGAACGTCCGCCTTACGTTCCGGAGGTTGTGTGCTCGATCCGCTGCCAAGTCATACCAAAGAATTTAAACATGATATTACTGCAGCTGCTCTTTCGCTTGGCGATCAGCATTGAGCAAACGGAAATGGTCGGCCTGGTATAACGTGACTGGGTCGAATGTTACGCCATGTGTCTGGCGCGGGATATTTTAGTGAGGCAGCACTCTAAAGGTGAATACTGAGCTCCCTGACATATATAGACGCCGTCGCGATATGACTAAAAGATCGCGACGTTGAACACAGATAGAATTAAATAATAAAAAAATAACCTTCGAACTTTTTTTTTTTTTTTCAGTTTTCAATCTGTTCGATGAATCAAAATATAATATAATACCCGAGCTTGCGCGTTCTCTTCTAGTAGATATTATTCCAGCCACTTTAATATACTTATCTTTCCGGTTGATTTTAACCCTTAAAGCGCCAATCACAACTGCAGCAGACGACATTTTTTTTTTTATTTATTTTTTTTATTTTTCAGAGGAAACAAGTCTGGACATTTCATGTGAATCGTCTGCTTGGCAGACGATTCACATGAAATGTCAAATTTTGTTTCCTCTGAAAAAAAAAAAAAAAAAAAAAAAAAAATAGAATGTCGTCTGCTGCAAATTTTGCTTGGCACTTTAAGGGTTAACATATTCTAAAAATAAATCAAAATTTGGCTCCCATTTGGTGACACAGGTCCTAGACCGCTAAATTAATAGCGAGCACAGCTCGCGACGCGCTTCGCTCTATGGTAGAGAATATGATCAAGAAAAAATAACATACAACGATATATACTTTCAGCAGAAATCGGTCTGACCAATTTTCTTCCTTTTTTGTCACCGGAAGTTAACAGAACTGACTGGGTCCCGCTATTCACAAAATTTGAGTCTAACTAATAAGCGTCACGAAGTGACAAGAATCGAATGTCAATAAGTGTCACGAACATATTTTGCTGATTATTTTTATTATTTATTATTGATTTACATATGTTTCTATAGCGAGCACAGCTCGCGACGCGCGAAGCGCGTCGCGAACGAAGTGAGCTCTACGGTAGAGAATATGATCAATGAAAAATAACATACAACGATAAATACTTTCAGCAGAAATCGCTCTGACCAATTTTCTTCCCGTTTTCTTTCCGGAAGTTGTCAAAAGTTGTCACCGGAAGTTGACAGGACTGGAGCGGACTTGATACTAATAAGCGTCACGAAGTGAGACGAAACAATAAGTGTCACGGACATATATTGCTGATTATTTTTATTATTTATTTATTATTTATTTTTGATTTACATATATTTTATATACTGATAGTCATTCTTTAATGATTCTGTGAAGGACTTTTCAGAGACTACAAACAGGGTCTGTGCTGTGCTCGCATTTAGGCTAAGCCTATTTTCATAATATTCTTATATTCATTCTTTAATGATGCTGTGAAGGACTTTTGAAGAGACTACAGATAGGTCTGCGCTGTGCTCGCATTTAGGCTAAGCCTATTTTCATATCACACAGCTCACGACGCGCAAAGCGCGTTGCGAACGAAGTGAGCTCTACGGTAGAGAATATGATCAAGAAAAAGTAGTATACAACGATATATACTTTCAGCAGAAATCACTCTGACCAATTTTCTTCCTTTTTTCTTCCCGGAAATTGTCACTGGAAGTTGGCAGAACAGACTGGATACCGCTATTCATAAAACTTGGGTCTCACTAATAAGCGGCACGAAGTGACAAGAAACGAGTGTCAATAAGTGTCACGAACATATTTTGCTGATTTTTTTTATTATTTATTATTGATTTACATATATTTTTTTATACTGATATTCATTCTATAAAGGCCCCGTCACACTCAGACAAAGACCTCAAAGACCGCACTGCGTTCTTAAAACTTAAACTACGCAGGGAGAACGGGATGAAATGCAGGAAAAATCGCAGTTTTCAAGTTGGTTCTACGTCCTTACTACGCCCATGTCAGGATGCCACTGCGTCTAACACGCACCAGCTACGTTTTGTCGCGCGCTTGATCAGGCATACACCACGTCCTTTGCGTTTTTACTACGTTTTTACTACGTTCTTCCCAAGACCTTTGAGACAACACCACGTGCTTAGTGCGCGTTTACCACGTTCTCACTGCGCCCTTCAAGATGTTATAAAATAAAGTCAACTGCGGCACTCTGCGTTCTCATTCGTTCTGCAAGTTTCCTTGAGTGAACAACCATCATAAACTATGCCTCCAAAAGGTCGTGGGAGAAGACAAAAAGGTCAGAAAAAGGGTAGCACCATCAGTCTGTCATAGTGGCCAAATTGAAATCGTCTTTCAACCGAAAGCCAAGGGCGCACCCAACAAGATCTAGGTTGCCTTCTATTCCTTCTCCGTCTTATCCTCCTTAATCACACAAGGACAGCCTGCGCATCAAGCAGAGTTTGGTTGCCTTGGAACAACGCACACTGCAGAAGAACGTTTTGATTCTGTGTGTTCATGATAAAAGTTGAAACAGAAGTGAAAATGTGAGAAATTCGGTGAAGTATTTATACTAAATTGCTTGACGTGACATGGACGCTATGAGAACTTGCTGCAAACGTAAAACGGACGTGTTAAGCACCGAACGAACGTGTAACAAACGTAATGTTGTCTTATACAACGTGGTATGAACGTACTTTTGCCTTTGCAGAAACGTGGAACGGTCGTGGTGGGTACGCGATTGACGTGGTATGAACGTCGTATGAACGCACTGCAATCTTTTCCGTCCATACCAGGTTTGTACTACGTCAATGTAGACCATATTAGGTTCATGCTCCGTTGGTACTACGTCAATGCCGTTGTTTCCATGTCCTTACTGAGTCCTTACTGCGTCCTTATTCGATCACGTCCTCGCCACGTTTTTTTTGAACATGTTTAAAAATCATCCACGTCAGCCAAGACCATAAAGATCGCATCACGTCCTTATCGGTTTCTACTGCGTTCCTTCTACGTCGTACAAGTTCGTACTACGTCGGCCCGGTTTTACATTGACGCAGTGGGAACTTGGTCTAGTGTGACTGGGGTTTAATGATGCTGTGAAGAACCTTTGAAGAGACAACAGATAGGTCTGTGCAAAGCCTATTTTCATATTAGTGTTTTAAACGCAAACGGGATTTTAAAACCGCTTGGAATATTTTGATTATTTTTGGCATGCTGACAAAGGTTGACAAGATCTAATCAATGAAATTGTCAAATGCAACCCGATATAATTAACATGTACTCCTCAGAACAATAGATGGTTTTAGGGCTCCAGATAAGAGAGACAGAGAGAGACAGAGAGAGAGAGAGAGAGAGAGAGTTCTTTCGCATGCAGACACATATTGACACGCATGTGCGTGTATACTCGAAAGAGACTCGCGGGTAGAACATCAAAAAAAAAAAAAAAAAAAAAAAAAAAAAAAAAAAAAAAGAAAGAAAAGAAAGTTCAAAGGTTTATTGTTATTTTATTTGGCTTTACCGTCACTTTCAACAATCTTTCAGCCATATTGAGACGGTGTCTGGATGTGATAGGGAGCTCAATGCTCACTTTTAGAGCGCTGCTTCACTAAAATATCTCTCCTAAGACACATGATGTGACATTCCACTCAGTCACATTATACTGACACCAGGCTGACCACTTTCGCTTTCTCAATGCTGAGCGTAAAGCTAAAGAGCAGCTAGTACCATTTTTTAAAGTCTTTTGAATGTCTCTGCCGGGGATCAAACCCACAGTCCCCGGACACAATGCGAATGCTCTAGCAACTGACTCACTGCGTCGATAGGTTCGAATGTAATCGGTCGGCTAATTTCCAACGGTTTTACCATATGAGCCAGCGCATGACAAAACCAACAAAATGACTGGGCTCCCAGGGATGAGTTAGATAGCATGTGTATTCACGCCTATTCAAATATACCGGAAACACGCCTATTCAAATATACCGAAAACACGCCTATTCAAATATACCGAAAACACGCCTATTCAAATATACCGAAAATTTTACCACCAAAAAATGAAAATTGTCAGATGAAAAATTCTGATATTCTTCATATTTCTGCTCAAAACATAGATTGTGGGTACTCGTTAGAACCGTCTCCACGAGGCGGTTCTAACGAGTACCCACAATTTATGTTTTAGAGCAGAAATAAGAAAATAATGTATACCCCTGTAAACCCCAGTTTTACTATATAAAAGTGGGGTTTAAGGGGGTCGAAATTATCGTGATGCAGTCTTACCAGTCTTTGCTGATAACTCAGTGGGTTGCTAAGGACCCAATGTTTCTACGTGCGAACAGCGAAGACTGATCAGACTGGGCAGATGCCCAGCTGATCTGCGCTGGGTGCACATGTCATTTTTAGATTTCCATTTCTTTGATCGAAACCTACATTAATTGACGTCGCTGTACGGCGGCATCTGTGTCTGTGCACAGATAACACTTTGTAAACGATGGTTGTATGTTTAGTGTCATTCCTAGTTAAGATCACCAAATTATCGGGCCATTTACCTTGGCCACTCTCATGGCTAATTCAGCAGACGGCAAACTGATATTTTTCTTATTTTCCAAGAAAATAGGCTTTGCCATTTTATGCAAATTGTCTCATCAGGAGACAATTTGCATGAAATGTCAAGCCTGTTTTCTATGAGAATTAAGAAAAAAATATATAAAAACTAGAGCTGCTTTTTAAACTATATATATGTGTCTCCCCCAGGTGCCACTCACATATAGAAAGGAAATTTTTACCTTTATTTATTGTTTATCATAATTGCAGGCCCGTACGCAGAGGGGAGTGCAGGGGGTGCGAAACCTTTTTCTGGGAAAATTATTTCAAAATCATACTTTGTTGGCAGAAGTTTAATTTACTCTAATTTTAGCCCCTGAATAATTTTCAAGTTATAGAGCGGACATGAAACTACTTCAAAGGGGAATAATTCCAAAAATATATAGATAGGAGTTACGCTTCTTGTGGTCTGCATGTCATCTCTTGATGCCGTACATTTCTGTAAAGTTTCATAAAAATATCTTGAACGGTTTTCAATTTATTAGACGCAACTACCATTGTCAAATTTTTAAGGGAATAGTCCCAAAAATATATAAACAAGAGTTATGGTTCTTGTGGTCTGCATGTCGTCTGATGATGCATTATATTTCTATAACTTTTCGTGAACACATCTTGAAAGGTTTTCTATTTATACAGCGGAAACAAAACTACTATTTCAAAGGGGAATTACTCAAAAATTTACAGACAAAAATTAAGCTTCTTGTGGTCTACATATAATCTGCTTTGTATTTCTGTAAAGTTTAATGAAAAAATCTTGTTATACAACGGCAACAAAACTACTATTGTCAAATTTTAAAGGAGAATAACTCCAAAAGTATGTAGACAAGAGTTATAGTTCTTGTCGTCTGCACGTTGTAAAGTTTTCAAGTTATAGAGCGGACACGAAATAACCATTGTCAAGTTTCAAAAAGGAATAACTCCAAAAATGTATAGACAAGTTACGGTGTTTGTGGTCTGCACGTCGTCTGACGATGCTTTATATTTCTATGAAGCTTCGTGATACTATCTTGAACGATTTTCAAGTTATAGAGCGGACACGAAATTACAATTGTCAAATTTCAAAGGGGAATAACTCCAAAAAATATATAGACAAGATTTACGATTTTGTGGTCTGCATGTCTTCTGATGATGCTATATATTTCTGTGAAGTTTCATGAATATATCTTGAACGGTTTTCAAGTTATAGAGCGGACACGAAATGACCATTGTCAAATTTCAAAAGGGAATAACTCCAAAGATGTTTTGACAAGAAATATGGTTCTTAAATTATACGGTGCCCATTGCCTACGGTGAAATTGTTTAAACACAGCTATTGTGTGGATGTCTATATTCGAAAATTTACAATTAGGGGAGGTAATAAATATCCACCATCCTGGAAGGAATTCGCTACTTCGTTATTTGCACGTTACCCATGTAAATAACACGAGGCATTATTAGCAATGCATAGAATGAAGCAGAAGGCTTCAAAATGGAAAATTATGGGTCGGGAGAAGATAATTTCTGGGCAATTTTATTCTGACGCGAAAACAATGCGGCTTCTGATATATTAAATATATGAGCTAAATCTTTGACAACTAATTAACGTAATACAAAATAAAATTGTTTTAATACAGTAGCCTCCCTCTTGACCGTTCCAAGTCGTACCTATGTTTTTTGTTTGTGCGTCGGTAGTTTCATATGCGGTGTTTGTTTTGTTAATATTTGTTCCTTATCTCTCCTTGTTATGGTGCTTCAGGAGGTTGTGCTTCGTGATTGTAGCATTTCCTGGGTGTTTTCATTTATATTTGTACATTCATCACGAAAACACGCCTATCTAAATTTGACCCCCTTAAACCCCACTTTTATATAGTAAAACTGAGGTTTACAGGGGTGTACATTATTCTTCTTATTTCTGCTCAAAACCATAGATTGTGGGTACTCATTAGAACCGCATCATCGAGGCGGTTCTAACGAGTAGCCACAATCTATGTTTTGAGCAGAAATATGAAAAATATCAGTTTTTATTTGAAAACTTTCAGTTTTGGTGGTGAAATTTTCAATCTATTTGAATAGGCGTGTTTTCGCAATGTGTAGAAGATAGCCTCTCAAGTTATCTCCATGCGAGTACACACGGTTGAAATGACATCGTTTGAACGTTGATTCAACATAGACGTTGTTTCAACTTTTTGTGTGCGCATGACTGAAAACCTTAATTATCTAAATTAGACTTAACATGCTTGGGAACTTCATCCTAGCAGGCACATGACGTTTCACAAATGTAACGACAAACAAACAAAAATGCTCAAATTATAAGAAAGCAATACAATAAGAAATCCTATCACGTTTTAAGGTGACTGGATACACCTTCTAGGGAAATCACTCTGACGTGAAAATATTTGCCTCCCTGCCCAAAGAGACTGCTTTAAAAAAGAATTTACTCAACCTAAGAACAAACTTATTTCCTTAAAGGCTCCATATTCCTCAAAATAGATATTTTATTATCCAAGACAGGTTTAATAAATTGATATATGGTATTAAAACAATCATAAAATGTGGCACCTGATTGCCTGTAAAATTTCAGTTAGTGTCTCTTTCTTGAAATGAAATGATTTGTTGCCAACATTAATTCAGTGATACGATAAAACATCATTTCATTTTAGATCCAATTCAAAATCGAGAGAATAATTGAAATTTTACAGGTTGCCAGATGCCCCATTTTATGATCGTATTAATACTATATATCAATTTATTAATATGGGCCCTTTAACATTACGAAAACACGCCTCTATAATTTTGACCCCCATCTACCCCACTTTTATATAGTAAAACTGTGGTTTACAGGGGTATATATTATTTTTCTTATTTCTACTCAAAAACATAGATTATGGGTACTCGTTAGAACCGCCTCGGTGAGGCGGTTCTAATGAGTACCCACAATCTATGTTTTGAGCAGAAATATGAAAATATTAGAATTTTCATCTGAAAATTTTCCTTTTTTTGGTTGTAAAATTTTCAATATATTTGAATAGGCGTGTTTTCGTAATGAGAAGACTTTATACAATTGGTACGTAGTTTTCCGCCATTGTTTACAAGGTAGACAATTTTTGTGATTTGCTGTATCCCTTCCTGCACATCAAGCACCTCTAAAAGGAAAGAATTTGCTCTCGCGGGGAGCAAATTCTTTCTTTTTAATATCCAAAGACTTTTCAAAAGAGAGCAAACTGATTTTTGACAGAGTTGTGTCTCTTGCCAGAGTATTAGTTCTTCTTAAGAAAAGCTCCGTCTGCGGAGGAATTCATATACCGTGGAAGATTATCCTTTACTGCCGGAGTTGTCTTCCTTTAAAAGGAGGTGAGGGCGCTGAAAACTTAGATTATTGAGGTACAGTATAACCTCGATGGCTCGAAGACGGATGGCTCGTTTACCGTGGATGATTCGAACTCGTTTTTGAGTCCCTGGGAGAATGTTTCGATAGCTAAAGAAAACAAATATTTTGGGATTTTAAGGGAAATTTTCTTATTTTATCATGAAAATGTATGTTGTGTGTACTCATTAGAATCGCCTCATCGAGGCGATTCTAATGAATACACGCAACATACCATTATTTTGTAGAAGATGGAAAAGACATTTCTAGATTATTTTCATTTGCCTTCTGACCTTGCGCTATGATTAACCGTCAGTGGCTCGAACTACCCATGTCTCGAACAAATTTCCATGGCCCCAAAAATGTTCGAGCCATTGAAGTTCGACTGTATATTCATTCATCTTAAAGGAATTGAATAAACTTGGTGGATTTTTCCCTATTTCCGCCAAGAGAGACAACTTTATTGACTTCGTGTTTGTTTTTACCAAAAACCCTTCTGAAAAGGGGACTTCTCTAAAAGGAAAGACTTTGCTCCCAAAGAAATGAAAGTGGGTGGGGTGCAAACTTTCATCCTAAGCTTGTTTGAGGTACAGTCATTCATCCTGAGGAGATTAGATACGCTTTGTAGATTTTTTCGCCATTTCTACCAAGGGAGACAACTTTAATGACAGCCTGTTTCCCTCCCTGCACATCATGCTCCTCCTGAAAATGGGTCTACTCTAAAAGCGGGTTGCAGATACTTTCGTTTTAGAGTAGACTCCTTTTTAGAAGGGTCGCAAAAATATTTTGAGAGAGTTGCCTCCCCTGAAAGTTTATCTATTCACCTTAAATAAGTTCGTGAACGCGATAGGTTAACATATTAAACCTAGTCATGCTGAATAAATTAAGATGCCACACCCACTTCCAATTTTCAGCCAATCAGATTACTTGATCCAGGTTGTTGATATAAATTCACAAGCTGAATGACAAACAGTGCAGATCCAGATCAGTTGGCTTCTTCAGAAGCCAACCGATCTGGATCTACACTGTTTTCAAAAGCTGGACATATCCGGGTTCAGCAGGACAAGGGTTAATGCCCAAATATTTTCGGTGAAATTCATAATTAAAATTGTCGGGTACAGTGTTGATTAGACAGGGTGTTATTGTACGACGCGCAGAAAATTCGACCGATTGAAAGGTTGGCTTTCGAAAGGTGCCCTATAATCACCTCGTGAATCCGTCTGTCCGTCCATGGACAGTTAGAGAAACTGGCCATAGCGCTTGAACCGTTGGGAATATTTTGATATTTTTTGGCAAACTGATAGATACTGAAAACGTCTAGCCAATACACTTGCCAAATGCTACTTTTCTCCGACCAGGGCAAAGCCGAAGCAAAAAAAATGTGAAAAATAAGGAAATCGCCGTTGGTCCAGCAGTATGAGATATTTTGATGACATTTTGTATATACATTATTATTGACAAGATCCAGATAAAGAAATTGCCTACTGCCACTTTTCCTAGATCGAGGCAATGCCGAGGCCAAAATGTGATAGTTAGCGAAAGTACTCATAACTCTTGAAACCTCACGAATACTTTGACAATTTTTCGCACACAGATTGATATCGACGATGCCAATTTTCACTGACCGAGGCAACGCCGAGGCCAAATATTGAAATAGCCATAGGTCTCCAACAATATGGAATATTTAATTAAATGTTGTATACACATTAATATTGGCAAGATCTAGCTAAGGGATTCATCAAAAGCCCGAGGGTAAGTTGAGAAACATGCAAAAAGGTTATAAAACTTTTTTTATGCTCAATTCAGCTGAGCATGAAATTTATTTTGCCTATAAATCTTAAAATACTGACATTTTTTTAAAACTTCTTTCATGCTCAACTCAGCTGAGCATGCTCAGCTGAGCTGAGCATGAAAACAGTTTTAACTGTTGGTATTTTTATTTTTATGACCAAGTGAAATTTCATGCTCAGCTGAGTTGAGCATGAAAAAAGTTTTATAACCTCGGGGCCGATCGTGCACCTTAGCGACAGTTGATTATCTATTAAAATGACAATTGCTCGACTATCAATATGAATGACAAGCATTCTGTATTTGTCTACAAACACTTTATCCAAGGCCATAGTGACAAAAGGGCTAATGCAATAAATGGGAAAGAATAGTGTTCCTACCACTTTACGCGTATATTTTCTATTCTGTATCAAAACACACAATCCTCTATTCTGTATCAGAACACACAATCGAACTGTATCGATGTTTCTTTGCAACTGTATAAGATGTGAAGATTTTGTATTGTTTGCACATGCGTAAAATTCGAGAGTATGTGAAGTTGCTTGGGATTCGCAACTTGGATTATCGATTTTGCCCAACCATAACCAGTGCTTTACTATACTTTACTATTACGGAATAAATCGAATCCTAAAATCAATACTTCAAATTCCAAACCAACTTCATACACTTAAAATGTGATGCACATATTAACTGTTACGTATACGCACAAATATACGCATTAATAACAATCTGTTACGTATTCGTATTTGTGACATATGCACGCACAGCTCTGCAACAGTAGCTCGTGGCCATTCAATGTACAGCCGCGGTAGCTTGCGGTTCTTCAGTGCACTGTTTCGGTTAATCTTGTGCATCATGGGTCTGTCATATTAGCTTGTGGTGCTATAATGCACTTCAAGAGTAACTCATGGTTCTTCAGTGCACTGTAACATTAGTTTCTCATGAGCCGGGGCACAACATTTCCTACAATATTGCATTTTCACCTAGCGGATTCGCAGGCTGACTCGAGGAGAATCTTCTCTGTCCATCTGAAGAATGTTTGGATCCTTGGCTGACAACAAAGTAGCTTGTAGCGCTTAGGTGCGCTGGGCATGTAGTTTGTCATGCTTGAATGCATTGCATCAGTAATTTGAGGCACCTCCCTGCACTGTAAGAGTACTTTGTGGCGCTTCATCGCACTGCAGTGGTGGCATGTGGTGTTCGGAGCCTTTGAAAGTAGATTCTGGGACTTCAGTGCACTGCAATGGTGCCTCAGTGCATTGGAACAGTAACTTGTGGTGAATCCATGCACTGCAACAGTTGTTTGTGGTGATCCATCGCACTGTAATTGCAATGATAGCTTGAGGTACTGTCTTGTGCTGGAACATCTTATGGTGCTTCAGTGCATTGCAACAGTAGCTGGTGGTACTGCAGTGCGCCGCAACAGTGATCTGCAGTGGTCCATAGCACAACAGTGGTAGATTGCGGGACTGTTGCTGGTTACAGCCAGTGACGACAGTCGTCGCGAATGAACGCCGTTTTTCGTTTTGACGTTGAACTGGTAAGATGGGTGTTTCACTCGCTCTTACATCTTGTCGGTTTATTGGAAAATTCAGCAACGGAAAACTGTCTAAAAAAGACGAAGGTGGTTAGAACCCACCGTGGTAAAGGACAATGTCAGTGAAATGTTATCACATGGCACACCGTTTGCTAAGCCGGAAGGCCAGCAGCAAGCAGATATGGTTAAAGACTTAAAGGAAGAAGGTCATTTCTCTAAACGTATTTTTTTTTTAGGATAATGCGTTTTAACCTTTTCTACCCTGCAGACCAAAACAGATGCATGTGCAAACAGAATCAGATGAGACGGCTCGTAACGTCTCATCAGAGTCTACACTGTTTGCCATTCCGGTTTATATTTTAGTCTAGAACCCCTGATGCATCAGTGGACTTGTCCAAATTCAAGGATGGAAGAAGCCATTTCAGAAACTCAAGGATTAACTCAATATTTTCAACAATCTACGACACTATTTCTCTGTCTTATTATTATCAGTAGTAGTAGAAATAGTAGTAGTAGTAGTAGAAGTGGGAGAAGTGATTTTTATTTATTTATTTATTGTGTTGCTGTTTTTGTTGCTGTTAATATTATCATAATTAGGCTGCTTTGTCTCTTCAAATGGCATATCCACTCAGCACGGCACCAATAAAAAGATAAGAAAATAAATCTAACAGCGGGGAATGAATAATAGTGCATAATACGGTATATACTGATTAAGAAATAGAATAAATAAGCTAAAACAGTGGTTGCATTTTATGTTTCACTGAATTGATTGCCAGATCAACGAACTAATATGTCGTGTTAAAATAACTTTGTGGGATGAAATTAATACTAACCCATCTGGAAGGTCGGTTAAATTTATCATTACGAAAACACACCTATTCAAATATATTGTAAATTTTACAACCAGAAAAAGGAAAATTTTCAAATAAAAAAATCTGATATTTTTCATATTTCTGCTCAAAACATAGATTGTGGGTACTCGTTAGAACCGCCTCGCCGATGCGGTTCTAACGAGTACCCACAATCTATGTTTTTGAGCAGAAATAAGAAAAATAATGTATACCCCTGTAAACCCCAGTTTTACTATATAAAAGTGGGGTTGAAGGGGGTCAAAATTATATAGGCGTGTTTTCGTAATGTTTATCTGAGGTAAAAAGTTATGCGAATCTACGGAACACAGAAATCACGAAAACACGCCTATGTACTTTTGACCCCCTTAAACCCCACTTTTATATAGTAAAACTGGGGTTTACAGGGGTATACATTAATTTTCTTATTTCTGCTCAAAAACATAGAGTGCGGGTACTCGTAAGAACCGCCTCGTCAAGGCGGTTCTAACGAGTACCCGCAGTCTATGTTTTGTGCAGAAATATGAAAAATAGCAGAAGATTTTATCTGAAAATTTTCAGTTTTTGGTGATACAATTTTCAGTATATTTGAATAGGCATGTTTTCGTAATGAGGCATTGTTTCTCTTTTCTGTACTTGTTCCTTCGGGATAATATCTTGCGGCCTGACGGTAATAACTTGTTCCCACAAAATAGTATCTAGTGGACTCAGAAACGATTTAACTCTTTCATCCCTATGTTTTTAAAGTGGAATCTTCCCTCGTTGAATCTGGACACATTTTTTTTTTTCAAATAGGAGTGCCTCATAAATCGATAACAAAATGGCAAACAATGTAAATTCACATGAGACGGCTCGAACTGTTTGAAAAAGTAGCTGAAGGGCTAGTTTTTAGGGAAATTATTCTCCTTCCAGGGCTCCGTACAAAACTACCAAGTTTCTCCTGTTGTTCCGGTTGATTTCGTGTTCCGACGAAAACGACAATTTGTAATAAGATAAAAGAAAGACACTGAAAATTTAAAGGGAGAATGGGTTTGGGGTTCAGGAAGGGCGGCAGGGGTGGGGTAAAAATGCAAATAACGTTATTAGACGTAACGTGATTTGACGTTGCGCAGTGCGGTTACTACGTGACGTCACTCGGATAGTACTTAGTTACGCGTTTCGACGTTGAACTGGTAAGACGGGTGTTTCACTCATTCTTACATCTTGTCAATTTATTGACAAATCTAGCGATGGGAAACTGTCTAAAGAAGACGAAGGTGGTAGAACCCAACGTGGTAAAGGACAATGTCAGTGAATTGTTATCACGTGGCACACCGTTTGCTAAGCCGGACGGCCAACAGCAAGCTGATATGGTAAAGGACTTAAAGGACGAAGGTAATTTTGAAACCGTTGTTTTTTTTTGTTTTTTTTTTTTTGTTTGTTTTTTTTTTTTTTGGGGGGGGGGGGGGGGAACTATATTATTTACTTTCATGTAATAATTAAGTTATCATCAGTTAATCAAAGATCTTGAAGTGTGGACGTTATAAATAAATAAATAAATAAACGAATAATAATAATTAAATGAGTAATTAATAATAGTCATAATAAATAAATAGATAAATATATAAACTACTACTAATAATAATAAAATATTTTTTCAATATTTTATTTTCCCCAAATATGGAGATTTGACAAACATTAAAACATGGTACAAAAAACAAAATACAATATTTTAAGCAATTTTATACATACAATGATAAATGAACTCGATTGATTGATTGTGTTTGGGTTTAACGACACGTCAACCCTTGTGGGTCATTTTGTGTCGTCTCCCAGAGAAAGGGAGAAAAGAGACAGAAGAGATAGTAGAGGAGATGAAAGAGAGGGGCAGGGAAGAAAGAGGAGCAGGAATGAAAGTGAAGAAACAGAATGAATAAAAACATTCCCCCTCTACCCTTACCTGCTACAAGGATAGCAGGTCTTGCCAGTCGAACATTATTGATACGTACTTGTCACAATGATATAGTTATAGTTACATGCCAGCATTCTGCTCTGTATTGAACATCTGTGATGAAATGTGATTCTCTTGAGAAAAGACATAATGACCACAAGCTTTGTCTTATCTTTAAAGTGAAACATAATTTGACACCAGCATATCTATCTGCTCTAGTCCCTCAAAATGTAGATAACGCCACAAGATACTGCTTACGTAACTCCAACGACCTCTAAAATATACACCCGAGAACAACTTTATACTCTAACTCCTTTTTGCCCTCTACTGCCAGGGACTGGCATAATTTGTCCCGGAAGGAAGACAGATTGATCCTGTTAATATATTTAAGCAGTTTCAAAACAGAGGGAGAGAACGAGTCCCAAATTAAAATATTACTATGGCGGTAGTTGAAGGGGGTCAACTCCTTCATATCCGTTTCCGACTAACAAACTGCAGTGGTTTGAGCAATGACCTTTTTCTTAAAAACATATCAGATTTTTCTCTTTGTCAATGCGGAAGAATCAAGAATGCTTACCATTATTTCTTTGAACGTCCCTTTTACGCACGCCATCGTATTGCACTGTTTACTAGCCTGTCACAACGTTACAGCGTACCTTGAGTCTCCTGTTGTTCGGGGAAGCCTCGCAGTCAGACGAAGCCAATTTAGTTATATTCGAAGAAGTACAAAAATATATAATCGACACTAAGGGGTTTGGGTTATCGGAAACGTCTGTTGTGCATCTATATTAACAAATAGCTTGTCTTCGGCTCCTTTCTCCTGGTCCGAGTGGATGCATCCCGTCTTAACGTTCTTTTTTTCCTTCCCCTTTTACGCTTGAACTTTTGCTCTTTTTCGTGATGACTGTTATTTAAATTTGTCTTACTTTCTGGAAATCCCGTCTCCGTCTCAACGTTCTTTTTTTTCTCCTTCCCTCCTTTAGGCTTCAACTTTTGCTCTTTTTCTTGATGACTGTTATTTAATTTTTCTTACTTTCTAGAAACGTCTTCAAATTTTGAAATATTGTCTGATATTAATCAATGCAGTACTCATGTATCTCTACTGTCAGGTAATCTGACACAGATCAATAACAGGCGAAAGCCACTGGCGTGAAAAGCATAACACACAATTTAAGAGACATCTCAGGTGTCTGCATTTCTGTTTTTTTTTTTTTTTTTTTTTTTTTTGGTTTCCTGAACCTAATTGTTGAATGTAGCGCCACTTACATTCCACTTATCAAACTAGTATATGTGCGATATTATAGCCACAGTTTCATAAGGAGAAGAACCATATAAGCATATTTGCTTTCGTTCCTATTCTTTTTCATCTTCATATTAATTACATGTACGATTGTATGTTTTACAAAGAGTTATTGAAATAAAATATGTTTAAACCAACATCTGTGACAGGTGATAGAAAAGCTCTTTCGTTTTTAGGTTGTTGTACCTTCAACATCAATATATTTATTTTTGGCATCGACTGTTCAAATTACAACCATTTTTTTTCATAGCTGTGAGCATAAAATACATTTAAGTAAATAGGCTGTCCAGCCAAGATCAGCACGCATCGATAGAATCAAGTTACATGTAGACACATTTTTTTCCCTTTTCTTTCCTTTTCGTACCTTCTTTCACGGCAGCATTTTCGAAACGAAATGAAAGGCAATTCCGATTAAAGAATCTACAGTTCGGTATTTAATTCATCACAATTCGCATTGACTACTATATTATCCGAATCCATTTGGAAATGGAACTATATTTTATACTCTGCATTCGAAATGAATTCAAATCATTTAAAGGATTGCCTATTCTGCGCCAGAAGCTTCTTGACTAGTTTGTGATAATTCGTTTCCAACATTATGACCGTACATGTCCGTCATTATTTTAGTAAATTCCTGTCGTATTTGTAGAGTATTAATACAGGTCGTCACCCCATGAACGGGAATGTCATTTGTCAGGACTTTACATTCCATACACAGATATGAATATAGGGATCGAACATGGTTTTTCATGCATTAACATTCGCCAGGTCCCGTGGGAGGTGTTGAAAACCGAGGCCGAAGGCCGCGGTTTTCAACACCTCCTAAGGGACCTGGCGAATATTAATGCATTTAAAAACCATGTTCGATCGCTATTATTGCATAAAAACTGGAAAAAAAAAATTGCTACATTTAGCATTATTTTTGCACTATTTTGTTTCGCCTTTTCACCGATGTCTCGCGAACGCAATTTCCACGGACTATGCTCGTTCTAGGGCCGGGCACTACACATCTCGTGACCGCAGCAATTCTAGCTGTGGCCCTGGTACTGGCATATTGAAAGTTGCGTAGCCGTGCATTAATAGCGCGTGAATTGCCTTGTTAATACACCGCTTTTCGCCGGTTAATGCACGGCTGTAAATAACGCACAGGCACTGCTTTTTATGCGATAATCTTTATCTGGGAGACGCGTCCATAGTTTTACTAGATTTTCAGCGATTTTTAATTTCTTTGTTTTAGTTTAATCATAATTTATTGCCAAATAATCATATAGCAAGTGGGTTGGACCACAAGTTCTCACAACATTAGAAAAGGTCCTCCCCAAAACAAAATATAACATACAAAGTTTATGGCATTTAGTAACTCTTATTATGTAGACACTAGAATTCCGATTGTCCAGATGCTAGTACAGAAAGAAGAAAGCAGATAAAATTATATAAGATCAAACAATATACAGCGTCTGGAGAGTCCGAGTTCGCGTGTTTACATGCATACAAAATTAATTTATAATCAACAAAACATTGAGCGGTCGCAAGTAGAGCTATAGAAAGAAGAAAATAACTAGAGAAAAGAAAAGAAGAAAGGTGTACAATGATAAGAAATTAGTTCTATAGGAATCTAGTTTCAGGATAAAAATGAAACTAAGAAGGATGAGTAGTGAGCGGGGGTCACCAAACCAAGCTTCGATAAAACTTTAATAGATATAACAGGCTACTTACATGTTTACAGTATTTAAATTTGGTTTTCCGTTTCAAATCGATTTGTTTCTTTTATAAAATGTTGGACGTAAGAAAAAAGTTCAACGTTGTCGTCATCAGAGAGATCAGGAGAACCGTATAGGAGAAGACGTATACCGACAGGCTGAAATTTACGGATGGCCTGGAATAGACTAGTCCGTTGCTGGATGAATCTATTGCAGAAGAAAAAGTAGTGTTCAGCATCCTCACTCTCAAAACCACAGTCACATGCAGCCGTTGGTTTAAGATGATTATTTGTTGGCTTAGCATTGTGATATGGGGTTTGAGAACTCCCCGCATAAAGCAAGACAAATCGCGAAAATTTTGCATTCTCTGACATGCGTAGGTCTCTCGCCACAATATCATGATTACGGATAAGGCTGGCTAATCGGAGCTGAAAAGGTAATCGATTATCAGTCCTGCCATTGCGATCGATTATCGATTAGTAATCACTGAAGATTTTGTCATAATTTTACCTGTCTGAGCATGACTCTGACCATATGTTATACTTTATTGCATATATTCGGTCAGACAGGCCTGAGCAAACAGTTTAGACCCTGATGAGACGCCGCAAATGCGGCGTCTCATCAGGGTCTACACTGTTTACCACCCATCCAGTCATTTTTAGACACAACAATGGGTAGTAAATTCTTCAAAGTTTAGATTATGTATGGTAAGTAGTTGAGATGTCTGAATACTAAGGGTAAATACGGTAAAATAACAAACACAGAAATCAAATGATCGATTATTAGCAAATCAGTAATGATAATCATTTTTGTGGAATTTATCGATCAATTAATCGATTATCCGATTAATCGTGCCAGTCTTAGTTACGGACTGTCGTTTTATCTGTTCTCTTCCAAACGTACTTGGGCTGGAAAGTATTAGATCTCATATAATAAGCGACGACTGATTCAGATAGAGAGTATTTTATACGTAACTTACACACATCACGAAAACATACTTATATAATTTTGACCCCCTTAAACCCCACTTTTATATAGTAAAACTGGGGTTTACAGGGATAGGGATATACATTATTTTTTCTTATGTTTTGCTAAAAAACAGATTATGGGTACTCGTTAGAACCGCCTAGGCAAGGCGGTTCTAACGAGTACCCACAATCTATGTTTTGAGTAGAAATATGAAAAATAACAGAATTTTTGTCTGAAAATTTTCAGTTTTTGGTGGTGAAATTTTCAATATAATATTATTTGAATAGGCGTGTTTTCGCAATGTGTCTGCTATAAATCCAGTGCCTTTACTTGGAATAAGTGAGCAGTAGAACACTCTGAATAAAAAAAAAATCGTTTGCACTCGAATCCTTTGTTGTTTAAGATGATTAACTTTTCCAATGAAGGTTTTCTAATATCTACTTCACTACATAGTTTTGGGAGACCTATTAAGGATTCATGCATATCTGTTCTTGTGAGTTTAGGTAGACCCTGATTATGGCGCGACGTCATGTGTTGAAATTTATTTATTTCAGATACATGTTCTTCTTTTAAATTGTTCCACAGCTCGCATCCATAGAGTACTGATATCCCAGCTAGCATTCTTTATAAACCTATAGCGGGCCGTTATCGGCCCGTCAGCTATCCTGACGGGCCGATAACGGCCCGCTATAGATTTATGTAGAATGCTTTCTGGGTTAAGGTATCACAATTTTCCTGGAGAGATCGCAATCTGTGAATGGCTGTAGACCTCTACTTGATCAATGCACTTAGTTTGTTTTCTGTGTGATGACTGCACGATACCGAAATGATTGGCGTTATCACATATAGGTATGGCATTTTGGCCTAAACGCATACAGTACTGGGAAGTTTTTTTTTTTTTTTTGTTTTTTTTTTTTTTTTTTGTTTCTTTTTTTTGTATGTGAAAATCACGGATTCCGAAATGATTTTTCAATGCTTATTTTATCCATTTCCGTTTATACTGCTGGACGATATGAAGTAGTCTTTGCACATTCGCAGGAATGATTGCGGTTCAAGCTATGTCGTCTGCAAACGTCACGTTACACAAGAGTAATCTGTATGAGAAATATTTGCCCCAAATCTGGCTATTTTGTAACAAGTCTAGTAGTGAACTCCCGATTGCATCCCGCCCTGGCGTACACTTTGATGTATTGGGAACCAGTATGACTGATGGGAATTAACACAGACGGTACTTTTCAGATTTTGGTAAAACTTTATGATAAACCGCAAAATTTTACCTTTTATTCCAAGTTGGTTTAATTTGATAAATAAACCTGTGTGCAATACGCAATCAAAAGCCTGTTTCGTGTCTAGAAAGGCAGTGTAAATATTATTACCAAGTGACATGTTATGAAGCATTGTCTCATGTAAGACGAATGCTGCTGTAATACAACTGTAGTTTGGGCGGAATTCCGTGTTGTTGTGGATTCGGAAAATGATTGGTAGTAGTGGGTAAGTATGTAATCCGGGCGTTTAACAACTTTTCAAATAGTTTATATACAGCTGAGAGTAGTGATACAGGTCTGTAACTCCCAGGGTCTGGCATCGAATTGTTTTGTCTTTGTAAATTGGAACAATAACTCCATGACGCCATTGTTCTGGCATAAATTTAGCATAAATAATACAACTGAACAATTTCTTGATCGCTTCCAATAGTGGTGGTCTCCTGTAAATATATATGTTCGTTCGTAATTCTGTTGTACCCGGTTGTTTAGAGCTTTTTGAGGTTTTTAACTAATTTGCTTACTTCTCAATTGTAACGAGGCTTTCAAGCTAGGTGAAAATTGTCTGATTCTTTATAAGACTATTTTATCAGTGTTTTCAGTTGTTCTTCACAGCTAGATTTAAATTCAGGATCGTATTCTTCGCATGTGGATTCCGTATAAATACGTTGGTAAAACTCAGCAAAACCATATGCAATACTAATTTCATCGATATGGGTTTACCATTAAATATAAGTTGTTGACATGAAGAGTTAAGTCTGCATGTCTGTCTTCGGACTAAACGCCAGGGCCCAGTTGTTCAAAACTAATGATGTTATATAGTCAACATATCATTAAAACTTTGATCATTAAATATGGCATATGAGGTCAGTAATATTTTTGCTGACAAAATGTGAGTAGCTTTTGCATTTGCAAAAGCTACTCACATTTTTTCAGCAAAAATACCTGTGAATTAGATATTGTATTTTCTAGACCAGTTAACATTTTGACCTCTAATGAGCTCGTTAACTAACGATGCTTTGAACAACTGGGCCCAGAACAGTCTAATATCAATATCAGCGGCTTCATCTAGATCTCGATATGTTTGGTTTAAATAGTTATCGCTTGCTTTCCGTTGCGCAGCCCCAAATTAACACTTTGCTAATTTATAAGAACGATATTTCCATTAAACCTCATTCCGTCTCAAATCAAGAACAACAACTCTTATAGAACAATTATAGTATGCTATAATTTGGATAAAAGCACTTGGGATGCCGACTGAATGACATAACAGTACAATATATAACAAAAATATTATCTGGTATTTCTGTCACTACTTGCTGCAAAAGATAACGACTCATAATAATATTTCGTCTTTAAACTAAACCTGTGTGTTCCATGTACGGTTATAACACGACTGAAATAATTCAAATTATTCAGATCTGACCATGAAAACATTAAACATCAAATTTTCAAAAAGATAAAATAACTATTTTTTTTTAATTGATGTTTCCTTGTCGGCGTCCCAAAGCTGAATGAAACATAAAATCAATACCTCGAAAACTCAGTGCACGATACTCGCTACACCTAGCGGAGACTACTTACTATTCAAGGGAAACAAATTTTCTTCTAATTCATTCTTCAAACGAAGAAAATTATATGTTTCGTCGGCTTATCGCGTGGTCTCCCCGCAGTCAGACAATGAATCCGCGCGCGTCACATATCGGAATGTAAAATTTTTACTGGATCATCCCAGTATGGTTTTGTATGTTATTATACTAACTTATTGATATATATTTTGCCGCATTGTTAAGCATCTGCTCAGAAATTGCATTTATTAAATAATTTATCTCGGCATTCGTCTGGTAATCGGAAACTACGGAACAGCCCAGTAAGCATTCTTTACAAATCTATATCGGGCCGTTATCGGCCCGTCAGGGTAGCTGTAGATTTATAAAGAATGCTAACTGGGATATAAGGGCAAAGTTTCTTTATTCTATACTTATTTCTTCGGGATAATATCTTGCGGCCTGACGGTAATATCTTTTTCACACAAAATAGTATCTTGTGGACTCAGAAACGATTTAACTCTTTGATTCCCAAGTTTCTGAAGTGAAATCTTCCCTCTTTGAATCTGGACACATCTATTATTTCAAATTAGAGTGCCTCATTAATCAGGTAGAAAATGACAAACAATGTAGATTCAGATCAGACGGCTGGTACAAACCGTCTCATCTGGATCTGTACCGTTTGCAAAAGTAGCTGTAGGACTAGGTTTTAGTGAACCTATACTCCTCCTAGGGTTCCGTACAAAACTACTTAGTTTCTCCTACTGTCCCAGCTTATTTCGTGTTCCGACGAAAACGACATTATGTAATAAGAAGATAAAAGAAAGACTCTGAAAATGTAAAGGGAGAAAGGTTTTGGGGTTCGGGGAGGGCGGCAGGAGCGGGGTTCAAATGCAAATAACGTTATTAGACGTAACGTAATTTAACGTCGCGCAGTGCGGTTACTACGTGACGTCACTCGGGTAATACTTAGTTACACGTTTCGACGTTGAACTGGTAAGACGCGTGTTACACTCGCTCTTACATCTTGTCAATTTATTGACAAATCTAGCGATGGGAAATTGTCTAAAAAAGACGAAGGTGGTAGAGCCCACCGAGGTAAAGGACAATGTCAGTGAAATGTTATCACGTGGCACAACGTTTGCTAAGCCGGACGGCCAACAACAAGCTGATATGATAAAAGACTTAAAGGACGAAGGTAATTGTGAAACCGCTTTCTTTATTTTCTTTCTTTTTTTTTTTCAGGGGAGCTAATAATATTTACTGTCATGTAATAATTAATTCATCATCCATCAAGCTCAAAGGTCTGGAATTTTTGACGTAATAATAAATGAACGAATAGATAATAACAATAATAATAATAATAATTAAATAAATAATTAAGAACAATTATGATATTATTTAATAAATAAATAAATAAATAAATAAAAGCTTTTTATCAAACCCTGTACCATATAATATTATGCTATGTATATGTGAAAAATGCTGAATAAAATATTGTTTAAACCAAATAAAAGTAAACATATAAATAAATAAATGAATAATAATAATAATAATAATAACAATAATTAAATGAATAATTAAGAACAATTATGATATAAAATAATAATAATAATAATAATAGTAAGGAGTTAAGGGGTTCCAACAGTTAGGGCTAATACCGTAGGTATAATAATTCACCAGCTTATGCTGTAAGTTAGCGCGGACACAATAAGTTCTGTCCTCTTTTAGATGCACATAGGAAGATGACACTTCTGGAATGTTGGACCAGCGAAGATTAAGATCAGCCTGCGCATCCGCGCCTTCTGATCAGAATTTTTCTTGTCTACAGGAAGAAGACTTGTATCCTTGCCTAAGAAGGCGTCCAGCGAAAATGACCAGACTGTGCGCATGCGCATTGATCAGTCTACCGGGCGATCATGTCAGAAGGTACATTTTCACGTGTTATGGCATAAATAATCATCCATAATATTTTCTATTTATAGGCCAAGAGGCGATCGTGGCTGGAGGGGGTGTCTCTTTCAATGTGGACTTCAAACCTGTAAAGAGGCGGGGGAAGCGCTCCAGGAAGAAGAAGAAGGCCCCAGTGCAGAAGGCCAAAGAAAATGACATACTGGATGTAAGTCTTTCTTTCTTACTTTCTTTCTCTCTTTCTTTTATGGAATGCCTAAATTTTGCACATCCTAGCACATTTTGCACATCCTTGCTTGATACTTTGTTAGTTTGTTTGTTTCTTTCTTATTTTTCTTTCTTTCTTTCTTGCTTGCTTTGCTTGATACTTTGTTTGTTTGTTTCTTTCTTTCTTCTTTTTTCTTTCTTTCTTTCTTTCTTTCTTTTACCCTAAATATTTGGACACCCTAACTTCTTACCATACTTGTCCTAGAATTTGACTGTTATTCATTTAACTCCCTGTGAATGTGTCTGACAACTGCTGGATTAATGGTAAACAATGTAGACCCTGATCACTCGCCACGTTCTGCGGCGTCTGATCTGGGTCTACACTGTTTGCACATAAACAGGCATTTAAGTGGACTGCACTGTTTGCTCAGACATGTCTGTCTGTATACATTTGGTAAATTTGGTTGTCAAGTTTGCCAGTTTACGATGCTTATCATGAATCCTGAATTTTCGCTATTTCTGTGTGCAGGACTTGCCTACCTACTCTAGCGAAGAGAAGGCTTTGATGGCAGAGATCCTCAGGGAGGATCACCTCAAGGAGAAGAAGGAGAAGGCTAGGAATGTAGATATGAAGCTTCATGACGCCAAGCTGCGCCGCATGATGTATGACGCCCAGGCCGCGGCCCTTAAGAAGGAGAGGTTAGCTATCTATCTATCTATCTTTCTATCTTTCTATCTATCTATCTATCTATCTATCTATCTATCTATCTATCTATCTATCTATCTATCTGTCTGTTTATCTATCTATCTATCTATCTATCTGTCTGTCAATCTATCTATCTATCTATCTATCTATCTATCTATCTATCTATCTATCTATCTATCTATCTATCTATCTATCTATCTATCTATCTATCTATCTATCAGTCTGTTTGCCTGCTTAATTGCCTACCCGACAGTCCGTCTGTACGTCCATCCGTCTGTCTGTCTAGCTAGTCGTCTGTCTGTCCTTCTATCTACCTACCTACATACCGACGAAACTAACTAACGACCTATAACCGCACAGACAGGCTTGTACAAACAGTATAGACCGAGATCAGATGTCACAGAATGAGGCGTCTGATCAGGATCGACACTGTTTGCTTCTCATCCAGAAATTTCAGACATCAAAGGTAATAAATTGTTAGACGTGTTAAACGTTTAGGACAGGTACGGTAAGGGATTAAGGTGTTCGAATATTAGGATGAAATAAAGAAGTTCCCAGCAAACACACGTCACAACAACGTCGTTACAACGTCGTGACATTGCAGCGACGTTGTACCGACGTTGTGTGCTTGCTGGGTTTGTATAGCATGGCTCATACATTCATATATTCATTTTTTATTTTCAGAGCAGTAGCCGCTATCATGGCTGGACCTGAAAAGGACGACAAAACTCTTTCAAAGGGTCTAACTTCTGTGGACATGTAAAAGACGGACATAAAAAACAAACAAAAAAAAACATCCTTGAATAATATTGTTTCACCTATTGATTAACTTATTGATTCATTTGTTGATTGATTTGTTAATTCATATGTTTATTGGTTGTATGTATTATTTACTTATCTATTCTTAATCGTTATTTATTTACATGTATTTATTTATTTATTGTTTGTTTGTTTGTTTGTTTGTTTGTTTGTTTGTTTTATTTATTTATACGCTATTATTATTTATTTATATGTACATACTTATATATTTATTTATCTAGCTATACGTAGTTATTTATATACTTATCTATACGTAGTTACTTACTTACTTACTTATTTATGAATACGTAATTATTTTTTTTTTGTTTATCTACACGTAGTTATTTATTCATCTACACATAGTTATTTTTTTACATATTTATTTATCTAAACGTATTTCTTTCTTTCTTTCTTATTTATTTATTTATTTATTTAATATCTAGTTATTATTATTATTATTATTATTATTATTATTATTATTATTATATAGTTATTTATTTATTAAATTCCGAGTGAAGAAAACACTTAAAAATTGTGAGAATGTTGCTTTCATATACTGTATCATTTTACGGGTAAAATTTATAAAAAAATGTATTTATTTATTTATAGCTATTATCTAATATTTATTTATTTATTTATTTATTTATTTATTTATTTATTGATTGATTTTGGTAGTGAAGAAAACACTATAAAATTGTGGTACACCTAAATTATATATTATATTTATCCTATCTTATCTTATCTTATCTTTTCTTTTCATATATCATCTATATTTTACTTACTGATTTAATTATTAAGTGAAGAAAACACTATAAAATTGTGAGAAACTTTTATTCCTTTATCTAGTAACATTTTTTATAAGTTTTACTCGTAAAATATTTATTTATCTTTTATTTTATTTAGTTATCTTCATATTTATTTATCTATTTATTCACTTTATTTATTTATTTATTTATCTATTTATTTATTTATTTATTTATTTATTTATTTAAGTGAAGAAAATCTTTACAAATTTAGAGATATAAAAATCTATGAAAACATTATATATAAAATCAACTAAAAACAACTAAATAAAAAATTACAAAAAAAAAATAAATAAATGTTTGAAAAAAAAGGATTAAAAATATACATATTATATTACATTATTTATTTGTTTATCTATTTTTTTTATATCTAATTTCTATTTTTTTATTATTTATAACATATTCATATACTTTATTATATTATATTATATTATATTATATTATATTATATTATATTATATTATATTATATTATATTACATTATATTTATTTATTTATTTATTTATTTATTTATTTATTTATTTATTTATTTACTTATTATACATATTTTATACGTATTTATTATTTACTTATCTATTTATCAATGAATTACTAATCATTGTGCGCAATCAATAAAAATGAATGTCAGACTATAGTTCTTGTTTATTTCTAATTTTGAAATCGTATAGCTCCGAACCGGTTCTTTTCCTCGACACGTAGTAAGTACAGCAAGACCTAACTGCGTAGTTGTACTCGTACCGACGTATTTCATTACGAAAACATGCCTATTCGAATGCAATGAAAATTTCACCTCCAAAAACTGAAAATTTTCAGATAAAAAACTCCGATATTTTTCTTATTTCTGCTCAAAACATAGATTGTGGGTACTCGTTAGAACCGCCTCGATGAGGCGGTTCTAACGAGTACCCACAATCTATGTTTTTGAGCAGAAATAAGAAAAATAATGCATAACCCTGTAAACCCCAGTTTTACTATATAAAAGTGGGGTTTAAGGGGGTCAATATTATATAGGCATGTTTTCGTGATGTACCGTAAAGATTCGGACACCCAAACTTTGAACAAGCGGAGACTTGTAAACAAATCTTGAGACGTCCATTTGGTTACCTGGGCCCAGTTTTATAATCATTCCTAAGAGTTAAGGTCTACCTTAACTTTAGGTCCGAAAATTTAAGATAAAGTAAAGTAAGTTACTTACTTTACTTATCTAACTGTACTTATTAATCTCACTGTTGAAAGTCAGCTGTCATATGAAAGCGCAAAATGTTGACCTTGACTTAAGGAACGATTTTAAACCTGGGCCCTGATGTTTTGTGGGCTATACATTTGGACCCCTTATCTCCTTTCAGAATTTAACATATTTATCCCAAATATTAGGACACCTTAACCCCAAAATATTAAAGTACCATTTGTTCTAAAATTTTGAACAAGTCAATTTTACTACATGTAAATGTGTCTTAAATTACAGGATGAATAGCAAACAGTGTTGACCCTGATCAGACGCCGCGTATCGCGGCGTCTGATCTGGGTCGACACTGTTTGCTCAGGCTTGTCTGTCCAAATACTTAGGATAAATACGGTATTCTAAACATGATATAAGTACATTTTTCAAGTTGGTTTGTCTAAAATGCCCGACTGAATGGCAACCAGTGCAGATCCTGATCAACCTGTTCCTTTAGAAGCAGAGTATGGTATGTCATTGCTTTTTGCGCTGGCATCCTGTCCAAATATTTAGGATAAAAGGGTAGTAAGATCCATAACGTTGGTAAGAATAATCGCTTTTTTCTCATTACGAAAACACGCCTATTCAAATATATAGAAAATTTCACCTCCAAAAATTGAAAATTTTCAGATAAAACAATTCTGATATTTTTCATATTTCTGCTCAAAACATAGATTGTGGGTACTTGTTAGAACCGCCTCGGCGAGGCGGTTCTAACGAGTACCCACAATCTATTTTTTGAGCAGAAATAAGAAAAATAATGTATACCCCTGTAAACCCCAGTTTTACTATATACAAGTGGGGTTTAAGGGGGTCAAAATATTATAGGTATGTTTTCGTGATGTATTCATACAGCATACGTGCTTGAAGGAGAATGAGTACAGTTTACAGATTTTCCGACATTTTTACAAGGGAGATAACTTCTATGACTTTTTGAGTGGTGGCCTGTGCACCAAGCCCTTTCTAAATAGGAATCTACTCTAAAAAGAAAGAATGTGCTCGCAAGGGGCGCAAATTCTTCACTGTTAGAGTATATCTCTTTTTAGATGGGAAGCCAAACATATTTGATAGGGTTGCCTCCCCTGAAAGTGTACCCCAACTCACTTCAACAAAACTTTTTGTCAGGAATAAGAATGGGTAGCTTTTCATTTCCCAGTCACAGCCAATTCTGGAAGTCGCCATGGTAGTTTGCCGTGCATCCTAACATTGCCAGGGTAGACCTGGTTTAGATATTTCATCGCTCTTTTACTGAAGCTTACACTGCAATTATAGCTTGCGGCGCATCAACGTACAGCCGCGGTAGCTTGCAGACCTTCAGTGCACTGCTACGGTAAATTGTTGAGAGTCTAATGTTTGCAATCGGCTAGAATGTCTTCGTCGATCATCGGTTATGTAAAACCGACAGATCATCGACAAAGGCTCTATATTCCTCAAAAATAGACATTTTATTATCCAAGAAAGGTTTAATAAATTGATATATGGTAATACAATCATACAATGTGGCACCTGACAGCCAGTAAAATTTCATTTAGTCGCTCGTTCTTGAAATGAAATAATTTTTTATAGTGTCTCTGAACTAATGTTGCCAACATTAATTCAGAGCTACGATAAAAAAATCATTTCATTTTTGATACAGTTCAGAAATGAGAGACTAACCGAAATTTACAAACTGTCAGATGCCATATTTTATGATCGTATAAATATTATTGACCGGAGCGCGAATAGCGCCGGTCTCTTAATATAGCTTTGGATTTTTATGTATGGAGAAGTGTTCGATTAGCGTAGAGCGAAGTTTGGTAAGTTTGAATATGACCTGCAGTCCATCTTCGGTAAGTTTGACTATGACCTGCGGTCCATACTTAAAAAGTTCAAACATATTCATATCTGACGCATGCTAAAAACAAGCTTCTAGATAAGATCTGGCAACTTATTTAAGTTTTGGCATGCTTTTTTTTTTTTTTACAATAATGTACAAACTAAATCTCGTGGAGATCCCAATACGACTAGGATTCGCATATTGCTTGATCAAGAAATTTCATAAGGCTTAATAAAAGCATACATTAAAGAATCACATTGTTGTACTTTTTTACCTATTACATTGAAAATTTATTAAACTTTAGTATACCCGTGTCCCATATTACTAAGTAAACATGAACAAAATTTGTGCCGGTACTTAGACGTTTACGTCTAATATTTTGTCTTGTATATCAACTTATTTGCCTTTCTTGGATAAAAAAATAATGTCTATTTTTTGAGAAATATGGAGCCGTTATAATCGTAGAATTTTTTTTATTCTGATTTTAGCCCTCTTCAAGGTACTTATCCATAGCTCCAGATCCGTAAGAGGGGTATCTAGATAATATTTCCTTATTTCTCCATGAAAACATGTTCTGGGTACTCATTAGAAGCGCCTCGGTGAGGCGCTTCTAACGGGTGAGCCGCTTCTAACGAGTACCCACAATATATGTTTTCGTGGAGAAACAAGAAAAAATATCAATACTTTTCGGTTTAAAAAAATGTGCCTCATTTCAGGCTATTTAATCAAATAGCTTCACCTTTATTCAATTGGATGCGCGTCCGACTGGTGATCAGGATGTTGCGGGTACGACCCCGCCGGGTCGGCAACATTCTTTCGTGGAGATTTGATCATGAAATATTTTCTATGTTCATTCTCTCCCTTCCGCTGATTTAAGAAGGAAAGTTGTCAGTTTCTGGTGAAAGAATGTGTACAATACTGGTTAGTCGCTTAGAGGACTGAGCCTGCCCAGTAAAAGTGTGGTTAGGTAAACTGACCGCGCTCGATATGACCCAATCGGGTTGACAGGGCCGTAAAACCTCGATATAAACAAACAAATCACCTTTACTGACCACAAATCTAAAATGACCGAAACAGACAGGTGAGTATTTCATTTCTAACAACTTGCCAATTGATATAAAAAGGGAAAATATATTTGTTTCTAAAAAAAGAATTTTCGGATTAGTCGACTATTAAATTCTTTCCGATCATCAATCACAAGAGGCAAAATGACTGATAATAATTGATCACCTGCGGTAACACTATTCGAGTCATTGCCCTGTCAAATTAGCTTATGGTTCTTCAGAGCAGTTTAAGAATAACCGGTGCACAGTAGCAATAGGGGCACAACATTTCCTACAATATTTCATATGCGCCCACCAGATACAGAGGCTGTTTAGCGTATTCGCTCTTCACCTGAAGACGCTTTAGAGCCTTATCTAATCACAGAGTGATTCTGTGAACACCCAGGGAAACCGGATATCGGGATATCGGAGGTTGCTAGATTTCGGAGGTAAACAAACGGTTTCATGCAACGACAGGATATGTAATTATCCTGTTTTGCTTGCTTATATCTTAATCATTTGATAAAGATTTGAGGTGCTCGTTCTTGAGACATTATAATGAATATGTTAAAGCAAACATATTTTTTCTCAGCTATTTTGTGCAGGTTAAAACGGCATTTGAACCACGATGATCTGTTTTTCATCTCTTCTTTTGCCTTTTCGACGGCTACCAGCCCGATCATGGTAAATAACATGTTGGTTTATTATTGCCCAAATTTGGATTTATCTTTTCTTCGACTGTCTTCATAGTTATTTTAGTTTATCAACAAAACATTAACGCCTCCTGTTGAAATTTAAAGCAAGTACTAGCGAAAGTTTGGATAACGGAATATTCGGAGATACTTTGACACATGGTGCAGTGGATCTCGGAGGGACTGTTGCTGGATTTCGGAGGCACTAAAATTCATTCAGTGAGCTCTGTCTAAAGAAAAAAAAAGCATTATAAATTAATACTTGCTGGCACAAAATGGTGCTAAGCCTGTGTGTGAATTCTAGTGTCTCTTTTTGTAGCAATTTTAATTGGGTTTGATGGGTTTGAAGGAGAGTGTAGTGTAATGATAGAACCATTGCCATAACGTTTAAGAACCTATATGCAATATAATAGCTTTTCGCTGCAAAAATGCAGTTCTGTATGTGAAACGTTGTGATATTTTTCTACCTAAGTTTCTGTTAAAATGTTGATTTGGGAAACTCGTAAGAATCGCGACGCCGAGACGGTGCCAACGAGTGCTATCAACCTATGCTTCAGATCAGAAATAATAATCGTAATGTTACCACTGTAAATCTATGACATATCATACTCTAAACAGTTACTTATAGCAATATCCCGACTCGGGACAATATTCACCAATATCAGTGCAATAACTCTATAAAGTTAACAAGGTGCTCATACGTCCTTCGGGCTGATATTGGTATATCTGATTTTAAGAATCTATCTATTTTCCTATACTGAGTCGGTCATATTTGGCCATTACCTCTGTTAGGTTTTAATTTAGAATTTAGCAAAAAAAAAAATCACTTGATGAGTTTTTAAAATGATTTACAATCTGTTAAAACGCATACCTCTGACTCCCAATCTATACCATACGGGCTTTGAACTCTTCTGCAGTCTTAACATCTACCACATAAGAGACAGCACTATTCCACTGAGGAATAGTTCTTGGAAAGAAAGAATTTTTCAGGACATCATTATAGGTCTGGTTCCTACGGTATTGCGTGCTGTTTAATTTCGATGCTCTTGTTTGAGATGAACCACTCACAGGGGTCAAGTATCTATTTTTGTTAAGAGCCACTATATCAGAATGTATCTTATAAAAGAAGGTTAAAGAGGACTGCTCACTATCCAGGGATGGCCATTCCAACTCATCAAGCATATCACCTGCGCTACATTTATTCCGTCATCGCCGAAAGGTCCATCGTGCAGCCGTCCTCTAGATCTTCTCAACCGGCTGAATTTGAGTTTTAACATGGGGGTTCCAAACAGGTGACGCATACTCAAGTTGAGGGTGAACCAATGCTTTGTATGCAAAAGCCTATGTCTGCCTAGGAGCAAAAGCCAAATTGCGTCTAAGAAATCCTAATGTTATAGTTGTTTTTTATTTTATCTCGGAGATATGTTGACCCCGATCAAGATTGTCAATGATGGTGATACCCAGATATTTAGCGGATTAAACCTGCTGCAAGGTGTGCTGGTGTAGTGAGTAGTCAAACTTAATCTGCTTATCCGGAAGGTGGCGTGGCACCCTCATTGAATGACATTTGGTTACATTGAACTTCATCTGCTAATCGGCCTCCCAACTTGCTAGGCTATCCAGGTCATTTTGTAAGATAAGACAGTCAGAAGGAGTATATCGATGGTTGAGCGCAAGACTAGCGTAAGTCAGATGGTTGTTTTTCCCCAAACCTAATCTCCTCACCATGAAGGCGTTATGAAGATTACAACATTTCTTTCTGTAAACAATGAAAATTTAGGTGCCATTGCTCGTATGAGCAATGGCACCTAAATTTGCATTGTTTACAAAGGGGTCCAAGTTGCCCCTAAACAAGGGTTTCAAAAATATGTTTGAGTTACTATAGTCTTGCGCTCAACCCTCGATATATATTCCTATACAAAACACAATCATCAGCAAACACGGCAAACTAACAGATGACCTGATATTATCAGGAAGATCATTAGTAAATACCAAGAAAAGGGCCGAGCCTTGGGGAACACCAAATCAAACAGGGACTAGAACGGACGCTTGGCCATCAAGTGCAATTTTCAGATGATAAATGGACATGTTCAATTTTATAGAGATAGTAGAGTCCACTAGGCTTCAATGGATTTAAGTGGAAGGTAATATAAACCCAATGTGCTTAGTAGGTATGGACTTCAAGACTTAGATTTTGATGCATTTTGATTCAATTCGTTTGGAAAATAAGAAAATGACAGGGATTTGAATATGTCCTCACTGGCTGCCATTGGTGCCGCCAATTTTTAGACACACACACACACACACACACACAAATATTTGCTGCACTGTTTCTGTAGATATCTATATCATGTAATACACAATTATTATTTTTAACAAAACGAACAAAGTTTAAATAAATCAAAACCTGGTAAATAGTTTAAATAGTTCTTTTAAAATCTGTGGAATCCAATTACACATTCAAAATGAAAAGAAAACACACATATGTCAGTAATCTTGAAATCTTTAAATGCCCATAACTCCCTTCATTTTGACGGACTCTGATCTAATGTGCATCGAAATCCATATGTTGCAATGTTGTTCAGTTTAAAACTATACTGTTCTTTGCTTGTATTCTCCTTACGCGTACAACCAGAAGTCCATATCAGAGAATCGTCAAAGTATTTTTTATTTATATAACGCTCCTGATTTTAAATGCCTGTCGGCAAACTGTCTTATAAGAAATCCCCATGTGGTTTTACTTAACATAGGTGTCTACAATTTTTTCGGACAGTCCTCGTACCTAGGTTTTATAGCAGCAGACAGAAAAATTATACATTCCCCTGTAAACCCATTTTCCAAATTTAAGAAATTTGCAAGGGGTCTTCATCGCATAAACTTGCTAGCGTGACGTGATATGATAATTATTTGAATTGTATCAAGGAGGCCTTTGTCATTTTAGTTTGCTATCGATAAAAACATTGCACACTTTGTAACGTTTACATCCGTACGCGCTGTGTGTGTGTGTGTGTGTGTGTGTGTGTGTGTGTGTGTGTAGGGGGGGGGGGGGGGGCGGGGTGCGAACGCAGCCCCCACTATGGACAAATTATTTCAAACATCAAGCAGATTTTAACCAAAAACACACTTTACACCCCCCATTTTCGCCATTAAATCGACATTTTCTGGGATTTTGCACCACCTCTAAACTGTCACACCCTCCTCATTTCAAAACCTAACTTGGAGTTTTAAGTCTAAACGTAAATGAAAAATCCATGGAGTGTCTGACCGACCAAAAGATGAAACGAGACCTGTACCCCTTTCGGTCAAATTATTTTAAAATCATGCAGATTTGACCATAAATTCACTTTACATTCCTTAAATTTGCCATCCCCATCGGCATTTTTTTTTGTGTGTGTGTGGGGGGGGAGGGGGGGGGGCATCTGTGTCTTCTTTAAGAATAGCTAACAATTCACACACCCGCCCCTTCCATTTCAAAAGTCTGCGTATGGGCCTGGAAACCCCACCTAAGGCACAAGACGTTGTGATATACAAATATGAAAACACACAGATTCATTTTAATAAAATTTTCATGTCTTAAAAAATGCAAACTTTTCAGAAAGAAAACTGATAATTTTCGTTTTTTTTTTTTGTTTTTTTGTTTTGTTTTTTTTTTATCGAGGCGGTTCTAACGAGTACCCATATCCTATATTTTGAGAGCAGAAAGAAGATCCATGTGGTTCTAAGTAGTACCTTCAATATATGTTTTAGAGCAGAAAAAAAAGAACGATTTATTCCCCTGCATAGTATTTTTCTATGTGAAGTCGTGCTTAGCGGGCTGTTCATCGCATAGGCTGGTTATCTTGATGTTTTATCTTGATAAATCCGTGACACATTATTTCATTTATTTCTTGCCAGTCAGCTTTGTTCGCTTGCTACTTGCAACCTCTGACTACACAGGTATTCGTCTTCAAAATATTTAACCAGGCAAGATCACGTTTCAGAAAGCTGTAGCCGTTTTAACAAGAACACAAAATTTCCTTTTCTCCAATATCCCCATAACGAATTTAAATCTGTCCTCCGACATCCCTTGATCATACCTCCGACATCCTGTTACCAATAAATGTGACAACAACCCTGAAGAATTGTTAAAATCTGCCACTTTAGTGATTCTTTCACATCTGCTACTTCATGCATAATTTATAGAAATGTTCTAGATTATATAGACATACATATTCAGTGGAAATGCTTTACATGATAAAAGCAATAAACAATTGAAAATGGAATTTTGGTGAAAAATAATTAAGTTTTCTTTTCAAACGTGATGTTGAATAAATAAGAGAATACTTTATACTGAAATGTCATTTTCATATAATAACTTATTCAACTTAGAAAATATATGGTACGTTGCTTATCCTCCAGAAACACGTTTTTTTAAGGATAAGTACATACACTGTCGCTGAATGAAATCATTTGTTTACCTCCGAAATCTAGCAACCTCGACATCCCGATATCCCGTTTCCCTAGGCGTGAACAACTACGGTAGTGTGAAGTGGTTCGTTGCGCTCGTGCATAAATACCATTACGAAAACACGCTTATTCAAATATATAGATAATTTCCCTCCGAAAACTGAAAATTTTGATATACAAAAACTCTGATAGTTTCATATTTCTGCTCAAATCCTAGATTGTGGGTACTCGTTAGAACCGCCTCGGCGAGGCGGTTTTAACGAGTACACACAATCTATATTTTTGAGCAGAAATAAGAATAATAATGTATACCTCTGTAAACCCCAGTTTTACTATATTAAAGTGGGGTTAAAGGAGATCAAAATTATAAACGAGATATCAAAATACTGTACGCCTAGTTTGGGTTGTTTACTATTTGGCGACGACCATTTAAATCATGGTTGTAATTCTGATGTTTTTCTTGCTCTGCAGAAGTTTATATTGGAAAATAAACATTTTAAGTCTTGAGAAACTCTCTCTCTCTCTGTCTCTCTGTCTCTCTCTCTTCGTTATATGAACATGTATATTGGTTTGAACTAAAATTTGGAAGCATAACTAATAGTTATTTCTTTGTAAATGTCACGAATTGATTGTAATTTTTGTTATACTAGGAAACTGATTCGTATAAGCCTTTTGGCTTCTTTCTGAATCTGTTAACTTATTGTCAGTATTGTATGAATATATGTAGAATTTATTCGATCAAATATGGTTAAACCAATTATGTAGGTATGTTTTCGTGATTACTGCAATAGTAGTTTGTGGTACCACCATGCACTGCAAGAATATTTTGTGGTCCTCCATCACACTGCAGTGTGGTGCTCCAGTGCATTATAACGGCTGGTTATCCTTCAGAGCACTGCAACAAAAACTTTTGATGCTTCACCGCATGTGAACAGTACTTTGTTGTGCTACAGTGCACTGCATCAGTAGTTTGCAATGCTCCATCGTACTTCAATGGTAGCTTCGGGTACTGCCATGTGCCGAAACAATAGTTTGTGATGCTTCATTGCACTGCAGTGGTGCTTATTGCATCAGAACAATAGCTTGTGGTGCTTCAGTGCTCTGCAACAGAAGCTACTGGTTCTTCTGTGCACCGCAACAGTATTTTGCATCGATCCATTGTATTTCAATGGTAGATTTTGTTATTGACGTGTGCTGGAACAATAGATTTCGATGCTTCAGTGCATTGCATTAGTGTTTCAGTGCATTAAACATCAGCCTTTGTGTGTCATTGCATTGCAACAGTAGCTTGTGGTGTTTCAGTGCACTGCCAGTACAGTACGGTATATACCCTATATGCATAGGGGCAGACAGGCCTGGCCCCGAGGTTATAAAACTTTTTTTCATGCTCCACTCAGCTGAGCACGAAATTTATCCTGCAAATAAATCTCAAATTACTAACCACTGCAAATTATATCATTGTTGGCATTTCCATATGTATTAGCGGAGAAAATTTCATGTTCAGCTGAGTTCAGCATGAAAAAAGTTTTATGACCTCGCAGCCTGGGCAAACCGCAGATCCGTGTATGAAATGCCAAACCCTACTTACTGGGAAAATAAGAAAGTATAATGCATTACTAATTTGTCTTCCGGTGAATCTGTAGTAAAAGTTGAACTACAGGGCCCAGTTGTTCAAAGCTAACGATGTCGTTAGTTAACGATTCGTTAAAATTTACATCGAGTGATACGCAAATATGCTGAAATTTTTTGCTGAAAAAAAAAAGCTACTCACATTTTTTCAGCAAAAAATATCAGAATATTGTGTTTTGAATCCGCTAAAACAGTTAACGAAATGACCCTTAACGAGCTCGTTAAGCTAACGACGCTTTGAACAACCGGGCCCTGGTATTTACTACGAGGAATATGTTAAGGCAGTGAGCTTTGTTGAACCGTAAATTTCTCATTTCGTAAATTTCACACCCATAAGAAGAATTGGTACCAATGCGTCACATTTGCCAAATGTCAAATTTACGTACGGTCAATTTCAATAAATTTTGGGGTCTAAAATTTGTGCTCAAATTTCTCATGTTGATAATTTCTGACGTGTGAAGAATTGGTAAGTATTCGTCACGCCTATGAAGAACTGGTGCGACTTTTTCTCGGTGTGAAGAATTGGTACCAATTCCTCACACATGTGAAGAATTGGTACCAATTCCACACACATGTGAAGAATTCGTTGATAATCTCTGACATGTAAAGAATTGGTAAGTATTCGTCAAACCTGTGACCTGTGTTTTTTTGGGTGTGAAGAATTGGTACCAATTACTCTTACATGTGTGAAGAATTGGTACCAATTCCTCTTACATGTGAAGAATTGGTACCAATTCCTCTTACATGTGAAGAATTGGTACCGATTCCTCACACATGAGAAGAACTGATACCTTCCTCACACGTGAGAAGAATTGGTACCAATACTTCACACATGTGAGGAATCGGTACCAAATCCTCACACATGTGAAGAATCTCAATTAATTGTCTGCATCTAACAACTTTCAGTTGCTGCAATAGTTTCTGAAAAAATAACTATTTCACTTTTTCCCATAGAAAAGGCTAAGTTACAAAACTTGACCTTGTCTGGAAATAAGTTAGGGTAAACCTAGGGTCATCATTTGAACAAACTATGATGGGCTGGAGTCCTAGATGATGCATACCAAGTTTCTTGAAAATCAGTCCACTGGTTCTAGAGACGATTTTTTAATGGTTTTACCATATATGGGCGTGGTACCCATCTTGGTCAAGTGACCAAGATGCCGCGAACAAACTATCGTTCCCCCTACCCATAGAGGCTCAACACAAATTTTGGCTTTGATTGGCTTCAGAGATGTTTGAAGAATGTGAATGGACGACGACGGATGCCGGAGCATGGGTATACTATAAACTCACTTAATGAGCCTGTGAGCAAAAAGCCTAATGACCAATCTCAACGATACGCGTGTTGGATCCCAAGCACCAAGAGGAAGAGGAAACCCCTCCGAACAGAAACCACATAATTACAAATAAACATTAGCAGAAAAGATAGCTCTTGCTAAGACTTGCTTTTATAGTTACACATGCTGGCGGGTCTAGTCGGAAACATCGTGGAAAGGTTTTCTCGCGACTCGGCTCATCTTAAGCATTCTAACTCTTGTCCCAGAAGTTCCAACAGCAAAACATTGGAATTTCCTTCCACGTTTATAAAATTATGGTATGCGTGTGAAGAATTGGAATCGAATGCAAAATGCAGCAGCTTTGTGGGGTATTTTATCGATGCGAGGAATATGCATGATTGCTACATGAAATTTGACTACGCGCGTATTTCTCTCACACGTGAGAAATATTGGTATGAAATCCGTGACGTATTGGTACCGATTCTTCACGCGCTGTGAGAAATTGGTATCAATTCTTCACGGCGTGAAATTTACGAAGTGTGAAATTTACGGTTCAACAGAGCTTTCTCATTATGCGGCTATGATATGTCCGTTCAGCACATAGTTAGATGAGCCTACGCAGCACACTCTGTGGATACGCCGGACTCCAAACCGTCTTCAGGCGACAGAGAAGACCTAGCCCGCATCACGAAAACACGCCTATTCAAGTATATTGAAAACTTTACCACCAAAAACTAAATTTTTCAGATAAAAATTCTAACATTTTTCATATTTCTGCTCAAAACATAGATTGTGGGTACTCGTTAGAACCGCCTCGCCGAGGCGGTTCTAACGAGTACCCACAATCTATGTTTCCGCGCAAAAACAAGAAAAATAATGTATAACACTGTAAACCCCAGTTTTACTATATAAAAGTGGGGTTTTAGGGGGTCAAAATTATGTAGATATGTTTTCGTGATGCAGCATTCAGCTTAAATTGTTATATCGATTTAGGCAGAATGCTAACTGGGGTCTTATCCGACTGTGCGATGCGCAGGTTGATTTAAAGTAAATAAGTGAACTCAGGAACTCATACAATCAAATCCACATCAAGTTCTCAACATCAAAGGGAAAGACAGACAAATACAATTAAAAAGACACAAACAGAACAGATGACAAGCAAAGTTGGCAACTCTTTCCCAAAAGGTGGCAACTTCGTTAACCAAACTTAACTGAATATATCTTTAACTTACATAATTGTTAAATAAATAATAATAATAATAAAAAAAAAAACAATAACATTTGTTTTTTTGTTTGTGTTGAGGTTTTACGGCCCAGTCAACCTAATGGGGTCATGTCGAGCGCGGTCAGTTTACCTAATCGCACTTTTACTGGGCAGGATTAGTCCTCTGCGGTTAACCAGTATTGTGCACATTCTTTCGCCAGAAACTGACAACTGCCCTTCTTGAGTCAGCGGAAGGGAGAGAATGACCGTAGAAAATAGTTCATGATCAAATCTCCACAAAGATTGTTGCCGACCCAGCGTGGGTCGAGAATGTTGCCGACGACCGGCGGGGTCGAACCCACAACCTCCTGATCACCAGTCGGACGCAGCTATCGAGGCCGGCAAAAACAAAACAAAAAAAAAAACAACAAAAAAACATTTGTAAGTGAAACACTACAGAGCAATTAACAAAAAGTACCACAATGAAAGTACCGCCTTAGAACGGTCAGTAATAAATAATTGGGGTTAAGCTAGCTTTTCAGAATCCCAACTCTCGCCTTAAGCTTAATCCTCACTGGGCACACACGCCTTAATTAAGGTACATTTTTCTAATGTTGCGGATTATACAAATGAATTGTCGCAATATACGCGTAGATATCCTTTATCAGCTTTATTGGACTATTCCAATATATCGTAATGGGAAAGTTTGTTCAGTCCAAATTGGTTTAAACAATATTTATTGATTTCCAATAAAGTACACACATAGAACATGATTCATACAAGGATATAGCATTTGAAAGTACGCGATACGCTTATATGAAAGTTATCTCCTATGGTCACAAGATGTTCTACCAATATGTGAATGGCAAAATTAGTTCAAAGAAAGTATCAATGGCTACCAAAATAGCATGAATGAGAGAGAGAGAGAGAGAGAGAGAGAGAGAGAGAGAGAGATGACCAACTTCCCCTTATTTCAACGAAGGAAATATATGGGATGATTGAGAGCTTAAGTGGGGTTAAAACGTCCAGATTTGATAATATATTCCTGTACTTGTAAAATGAGAGATTCGTTGTCATGTTCTGAAAGATTCTCTTTGCCGTACAAGAGGTCGTTTGTAGAGTATTTTGAAGATTGTGTGGTAGGTATCTGTTTCTGTGGTTTGCGTATTTAGGGCAAGTAAAAAGGTAGTGGTAGTTGCTCTCAAATCCTCCGCAGGAAGGTTTCGTTTTATAAATTAAATGAAATTGAAAAGTTTTCTGCTAAAATGATGAAAAGTGGAAATTCCTATGCCAATGCCATGTCTACATATGTTATGGATAAAGAAGACAACAAAAACAAAAAGGCCAGTATCCTAAGGAAATGATAATAAATAAGCTATAGAACTATTTGTCCATAAGGTTTGATAAAGACTGCTTGTAAATAAAGTAGATATATATTATCTTGGTTACCTATACGAGAAGATATAGTAGATATACTTGATACGAGACCGTATAGTTACCGTGTGCGCATGTGTGTGTATCTGAGTATGTGTGCGTGTGTGTGTGCGCGCGCATTTTCCTAAAATTGTTTCGAACGACCATCTAGTACCAATTTTTCAAAGCTGAAAGTGTAGTGTTTTGAAATGATATTTTCAGCAAAACGTTTTCTACAATGCTCCTTCCAATGTAGGGAACAACAGTATACATGTAACTTCAAATGTACAACAGCAAACTCCCATAAAGAACCCAACAGTCCTAAGTGCGTCTGTGGATCATTTGAAGAAACTCAGCACTTTGTAATGTCGTCCAATCAGGGTCTACACTGTTTGCCATTCATTAAGCAGTTTTTGAGACATAACAACAGTTGTTTAAAATTTAGGAAGTGTGGTAAGAAATTATTGTATTCAAACATTTAGGGAAAGTACGGTAGAAACCTATAGCGAATCCAGTCCAGAGCAGGAGATGTGCGAGGCATTTGTCGGGTAAATGCCATTTTCAGCGCATATTAACCCCTGTAGCGCTGACAGCCACTCAAATATATTGATCCAGGTTGAATTAAATTCACATACTTAATGACAAACAGTGCATACCCATGATGTGGATCTACACTGTTTGCAAAGGTTGCGCATATCCGGGTTCAGCAGGACTATTGCTAAGACTACGATATACGATGTATCAGTTTGAATGGTAGTATTTGCCTCTTTTTTCAAAAAGGACTGTTCTGGAGGACTGTTCTTGGAGGAAATTCACTTATTTATTCCCCTTGAGCAGCACATTCTTTATTTAAAAAGGAGCAGCCTTCAAAATGCGGAATCCGTAGTTGACTACTACCCGATTCAAATATTTGGCAACCGTTTTAATTTTGTTTTACATATGATCGATATTATGCCTATCGTATATCGATCCACAATGAGAATCTGGTGATCGGAAAGCCCATGATCAGACGACTCGGCAACGCGGACGACCCAAGAGCCCCACTATCTCCTCCACTACCATCTTAACTCTTAGCATGCGGGGCAAAATTTCCAGCAGGCGACATTTTGATTTTTTTTTCTTATTTTTACCAGAAAACAGGTTTTCACATGTCATACAAAATGTCTCCTTTGGAGACAATTTGCATGATATGTGAAAACATGTTTCCTTAAAAACAAATAGTAAATACAGCATCAATTTGTCGTCTGCTGATTTAATCTACTGTCCTTACGATATCACTCGGAAAGACGTTTTTTTGCTTTGCTTTTTATTTTAGATGAACATATTTTGTTCTGACTGACTTATCAGAAACCATACGTCTTTTCTATTTCTGTGTTTTGTGCTCAAGTATGACCCTAAAATTAAATTTACGGCCAAAAATTGGTCTGACCTTTACAATTTCTATGATAAAGTGAATTTTTTTTTTAATTTTCGTCTAAGAAAACATTTTTTACTTTTCTTTGCTGAATTTGAATTAGTGATGTTTCACAACAATATTGTGAAACTTTCAGAAAAATTGAACAAGCAGAACTTGTTGAAAATCTGCCCGCAAGTTACCTACCCTACAGATTTCTGCATAATTTGCAATCATTTTTACTATGGAAAAAAGTGAAAATATTTGGTATTTTAAAAACCAATGACTAGAAGAAAACTTTTTGTGCATAGGTAGTTACAACAAACAGTTTTGCATTAAATCATGACAAAAGTTTGCAAATTTACTTCTTCTGTGTAAGGCGCCAAACAAAAACGACTTTCTGAAAGATGTCGAAAGCACATAATGGTAAATGCCGACCTTTAGTTCTGTGCGGTCCCGGACATATCAATTTTACATGGCTGTCGAACAAAACGTTTACCTCACTATCTCCGTTCTCCATTTCTTCGAATATTTATCCTTATTTCGTGAAAGTTACTGCCCGGATCTATCCCACATGTGTGTATTATTACGTATCAGTAAATATAATCAATCTCGGCCCTCCATTGACTAATTCTTATCAAACTGATAACGTTTACATTTTCAAATTTCGCATTACTTAATCTGCCCTCTTTAATCTGAACATCTTGTCTGTCCGCAGTGTATTGTCTATTTAACGCTTAGCACTGTGGGTAAAATTTCAGCAAACGACATTTTGATTTTTTTTTTCCCAGAACATAGGCTTCGATATTTCATGCAAATTGTCTCTGAAGATAATTTGCATGAAAAGTCAAAGCCTATTTTATTAAAAAAGAAAAAAAAGAAAAGGAAAATATTACCAATTTGTCGTCCGCTGAATATACCCAGAGAGTAGTAAAAGTTAAGCATTTAGCAGTCCAGGAGCGGATTCATATGGGATTCGGGTTCAGTCGAACCCCTCTTTGATGATAAATTTTTGGATATTTATTCAGAAATATCGCACATTTAGCACTTCACCTTGCCCTTCTAATGCAGTTCATATGTCCATATCACTACCTGTGAATTCGTCTGAAATTGCTGGATAGTGTCAGACAGTATAGACCCTGATCAGACGCCGCGTTATGCGGCGTCTGATCTGGGCCTATACTGTTTGCTTAGACCTGTCTGTCCAGACATTTAGGGTTACTACGGTGGTTTGATCAAATCAAAACCCCGCCCCCACTCCGAAATTTTGAATTCCCTATTAAAGAGCCCTGGGTCCACCACTGTAGTCTCTGGACAAATCCAACAGCCTATAGGACCAGATAAGGCGGGTCTTTTTTTCTTTTCTTTTTTTTTTTAAGTGTTATATTATTTGTTTTTCAACGTTTTCTTATTTCTCAATTAAAATCATATTTTGAGTGCACTCATTAGAAGCGCCCATTAGGCCCCTTAATAAATGTTTTTGGGACCAAGAGAAATATTCAAACTATATACATTTGTATAAAATGAAAAACGTAACTGGCGCAATGGCAGACGACAAAATGATATTTTCTTATTTTTCCGTGAAGCCTTTTTCTGTAAATAAAAAAAAAAATAAAACAAAATAATATAAGAAAATACTATTTCAGATTGATGGCTGTTGACATAATTTACTCAACATGTTACATGTAAGGATTTTAACTTAGCATGCTTGGTAATAACTTCAACAGATGACATTTTGAAATATTTTTCACATTTTGTTTCCAGAAAACAGGGTTTGACATTTCATGCAAATTGTCTCCATTGTATGAAATATGAAATAATACTGTTTTCTGGGAAAAATAAGAAAAAAAAAGATCGAACTTCGGTAAAGTTGACGTCGCCCCTGCCCCCATTCCCTCCCCACCCCCCCCCCCCCCCACCCCCCCCAAAAAAAAAAAAAAAAAAAAAAAAAGTTATGCTTATTTCAGGTAGAAGAAATTAATATAAGAATTTCATCGAAAACACGTGCATATTCTCATATGATGCATGAGATGTTGCGCTCAAAAGGTACCCATCATAAATTTGAGGTAAGAAAATGACAGTTAACAAAGTAGAAAAAGTGACAAAAATAAATTTAAAAATATTATCCAAACCAAAATGGACATCTGCAGACCCTGGAGAAAACATGTGCAAAGTTTAAAAACTAAGATTACAATGTGGAAAAAGAGGTTAAAATATCCTACAATAATATCCAAATCACATGCACATCTACATTCCATGAAGAAAACACATACAAAGTTCGGTACAAAACTATAAGAGGAGTTGCGCTCACAAGAAGTACCCTCTGTCTATACATAGAGGGTGAAAAATGACTGTCTACAATGTAAAAAAAAAAGTGACAAAAAATGATCTAACAATTATATCCAAACCACATGCACATCCTCATACCATGACGAAAACACATGCAAAGTTTCAAAACGACCGGTACAAAACTGTAAGAGGACTTGCGCTCACAAGAGATACCCTTTGTGTATATACTGAGGGTGAAAAATGACTAAGTTCACAATGTGGAAAAAGTGACAAAAATGATCTAACAATTATACCCAAACCACATGCACATCCTCACACCATGAAGAAAACACATGCAAAGTTTCAAAACGATCGGTACAAAATTGTTAGAGGAGTTGCGCTCACAAGACACCCAGGGTAAATGTTGACGGACGGACGGACGAGCGGACGGACGGGCGAGCGGTCGGAAACTTGCACGCCTAAATCGCCCATGCTAAAGCAGGTGCGACAAAAATGTTACCAATTCGTCGTCTGCCTATTTAGACTTAAGAGTGGTAAAGATTAAGGAAACAAGATATCGTATTACAGGAAATTTTCGCGGTTGTCTGTTTATATATATTTGTCTTGTAGAGAAACTAAGGAGTAGCTCTTTGTGGCCATATTCAGCCCCTGTAAGTACATGTTTACATAAATTTAAAACATTCTCAATCCGAAAAAAATGTTTAAGTCTTAGCATGTACTGTTGTACAGGCTGAATGTTGTTAAAGATGTGCGTGGGGAGGTGGGGGTGAGGGTGGGGAGGGGGGATGGAGGTCAAATATGCAAACTGAGTCAGAAATAACATATTCTGATTGGTTATTCTGTCCACAGCTTACAACCGGTAGCATTACTAGAAAAAAAAAACACAAAAAAACAACAACAAAAAACAAAAAAATGCATAATCATAATGGAATTTAAGTAGACACTTCAAAAACTCAAACTTTTTCAGACAGAGCAATTTTGAAATTTTGATACTTTTACAGGGTAAATATCGGGCTCGTCTTCAACTTGCCGCTTTGTTGTGATATGTATCAAAGAAGTGCAAATATTCTAAAATAAAAAGTGGAATAAATATACATTCAGTCATATCAGGAAGGAAACAAATGTTCTAAAAGATGTGACTGACATTGTTTCAAGAAAGTGATTCGTCACTTCGTTATTGAATGATAACTCTCTCCCTCTCTCTCTCTCTCTCTCTCTCTCTCTCTCTCTCTCTCTCTCTCTCTCTCTCTCAAACAGACAACCGCGAAATTTCCCTGTAATACGGTATCTTGTTTCCTTAATCTTTACCACTCTAATAAGTCAGCAGACAAGAAATTGATGACATTTTTCTTATTCTTCCCAGAAAACAGAATTTGATATTTCAAAGAAAATGAGACCAGTATTTCTGTAAAAACATGAAAAAAAAAAAAAAACATTACAAAAAACACGCCTATTCAAATATACCGAAAATTTTACAACCAACTGAAAAATTTCAGATAAAAAATTCTGATATTTTCATATTTCTGTTCAAAACATAGATTGTGAGTACTCGTTAGAACCGCATATTCACAAATCTATGTTTTGAGCAGAAATAAGAAAAATAATGTATACCCCTTTAAACCTTAATTTTACTATATAAAAGTGGGGTTTAAGGGGCTCAAAATTATATAGGCGTGTTTTCGTGATGACATTTCAAAACATCGTCCGTTGAAATTATTACCAAGCATGCTGAGGGTTCAGGAACAGAGTCAATAAAACTTATTAGTCTATTATTTTCACTTTCACTGGCGTATCTTCTTCTTTCAAAGGACCCTATTTCTCAGAATTTATTTTCCAGCTAAAAAGCGACATGTCAGTCGGTCTATATACAGTAGATTCTCGTTATCTCGACTTCGCTTATCTCGAATAACCGCTTTTCTTGAAGTGAAAATCTGGTCCCTGTTTTAACATGGAAATCTAACAACAGGTAACAAAATATTGTGGAAAAGAGGAGAAATTGCTCCTTAGGAGCAATTTCTCCTCTTTTCCACAATAATTTAAATCTATCTCTAACTACAGGAGTCAAATTACATATTCATTTGTAAAATACGGTTGTGCAATTTGTTTTTTCCTCGATTCTGCAAATCTGATATGTCGAGGTAAGGATATCTCAAAGTATTTCAGAGGGTCCCTTGGACTTCGAGATAACGAGAGTCGACTGTATACTGTCATCATGTACACGTTCAACTTCCTAATTCAATCCTTTTGTAATATGGGCATTATCCGCGATGTCTGGATAAATGAAGCATATCCGTTTATGGTTGTTTTTTATAACCACCGATTTTGATTTAGTTACATGTAATTTTATGTTTATTAAACTGTCCACAGAAAAGGCACAGCACTTTAGAGAGTACCGAAGTTGAAAGCTTAAAACTTTAAAAAATCTTCGGAGACAATTTGAATGAAAAGTCAAGCTTTATTTTCTATGAAAGAAAAAAAGAATATACTACGAGGTACGATGAAGCCGGATATACTTAGAATGAATAAACTGAAATGAGACCCCAGTCAGTTGACAATTTTATCTTATTCAACATCTTTGGTAGGAAGAACTAGAAATGTGTCAGTATGACACAGATGCCCCCGCCCAGGGCCATCCTCAACCACACGCAGGTATTTTGCAAAAAATGAAGTTGAAAAAAGGGACAAATCAATCTTTTAAAAAAAAATATCAGAAGGAAAACATTTTTGAAGGTTAAAAAGGGCCATAACTCCCATAATAATGGGTGGATTTTACCCGACTTGGAACTTGACCTCTATTTCATGACTATATACCTGTGTGTTAAATTTGAATACAATACAGTAATGTTTTCAAAAGATATCAAACTGAAACTATTTTTCAACGTTGAAAACGGGCTGAAACGCCAAATATAATTGATGGATTTTACCCTAAATCAAAATTGACCTATATTTTATAATTATATGCTTGTGTATAAAATATAAATCCAATTCACTAATCTTTTCAAAAGTTATGGAACGGAAACCATTTTTCAAAGCTGAAAAAGGGCCATAACTCCAAAAATAATTGGTGGATTTTACCCTAAATACAATTTGATATACATTTTATGATTATATACATGTGTATAAAATTTGAATCCAATACACTTATCTTTTCAAAAGATATCGAACGGCAACCTTTTTTCAACTATTTTTCAATATTTATAAAGGGCCGTAACTCCAAAATAATTGGTGGACTTTATCCTAACTAAAACTTGACCTATATTTTATAATTATATGCTTTTGTATAAAATATGAATCCAATTCACTAATCTTTTCAAATGTTATGGAACGGAAACCATTTTTCAAAGTTGAAAAAGGGCCATAACTCCAAAAATAATTGATGGATTTTACCCTAAATCCAAAGTGACATACATTTTATTATTATATACCTGTGTATAAAATTTGAATTCAATACACTAATCTTTTCAAAAGATATCGAACAGAAACCATTTTTCAACTTTTTTCAACATAGATAAAGGGCCGTAACTCCAAAAATAATTGGTGGATGTTACCCTAAATCAAACGACCTATATTTTATAATTATATGCTTGTGTATAAAATATGAGTCCAATTCACTAATCTTTTCAAATGTTATGGAACGGAAAACATTTTTCAAAGTTGAAAAAGGGCCATAACTCCAAAAATAATTGGTGGATTTTACCCTAAATCGTACTTGACCTACATTTTATTATTATATACCTGTGTATATGATTGAATACAATGCACTAATCTTTTCAAAAGATATCGAACAGAAACCATTTTTCAACTATTTTTCAACATGGATAAAGAGCCGTAACTCCAAAAATAATTGGTGGATTTTACCCTAAATCGAACTTGACCTATATTTTATAATTATATGCTTGTGTATAAAATATGAATCCAATAGACAAATAATTTCAAAAGTTATGGAACAGAAACCATTTTTCAAAGTTAAAAAAGGGCCATAACTCCCAAAATAATAGACGAATTTACTCTAAATTGAACTTCACCTACATTTTATGATTATATACCTGTGTACAAAATTTCAATCCAATACACCAATCCTTTCAAAAGATATCGCACGGAAAACATTTTTCAAAGTTGAAAATTTTTCAAAGTTGAAAAGGGCCATAACTCCCAAAATAATTGGTGGATTTTACCCTAAATCGAACTTGGCCTACATTTTATGACTATATACCTGTGTATAAAATTTCAATCCAATACACCAATCCTTTCAAAAGATATCGCACGGAAACCAAAAGTGTTACGTACGGGACGGACGGACAGGACGACGGGACGGACGAATGTACGGACAGCGGTGATACTATATGCACCCGCCCTCCCCGCCACCCCCCCCCACCCCCCATTGAAAATGGCGGGGGCATAATAAACTTTCAAAACCTTTCAGTTCAGCTGGAATTCGCTGCAAACATGGGAAGGGTGTGTTAAACTGAGAAACGTTAGAGCAGTCATAAAGTACTTCTGTAAGAAGGGGATGTCCCCAGAAGAAATTCATGAGACTTCATTAAAACCCTTTGGGATGAGTTTCCTTTTTACAGCACGGTGAAGAAACGGGCTTCTGAATTTAGGAGAGGGAAGGCGAGGAGGACTAGGAACGGTCTGGGCACCCTAAAGAGGATACTACAGACGAAAACGTTGAGCTTGTGTCTGATCATGTGTGACAGGAGAAGAAGCCTGCGTGAATTAGCTAGATAAATAGGCATACGTTTTGGGCAGTTCAGTCTATATGTTAGGGATGTCCATGGTCTTAGCTAGATGGGCCCTCAGAATGCTGACCTGATCAAAGGAAAAGTAGGCTTGATTTCTAAGTATCCCACGTCCCTCTTTAAATATGACCCTGAGGAATATAGATCGAGTTTTGACCTAAGATGAGCTTTGGGTCCATCACTTTGATCCTTAGCCAAAAAAAGCAGAGCATGCAACGGAAGCACCCTGACTAACCCCTCTTAATAAATTCAAGAGTTTCCTCAGCAAGGAAGGTGATAGCTTCTTTCTTTTGCGATATTCAGGGCGTTACCATGGTGCATTACCTTGATAAAGAAGATAAAAGAAAGACTCTGAAATTGTATAAAGAGAGAATGTGTTTGGGGTTCGGGGAAGGCGGCAGGGGTGGGATTAAAATGCAAATAACGTTATTAGACGTAACGTAATTTAACGTTGCACAGTGCGGTTGCTACGTGACGTCTCTAGGGTAGTAATTAGTTACGCGTTTCGACGTTGAACTGGTAAGACGGGTGTTTCACTCGCTCTTACATCTTGTCAATTTATTGACAAATCTAGCGATGGGAAACTGTCTAAAGAAGACGAAGGTGGTAGAGCCCACCGAGGTAAAGGACAATGTCAGTGAAATGTTATCACGTGGCACACCGTTTGCTAAGCCGGACGGCCAACAGCAAGCTGATATGATAAAAGACTTGAAGGACAAAGGTAATTTTGAAACCGCTTTTTTTTTTCAGGCAAGCTAATAATATTTACTATGTAATAATTAATTCATCATCAAGTTCAAAGGTCTGGAATTTTGGACGTAATAATAAATGAATGATTAGATAATAATAATAATAATAAAACAATAATTAAATGAATAATTAAGAACAATTATGATCTTAATAAATAATAATAATAATAATAATAATAATAATAATAATGGTAAGGAGTTAAGGGGTTCGAATAGTTAGGGCTAATACCGTAGGTATAATAATTCACCAGCTTATGCTGTAAATTTAGCGCGAACACAATAAGTTCTGTCTTCTTTTAGATGCACACGAGAAGATGACACTTCTGGAATGTGGGACCAGCGATGATTAAGATCAGCCTGCGCATATCCGCGCATTCTGATCAGAATCTTTCTATTTAAGAACAACTATGATATAAATAAATAAATAAATAAATAAATAAATAATAATAATAATAATAACAATAATTAAATAGATAATTAAGAACAATTGTGATATTATTTAAGAAATAAATAAATAAAAATATACATATAAATAAATAAATGAATAATAATAATAATAAAATTAATAATAATGGTAAGGAGTTAAGGGGTTTGAATAGTTAGGGCTAATACTGTAGGTATAATAATTCACCAGCTTATGCTGTAAGTTTAGCGCGGACACAATAAGTTCTGTCCTCTTTTAGATGCACATGAGAAGATGACACTTCTGGAATGTGATACCAACGAAGATTAAGATCAGCCTGCGCATCCGCGCCTTCTGATCAGAATCTTTCTATTTAAGAAGTTCGAATAGTTAGGGCTAATACCGTAGGTATAATAGTTCACAACAGCTTATGCTGTAAGTTTAGCGCGGACACAATAAGTTCTGTCCTCTTTTACATGCACATGGACAGATGACACTTCTGGAATGTGAGACCAGCGAATATTAAGATCAGCCTGCGCATCCACGAATTCTGATCAGAATCTTTCTTGTCCACAGGAAGAAGACTTGTATCCTTGCCTAGTCAGAAGGCGTCCAGCGAAAAATGACCAGACTGCGCGCATGCGCAGACTGATCAGTCTTTACTGGGCGATCATGTCAGAAGGTACATTTTTTGATGTTATGGCATAAATAATCATCCATAATATTTTCTATTTATAGGCCAAGAGGCGATCGTGGCTGGAGGGGGTGTCTCTTTCAATGTGGACTTCAAACCTGTAAAGAGGCGGGGGAAGCGCTCCAGGAAGAAGAAGAAGGCCCCAGTGCAGAAGGCCAAAGAAAATGACATACTGGATGTAAGTCTCTCTTTCTTAGTTTATTTTTTAATTTCTTTCTATTATGGAATGCCTAAATTTTGCACATCCTAGCACATTTTGCACATCCTTGCTTGGTACTTTGTTTCTTTGTTTCTTTCTTATTTTTCTTTCTTTCTTTCTTGCTTTGCTTAATAATTTGTTTGTTTGTTTGTTTCTTTCTTTTTTTCTTTCTTTCTTTCTTGCTTGCTTTGCTTGATACTTTGTTTGTTTGTTTCTTTCTTTCTTTCTTTCTTCTTTTTTTTTCTTTCTTTCTTTCTTTCTTTCTTTTACCCTAAATATTTGGACACCATAACTTCTTACCATACTTGTCCTAGAATTTGACAGTGTTATTCATTTAACTCCCTGTGAATGTGTCTGACAACTGCTGGATTAATGGTAAACAATGTAGACCCTGATCACTCGCCACGTTCTGTGGCATCTGATCTGGGTCTACACTGTTTGCATATAAGCAGGCAGTTAAGTGGACTACACTGTTTGCTCAGGCCTGTCTGTCCGTATACATTGAGTAAATTTGGTTGTCAAGTTTGCCAGTTTTCGATGCTTATCATGAATCCTGAATTTTCGCTGTTTCTGGATGCAGGACTTGCCTACCTACTCTAGCGAAGAGAAGGCTTTGATGGCAGAGATCCTCAGGGAGGATCACCTCAAGGAGAAGAAGGAAAAGGCTAGGAATGTAGATATGAAGCTTCATGACGCCAAGCTGCGCCGCATGATGTATGACGCCCAGGCCGAGGCCCTTAAGAAGGAGAGGTTAGTACACAGATCCTAGTAATGTTAATCCTGCCATTCTTTGAGTTCATAAAGCCTATCTATCTATCTATCTATCTATCTATCTATCTATCTATCTATCTATCTATCTATCTATCTATCTATCTATCTATCTATCTATCTATCTATCTATCTGTCTGTCTGTCTGTCTGTCTATCTGTCTGTCTATCTGCCTGTCTGTCTGTCTATCTGTCTGTCTGTCTATATGTCTGTCTGTCTGTCTGTCTGTCTATATATCTATCAGTCTGTCTGCCTGCCTAATTGCCTACCTGACAGTCCGTCCATACGTCCATCCGTCTGTCTAGCTGGTCGTCTGTCTGTCCTTCTACCTACCTACCTACCTACCTATCGGCCGACCGACCAAGCTAACTAACAACCTAATACCGCACAGACAAGCTTGTACAAACAGTATAGACCGAGATCAGATACCGCAGAATGAGACGTCTGATCAGGGTCGACATTGTTTGCCTCTCATCCAGAAATTTCAGACACATCAAAGGTAATAAATTGTTAGACGTGTTAAACATTTAGGGCAGGTATGGTAAGGAATTAAGGTGTTTGAATATTAGGATGAAATAAAGCAGTTCCCAGTAAACACACAACGTCACAACAACGTCACAGCAATTTCGTGACGTTGCAGGGACGTTGTAACGATGTTGTGGCGATGTTGTGTGTTTGCTGGGTTGGTATAGCATGGCTCATACATTCATTTATTCATTTTCTATTTTTTATTTTCAGAGCAGTAGCCGCTATCATGGCTGGACCTGAAAAGGACGACAAAACTCTTTCAAAGGGTCTAACTTCTGTGGACATGTAAAAGACTGACAAAAAAAAATCTTTGAATAATATTGTTTCACCTATTGATTAACTTGTTGATTTATTTGTTGAGTGATTTGTTGATTCATATGTTTATTGGTTGTATGTATTATTTACTTATCTATTCTTAATCGTTATTATTTATTTGTTTAGTTATTTATTTATTGTTTGTTTCTTTGTGTGTTTGTTTTATTTATTTATACGCTATTATTATTTATTCATATATACATACTTATCTATTTATTTATCTAGCTATACGTAGTTATATATATACTTATCTATACGTAGTTACTTACTTACTTACTTACTTATTTCTTTATGAATACGTAATTATTTTTTGTTTGTTTATCTACACGTAGTTATTTATTCATTTATAGTAGTTTTTTTTTTTACATATTTATTTATCTAAACGTATTTCTTTCTTTCTTTCTTATTTATTTATTTATTTATTTATTTATTTATTTATTTGTTTATTTATTTAATATCTAGTTATTATTATTATTATTATTATTATTTATTATTTTTATTATTATTATTTATTTATTAAATTCTGAGTGAAGAAAACACTTAAAAATTGTGAGAATGTTGCTTTCATATACTGTATCCATTTTACGGGTAAAATTTATAAAAAATGTATTTATTTATTTATAGTTATTATCTTATAATTATTTATTTATTTATTTATTTATTTATTTATCAATTTTGGTAGTGAAGAAAACACTATAAAATTGTGATACACCTAAATTATATATTATATTTATCCTATCCTATCTTATCTATCTTATCTTATCTTATCTATATTTTACTTACTGATTTAATCATTTAGTGAAGAAAACACTATAAAATTGTGAGAAACTTTTATTCCTTTATCTGGTAACATTTTTTATAAATTTTACTCGTAAAATATTTATTTTACTACTATCTTATTTAGTTATCTACATATTTATTTTTTTATTTATTTATATGTTAACTTTATTTATTTATTCATTTATTTATTTATTTTATCTATTTATTTATTTATTTATTTATTTATTTATTTATTTATCAAAAATATATATTATATTACTTTATTTATTTATCTATTTTTTTACATCTTATTTCTATTTTTTTTTATTTATAACATATTCATATACTTATATTATATTATATATTATTATATTATATTATATCATATATTATTTATTTATTTATTTATTTATTTATTTATTTATTTATTTATTTATTTATTTATTTATTTATTTATTTATTTATTTATTTCTATACTTATTATACATAGTTTATACTTATTTATTATTTACTTACCTATTTATCAATGAATTACTAATCATTGTGCGCAATCAATAAAAAATGAATGTCAGACTAAAGTTCTTGTTTATTTTTATTTTTGAAATTACATAGCTCCGACTGGGTTCTTTTCCTTGACACGTAGTAAGTACAGCAAGACCTAACTACGTAGTGGAACTCGGTACCAACGTATTTACCTTAGATTCGGATACCTAAACTGAACAAGCGGTGACTTGTGAACAAATCTTGAGACACGTCCATTTGGTTACCTGGGCCCAGGTTTATAATCATTCCTAAGAGTTAAGGTCTACCTTAACTTAAGGTCCGAAAGTTTAAGATAAAGTAAAGTAAGTAAGTTACCTACTTTACTTATCTAACTGTACTTATTAATCTCACTGTTGAAAGCCAGCTGTCATATGAAAACGCAAAATGTGCTTTGTAAATCTCAATCCTCAATGTTGACCTTGACCTGAGAAACAATTTTAAACCTTGGTTCTGATACTTTGTGCGCCATACATTCGGACTCCCTATCGCCTTTCAGAACTTTACGTATTTATCCCAAATATTAGGGCACCTTAACCCCCTAAATATTAAAGTACCATTTGTTCTAAAACATGTCAATTTTACTACATGTAAATGTGTCTTAAATTACTGGATGAATAGCAAACAGTGTTGACCCTGATCAGACGCCGCGTATCGCGGCGTCTGATCTGGGTCGACACTGCTTGCTCAGGCTTGTCTGTCCAAATACTTAGGATAAATACGGTATTCTAAACATGATATAAGTACAATTGTCAACCCGTTGATTTGTCTAACAGCCCTGAATGAATGGCAGCCAGTGCAGACCCTGATCAACCTGTTCTTTAGAAGCAGTGTATTCTATGTCATTGCTTTTTGCGCTGGCATCCTGTCCGAATATTTAGGATAAAAGGGTAGTAAGATCCATAACGTTGGTAAGAATAATCGCCATTTTTCCATTCCTTGAAGAAGAATGTGTACAGTTTACAGATTTTCCGATATTTTTACAAGGGAGACAACTTTTATTACTTTCTGGGTAGTGTCCTACGCACCAAGCCTTCTGAAAAGGTCTTCCCAAGGGGTGCAAATTCTTCACTGTTAGAGGAGACTCCCTTTTTAGATGGGAAGCAAAACAAATTTGGAAGAGTTGCCTCCCCTGAAAGTGTCAGGAATAAGAATGGGCAGCCTTTTATTTCCCAATCACAGCCGCTTCGGGCAATCGTCACACCGCCATGGTAGCTTGCCGTGCATCCTAACATTGGCCGGGTAGTCTGTGTTGAGATATTTCTTCGCTCTTTTAGTGAAGCTTGCACTGCAGTTATAGCTTGCGGCGCATCAATGTACAGCCGCAGTAGCTTGCAGACCTTCAGCTAGTGCACTGCTACGGTAAATTGTTGTGTGTCTAGTGTTGGGAATCGACTAGAATTTCATCGTGAATCATCGGTTTTGTAAAACCGAACGATCATCGACTTATAATGGATTTGTAGAAATTCTATTTATTCTGATTTTAGCTCTCTTCAAGGTACTTATTCAAAAACATGTTCTGGGTACTCATTAGAAGCGCCTCAGTGAGGCGCTTCTAATGAGTACCCACAACATATGTTTTCTTGGAGAAACAAGAAAAATATCAATACGTTTTGGTTTTAAAAAAGGTGCCTTATTTCAGACTATTTGGTTGCAAAAAAAGTGCCTTATTTCAGGCTATTTAATCAAATAGCTTCACCTTTATCAGCCACAGATTTTTTTTTTTTTTTTTATTACAACTTGCCTATTTAAATAAAAAGGCATGTTATGTCTCTAAAAACAAAGTAACTGTCCGATAAGTCGACTATTAAAATTCGTTTCAATCATCAGTCACGAGAGACAAAAGTGACTGATGCTCGATTATAACTGATCGTCTGCGGTAACACTATTCGAGTCATTGTCCTGTCAAATTAGCTTGTGGTTCTTCAGTGCAATTCAAGAATAACTTCAGTGCACAGAAGCAATAGTTTCTCATGAGCCGGGGCACAGCATTTCCTACAATATTTCTTGGCTAACCACAGAGTGATTCCGTGAAAACAACGGTAGCTTGTAGTGGTTCGTTGCGCTCGTGTGTAAAACCATTACGAAAAAAAAAGTAAGAGAAAAACACGCCTTTTCAAATATATAGAAAATGTCATCTCCAAAAATTGAAAATTTTCAGATACAAAAACTCTGATGTTTTCATATTTCTGCTCAAATCATAGATTGTGGGTACTCGTTAGAACTGCCTCGGCGAGGCGGTTCTACCGGGTACCCACAATCTATATTTTTGAGCAGAAATAAGAAAAAATGTATCCCCTGTAAACCCCAGTTTTACTATATAAAAGTAGGGTTTAAGGGGATCAAAATTATATAGGTATGTTTTCGTGATGACTAATAGTAGTTTGTGGTACTACCATGCACTGCAAGAATATTTTGTGGTGCTCCATTGCACTGCAGTTTGGTGGCTTGTGGTGATCAAAGCCCTGAAAAAAGGAAAAAAGGTCACTGGTGTCTCAGTGCACTGCAGTAGTGTTTCAATGCATTATAACAGCAACTTGTTATCCTTCAGAGCGCTGCAACAATAGTCCTTGGTGCTTCACCGCATGTGAACAATACCTTGTTGTGTTACAGTGCATTGCATCAGTAGTTTGCAATGTTTCATCGTACTTCAATGGTAGCTTCGGGTACTGCCATGTGCCGAAACAATAGTTTGTAATGCATCATTGCACTGCAGTGGTGCTTATTGCATCAGAACAATAGCTTGTGGTGCTTCAGTGCACTGCGACAGAAGCTACTGGTTCTTCATTGCACCGCAACAGTATTTTGCATCGATCTATTGTATTGCAATGGTAGATTTTGTTATTGTCGTGTGCTGGAACAATAGATTTCGGTGCTTTAGTGCACTGCAATAGTGTTTCAGTGCATTAAACATCAGACTTTGTGTGTCATTGCATTGCAAATGGTAGCTTGTGGTGTTTCAGTGCACTGCCAGTACAGTACAGTATTTACCCTAAGGATATGGGTAGACAGGCCTGACCCCGAAGTTATAAAACTTTTCTTTAAGCTCAAATATATCTCAAATTACTAACCATCGCAAATTATATCATTGTTAGCATTTCCATATGTAATAGCGAAGAAAATCTCATGTAAAGCTGAGTGTAGCATGAAAAACATTTTATGACCTCGCGGACTTGGCAAACTGTAGATCCGTGCATGAAATGCCAAACCCTATTCACTGGAAAAATAAGAAAGTACAATTTATTACCAATTTGTCATCTAGTGAATCTGTTGTAAACGTTAAACTGCAGGTATTTACCACAGGAAATGGGTCCTCGACGTTCACCACTAATATATTAAGGCAGGGAGTTTTCCCATTATGCGGCTATGATATGTCCGTTTAGCACATAGTTAGATGAGCCTACGCATCCAAATACTTTATCAGCCTTTGCTGCACACTCTGTGGACATGCCAGACTCCAAACCATCTCCAGGCGGACACCGAAGACCTAGCCACTGCAGCATTCAGCTTAAATCTTTAACGGTCCAATATAGATTTAGGCAGAATGCTAACTGGGTACTTATCCGACTGTGCCATGCGCAGGTTGATTTAAAGTAAATAAGTGAACTCAGGAACTCAAACAATCAAATCCACATCAAGTTCTCAACATCAACGGAAAAGACAGACAAATACAATTAAAAAGCCACAATTAGAACAGATGACAAGCAAAGTTGGCAACCCTTTCCCAAAAAGGTGGCAACTCTGTTAACCAAACTTTACTGAATATATCTTTAACTTACATAATTGTTAAATAAATAATAATAATAATAATAAAAAAAAAAAAACAATAACGCAATAAGTTTTACGGCCCAGTCAACCTAATGGGCTCATGTCGAGCGCGGTCAGTTCACCTAACCGCACTTTTACTGGGCAAGCTTAGTCCTCTATAAGCGGTTAACCAATATTGAGCACATTCTTTCACCAGAAACTGACAACTGCCCTTCTTGAGTCAGCGGAAGGGAGAGAATGACCGTAGAAAATAGTTCATGATCAAATCTCCACAAAGAATGATGCCGACCCGGCGGGAATCGAGAATGTTGCCGACCCGGCGGGGGTCGTATCCAGAACCTCCTGATCACCAGTCGGACGCAGCTATCGAGGCCGGCAAAAAAAAAAAAACAAAAAAAAAAAAAAACAAAAAAAAAACAAAAAAAAAAAAAACACTTGTTAGTGAAACACTACAGAGCATTTAACAAAAAAAGTACCACAATGAAAGTACCGCCTTAGAGCGTTCAGTAATAAATTATTGGGGTTAAGCTTGCTTTACAGAATCCCAACCCTCACCTTAAGCTTAATCCTTACTGGGCACACATGTCATAAGGTATATTTTCTCATGTTGCGGATTATACAAACGAATTATCGCAATATACGCGTAGATATCTTTTATCAGCTTTATTGGACTATTCCAATATATAGTGATGGGAAAGTTTGTTCAGTCCAAATTGGGTCAATGGGTCGTCTATCTGTACTTACGAGATGCTGCGGTCAGTTATCTATACGAGTGGCTGGCCAAGAGGCTGTACTTTGAGGGGCGAATACACATCCCAACGAAATAACTCTTAACATGTAAATATATATCTCTTTTCTTGCTAAGGGTGAGGGAGGGGCTACTCTTAAAGAAAAAAAAAAAAAAAAAAAAAAAAAAAACTGCTGTTCTTTAACTCATTCCCCGCTAGTGGCGACTTTTGTCATCTGTTAATTTTCTTTGCAAATAGTTTGGACCCAGATCAGGCCCCAAATTGTTTGACACTCTGATAGTATTTTTTAAAAAGTTAATTTTTAAACAAAAATCCATTCGACAAAAAGCATACAAAATCACCCAGCATGAAAGAGTTAAGGACAGCCTTCATTTGTTGAAAGAGTACTTGGAAACAAAATTCCTGTCTACAAAAGGTATCTTCCTTTAAAATAGGGTGCACCCGTTCCCCTTAAATGGTTCCATGTATTTGAAAAAAATTGGCATTTAAATGATCAAATGATTTTCCAGAAGATGGTGATAGAGCTAATCTATTTGCATTACCTTAGCATTTCATTCTAATCTGTTTGTGGGGCATTTCGAATGAAACCTCATGCCCTATTTTCAGAACAAACACGGGAAGCAACAAAAGATACGAAATACCTGTGCTAACAGCGAAGTTTAAGACCAGTCTGCGGAAATGTACAAACTACCTTTCGCGATAAGCTTGTTGATTTCTATTGTCATAATGGTCTTAAATGCATTTTAAGATTTAGCACTGTATTTAACATTAAAGTCTCATATACATTTTAATCTATTTTAGTCAGGAGACCCCAACATGGTAATTGACAAACAGTGCAGACCCAGATCAGACGCCGCGTTCTGTGGCGTCTGATCTAGGTCTGCACTGTTTGCATTAAATACGCGAATTTCTGTAAAACATTGTAATGATAATAAAAAAATAACCAGAAAACCTGTAACTGGAAATAGACCTGTCCAAAGAGTTGTGGTGGAAGAGACCACTCGGCGTAAATAAGCTTAGCTGTTGCACTCTGTAGACTAAATCATTAGATGAAAATATTAGGTGCTATTTTTCTTTAAAGCATTTCATTTAATTTGAATAAAATATCAAGTGTTTTTTTTTTTTTTTTTTTTTTTTTTTTCCGTGAAAATTAAGAAAACTATTTATTTATTAAATGTTGTCTGCTTTTTATTAAAAGTCAGCAGGTTAAAGCTTAAGGTTTCAACTTCGGAACCGCTTTAATGTACTTACGCAAAGTTAGGTCATGCCCCCTTTCAGGACGGTTTAACAAACAGGAAGGTTTCGTTTTATGAGTTAAATGAAATTAAAACGTTTTCTGCTAAAATGATATAAAGTGGAAATTCCTATGCCAATGCCATGGCTACATATGTTTTGGATAAAGAAGACAACAAAAACAAAAAGGCCAGTATCCTAAAGAAATGATAATAAATAAGCTACAGATCTATTTGTCCACAAGGTTTGATAAAGACTGCTAGTGAATAAAGTAGATATATATACAATTATCTTGGTTACCTATACGAGCAGTTATAGTAGATATACTTGATACGAGACCGTATAGTTACCGTGTGCGCATGCGTGTGTATGTGTGTGTGCGTGTGTGTGTGTGCACGCGCATTTTCCTACAACTGTTTCGAACGATCATCTAGTACCAAGTTTTCAAAGCTGAAAGCATATCTGTAGTGTTTTGAAATGATATTTTCAGGGAAACGTTTTCTACAATGCTCCTTCCAATGTAGGGAACAACAGTATACATGTAACTTCAAATGTACAACAGCAAACTCCCATAAAGAACCCAACAGTCCTGAGTGCGTCTGTGGATCATTTGAAGATACTCAGCACTTTGTAATGTCGTCCAATCAGGGTCTACACTGTTTGCCATTCATTAAACAGTTTTGAGACATAACGACAATTGTTTAACATTTATGAAGTATGGTAAGAAATTATTGTGTTCCAACATTTAGGGAAAGTACGGTAGAACCCCATATCGAATCCAGTCCAGAGCAGGAGATGTGCGAGGCATTTGTCTGGTAACTGCCATTTTCAGCGCATATTAACCACTGTAGCGCTGACAGCCACTCAAATATGTTGATCCAGGTTTTATTAAATTCACGTACTTAATGACAAACAGTGCAGATCCAGATCAGTTGGCTTCTTCAGAAGCCAACTGATCTGGATCTACACTGTTTGCAAAGGTTGGGCATATCCGGGTTCAGCAGGACTAGGGTTAAGACTACGATATACGATGTATCAGTTTGAACGGTAGTATTTGCCTCTCTTTTCAAAAAGGACTGTTCTTGGAGGAAATTCATTTATTTATTCCCCTTGAGCAGCACATTCTTTATTTAAAAAGGAGCCCCCTTGAAAATGCGGAATCCTTAGTAGATTACTACCCGATTCAAGTGTTTGGTAACCGTTTTAATTTTGTTTTATATATAATCGATATTATGCCTATCGTATATCGATCCACAATGGGAATCTGGTGATCGGAAATCCCCTGATCAGACGACTCGGCAACGCGGACGACCCAAGAGCCCAACTATCTCCTTCACTACCATCGTAACTCTTAGCATGCGGGGAAAAATTTCCAGCAGACGACATTTTGAAATATGTTTTTTCTTATTTTTACCAGAAAACAGGTTTTCACATTTCATACAAAATGTCTCCTTTGGAGACAATTTGCAAGATATGTGAAAACATGTTTCCTTAAAAACAAATAGTGAATATAGTATCAGTTTGTCGTCTGCTGATTTAGCCTATTGTCCTTACGATATCACTCGGAAAGAAGTGTTTTTGCTTTGCGTTTTATTTTAGATGAACATATTTTGTTCTGACTGACCATATCTTATCAGAAACCATATGTCGTTTCTATTTCTGTGTTTTGTGCTCAAATATGACCCTAAAATTAAATTTACGGCCAAAAATTGGTCTAACCTTTGCAATCTCTATAATAAAGTGATTTTTTTTTCTGTTTTTTATTATTATTATTATTATTATTATTATTATTATTTTCGTCTAAGAAAACATTTTTTATTTGTCTTTGCTGAATTTGAATTAGTGATGTTTCATAACAATATTGTGAAACTTTCAGAAAAATGGAACAAACAGAACTTGTTGAAAATCTGCCCCCAAGTTAAATACACTACAGATTTCTGCATAATTTTCAATCATTTTTATTATGGGAAAAAGTGAAAATATTTGGTATTTTAAAAACCAATGACTAGAAGAAAACTTTTTCTGCATAGGTAGTTACAACAAATAGTTTTGCATTAAATCATGACAAAAGTTTGCAAATTTACTTCTTCTGTGTAAGGCGCCAAACAAAAACGACTTTCTGAAAGATGTCGAAAGCACATAATGTAGTTCCGGACATGTCAATTTCACATGGCAGACGAAAACAACGTTTACCTCACTATCTACGTTCTCCATTTTTTTTCGAATATTTATCCTTATTTCGTGAAAGTTACTGTCTGGATCTATCCCACACGTGTGTATTATTACGTATCAGTAAATATAATCCATCTCGGCCCTCCATTGACTAATTCTTATCAAACTGTTTGATAATGTTAACATTTTCAAAGTTCACACACTTCCCCCTTTAATCTGGACATCTTGTCTGTCCACAGTGTATTGTCTATTTAACGCTTAGCACCGTAGGTAAAATTTCAGCAGACGACATTTTGAAATATTTTTTTCCAGAAAATAGGCTCCGATATTTTATGCAAATTGTCTCTGAAGACAATTTGCATGAAATGTCAAAAGATTATATTACCAATTTGTCGTCCGCTGAATATGCCCAGAGAGTGGTAGAAGTTAAACATTTAGCAGTCCAGGTGCGGATTCAGATGGGGTGTTCGGGTTTATTCGAATCCCTCTTTGACTAAAATTTTGTTGATGATTTTTGGATACTGTATATATTCAGAAATGTCGCACATTTAACTTTTTACCTTGTACTTCTAATACAATTCACATGTCCAGATCACTACCTGTGAATTCGTCTGCAATTGATAGATGAGTGTCAGACAGTACAGACCCTAATAAGACGCCGCGTTATGCGGCGTCTGATCTGGGTCTGTACTGTTTGCTTAAACCTGTCTGTCCAAACACTTAGGGTCAGTATGGTAGTTTGATCAAATCAAAACCCCGCCCCCATTCCGAAATTTTGAACTCCCTATTAAAGAATCCTGGATTCACCGCTGTAGTCCCTGGACGAATCCAGCAGCCTATAGGCCCAGATAAGGCGTTTTTTTTTTTTTTTTTTTTTTTGTTTTTTTTTTTTGTTGTTGTTTTTTTTAGTGTTATATTATATTTTTTTTTTTTTTCAACTTTTTCTTATTTTTCAATAAAAATCATATTTTGAGTGCACTCATTTGAAGCGCCCATCAGGCCCCTTAATAAATGTTTTCGGGACCATGAGAAATACGCAAACTATATACATTTATATCAAAAACGTAACTGGCGCAATGGCAGACGACAAAATGATATTTTCTTATTTTTCTGTGAAGAATTTTCCTGCAAATAATAATAAAAAAAATAAATAAATAAGAAAATACTATTTCAGATTAATGGCTGTTGACAAAATTAACTCAACACGTTAAGCATTTTAAAACACTTGGCATGCTTGGTAATAACTTCAACAGACGACATTTTGAAATATTTTTCATATATTTTTTCAGAAAACAGGCTTTTGGCATTTAGAGACAATTTTTTATGATTGTTTATTGTGTTGGGGTTTAACGACATGTCAACCCTTATGGGTCATTTTGTGTCGTCTCCCAGAGAAAGGGAGAAAAAAAGATAGAAGAGATAGTAGAAGAGATGAAAAAGAGGGACAAGGAGAAAAGAGGAACAGGAGTGAAAGTGAAGAAACAGAAGAAATAAAAACAGTCCCCATCTACCCTTACCTGCTACAAGGATAGCAGGTCTTGCCCAATTGTAAGCCAGTATCAGTTGGACGCCCAGCTGACGTGAGATACACGACACCTTCACACCACCCGACCACCCTACAATTTTTATGAAATATCAAATACTGTTTCCTGGGAAAAATAAGAAAAAATGTCACCACTTCGTCGTCTGCTGACTTAGACCATAGTGTGGTAAAGATTAAGAAAACAAGATAACCTGTTACAGCAAATTTTCGCGGTTTTCTGTTTATATGTATTTGTCTTGTTGAAGAGAAACTAAGGAGTAGCTCTTTATGGTCATATTCGGCCCCTGTAAGTACATGTTTACATAATTTTCAAAATATTCTCGACCCGATTGTTTTTTTAAGTCATAGCTGTTGTACAGGTTAAGTTTTGTTAAAGGTGGGCGTGGGGAAGAGGGGGGTGAAGGTCAAACATGCAAACTGAGTCAGAAATAACATATTTGATTTGGTTATTCTGTTCATAGATTACAACCGGTAGCATTACTATAGAGAAAACAAAAAACGCATAATCTTGATAATGGAATTTAATTAGATTCTTCGAAAAATCAAACTTTTTCAGATTGAATAATTTTGAAATTTTGATACTTTTACAGGGTGAATATCGGGCTCGTCTTCAACTTGCCGCTTTGTTGTGATATGTATCAAAGAAGTGCAAATATTCTAAAATAAAAAGTGGAATAAATATACATTCAGTCATATCAGGAAGGAAACAAATGTTCTAAAAGATGTGACTGACATTGTTTCAAGAAAGTGATTCGTCACTTCGATACTGAATGATAACTCTCTCTCTCACACACACACACACACACACACACACACACACACACACACACACACACACACACACACACACACACACACACACACACACACAACAGACAACCGCGAAATTTTCCTGTAATACGGCAATTTGTTTCCTTACTCTTTACCACTCTAAGTCAGCAAACGGCAAATTGATGACAGTTTTCTTATTTTTCCCAGAAAACAGAATTTGATATTTCAAAGAAAATGAGACAATTTGCATGAAATGACAAAAAACAGTATTTCGGTAAAAACATGAAAAACATTACAAAAACACGCCTATTCAAATATACTGAAAATTTTACTACCAAAAACTGAAAATTTTTAGATAAAAAATTCTGATATTTTCATATTTCTGCTCAAAATATAGATTGTGAGTACTCGTTAGAACCGCCTCGACGATGTTTTTGAGCAGAAATAAGAAAAATAATGTAAACCTGTAAACCCCAGTTCCACTATATAAAAGTGGGGTTTAAGGGGGTCAAAATTATATAGGCGTGTTTTCATGATGACATTTCAAAACGTCGTCCGTTGAAATTATTACCAAGCATGCTGAGGATTCAGGAACAGAGTCAATAGAACTTATTGGTCTATTATTTTCACTTTCACTGGCGTATCTTCTTCTTTCAAAGGACCCTATTTCTCAAAATTATTTTCCAGCTAAAAAGCGACTTGTCAGTCGGTCTATATACAGTAGATTCTCGTTATCTCGACTTCGCTTATGCTCCTTAGGAGCAATTTCTCTTTTCCACAATAATTTAAATCTATCTCTAACTACAGGAGTCAAATTATATATTCATTTGTAAAATACGGTTGTGCAATTTATTTTTTCCTCAATCCTGCAAATCTGATATGTCGAGGTAAGGATATCTCAAAGTATTTCAGAGAGTCCCTTGGACTTCGAGATAACGAAAGTCGACTGTATACAGTCATCATGTACACGTTCAACTTTCTGATTCCATCCTTTTGTAATATGGGGCATTATCCGCGATGTCTGGATAAATGAAGCATATCCGTTTATGGTTGTTGTTTTTATAACCACCGATTTTGATTTAGTTACATGTAAGTTTGTGTTTGTTAAACTGTCCACAGAAAAGGCACAGCACTTTAGAGAGTACCGAAGTTAAATGTCTCAAACTTTAATACGCTGATTTTAAATAAAAGCAGACATTTCAAAATCTTCGGAGACAATTTGAATGAAAAGTCAAACTTTTATTTCTATGAAAGAAAAAAAAATAAAGAATATACTACGAGGTACGAAGAAGCCGGATATACTTAGAATGAATAAATTGAAATAAGACCCCAGTCAGTTGATAAGTTTATCTTATTCAACATCTTTGGTAGAAAGACTAAACTTTCAAAGCTATTCAGTTCAGCAGGAATTCGCTGCAAACATGGAAATGGTGTGTTAAACTGAGAAACTGGACAAAGTTAAAGTTAGAGCAGTCATAAAGTACTTCATTAAAAAAAAAAAAAAAAAAAAAAAAAAAAACAACCTTTGGGATGTTTCCTTCTTACAGCACAGTGAAGAAACGGGCTGCTGAATTTAGGAGAGGGAAAGCGAGGAGGATTAGGAACGGTCTGGGCGCCCTAAAGTACAGACGAAAATGTTGAGCTTGTGTCTGATCATGTGTGACAAAAGAAGCGCCTGTGTGACATAGCTAGACAAATAGGCGTACGTTTAGGGGCAGTTCAGTCTGTAGCTTAGGGATGTCCAAGGTCTTAGCTAGATGGGCCCCCAGAATGCTGACCAAAAATCAAAGGAAAAGCAGGCTTGATTTCTAAGTATCCCACGTCCCTCTTTAAATATGACCCTGAGGCATACGAATCGAGTTGTGATCTAAGATGAGCCTTGGGTCCATCACTTTGACCCTTAGGCAAAAAAGCAGAGCATGCAACGGAAGCACAGTGGCTAACCCCTCTTAAGAAATTAAGAGTTTCCTCAGCAAGGAAGGTGATGGCCTCTTTTTTTTTTTTTTTTTTTTTTTTTTTTTTTTTTTTTTTTTTTTTTTTTTTTTGCGATATTCAGGGCGTTACCATGGTGCATTATCTTGATAAAGGACACACGACAAATGGTGCATGTATGCAGAACTAAGGCGGGTACATCAGGAGATTGTGAAGGAAAGAAGAGTAAAGTTGACTAGAGGTGTTCTGCTCTTGCAAGGTAATGCACCAGCCTATACCTCTCAAGTTACTATGGCTGTTGCGACTAAATGCAGCTTACAGGTCCTTTCTCATCCCCCGTATTCTCCAGATTTAGCCCCTTCGGACTTCTATCTGTTTCCATATCTTATAACTTACCTTCGTTATAGGCAATTTTGGAGCAAAAAAGATGCTGTTGATGAGTACTTGTGGGACCGGGAAGAAGGCTTCTATTCTGAAGGGATAAGCAAATTGGAACAGCGTTGGAGAAAGTGCATCGAGGCAAAGGGAGATTATACTGAGAAATAATGGCAAACTTTCTGCTCTTGGTTATTCCCCAAAGTACAGGGGCCGAGAACGTTTTGAACGTCCCTCGTAAGTATTATCTGATGATCCAGCCTACAGAATGTTTAAGCTTTTTTGTCGCTTTATGTTTGCATTCTAGCATGTCAACTCTCTTTAAAAAAATTTTACTATAAACGGAAAGAATTTGCTCCCAGCAGGAGCAAATTCTTTCCTTTTAGAGTAGACCCCTTTTCAGAAGGGAGGAAAACAAACAATTTTGACGGAGTTGGTCCCAATGAAGATGTATCCATTTCCCTCAAATGTATACGAACCGAGCACATAATGAAATACGGACGAAATGAAAGTAAAACGTACCACTTGATGTCTGCCTGTCTGTTACCGCATGGCTGGGCTGCTGAAAGTCTCCAAGAATGATTCGTCTATCAAAGTATAATTTAATGTCATTCGATCTCCGATTATACAAAAACCTGCCAATGTTTATTATAGAATACACAGTAACCTATGTAAAATATGGTTCAATATAAAAGTTTCAACTATAAAACACGGCTTAAAGATGGAACCCAAAATTTGTTTGTATCCAACAAAAATGTATAGGTTTCATAGAAAAATGACAATTTATCGTCATTTTTCTATATAATCTATATATTTTTTGTTGGATACAACATAGTTGTTTAGCTAACACGGTTTTCAATTCTAATTGGATCCCAGCAATTTGTTTTAAAAATACTGTATCTGGCTTGGTTTTACCTTTAAGACTATTAAGTCATTCACCTTAAGCTGTGTACATATGCTAATGAGAGTTTACATATGACAATCAGTGCTTGTTTTATGCTTGTCATAAGCATAATAACAAGGCAGCCGCAACGTGAAAAATGAGCCCAAACAAAAACCTTTTGACATGCGCAAAAATGAAGACTCAAATAAGCCCGCGCACCCGCGAGGTCTGATCAGAATCGTCGTTGTCGGATCAGAGTTTCTGTTGTCCGCGTGAAGAATTTTTTCATCCTTGGCAATCCAAATGTGTCCAGTGAGGATTCAGATCAGACTGCTGAATCTTCGCTGGGCGCCATGTCCGAAGGTACGTTTTCTGACGTTGCAGCTCAAACGTTCTTTACGACATATGTACCCAGCGAAAACAAAAATCCGCGTTGATTGTTCAGTCTTCGCTGTCCACTTGAGTCCTTGGTTATTTACAAAGTGGTCAGCGAAGACTTATCGGGCTGTGCGGACGCACCGGCAAATGACATACGGTACATTGTCTCGCGTGGAGTCTCAGGTTCTTATATATTGATGATCACGGTTAAATTAAGGCTACACATCGTCTACAGTTAAATCCTGGTCCACTGTATCGGACTATCCCCACGGGTGTCTTAAAATCAAAAACATAATAAAATTTGCAAAAGGCTTGCTCGGAATGACTCACTGCTAGGTTAGGATATTTTTTTTTTTTCTATTGTATTAAAAGGACAGACAGACGAACCCTGCGGAAATTGAATTTATGAACCAAGAGGGCCATGATGGCCTTGTATCGCTCACCTGAGTATCATAGCACTTCGAGAAACTGACCTAGAAATCATCAAGACAAACATTCTGACAAAATAACAATAATAATAATAATAATAATAAGACAATGTTGTGCCTTGATATATAGGTCAAGATCAAGAGGTCATGCTAAGATGTATGCATGCGCCAACTATCACCGTTGTAGAACCAATAGTTACTGAGAAACTGACCTAAACGCAGAAACATAACAAAGTCAACGGACCGTGAAATATAGGTCATATGTGACCCAGTTTCCAACTTGACCTAGAAATCATCGAAACATACATTTTGAGCAAGATTCGTGATAACTGCTTAAAAATATGACCTCTACAGTGTTAACAAGGTCTTTCATTGATTTGGCCTGGTAACCTACTTTTTGACCACAAGTCACCTAGAAATCATCAAGACAAACATTTTTAGCAAGATCCATGATGATTACTTAAAAGTATGACCTCTAGGTATTAACAAAGTTTTCATTTGATTTGACCTGGTGACCTATTTTTTTGACCCCTAGTGACCTACTTTCAAACAGAATCTAGAAATCAAGACAAACATTTTAAGCGATTCATTATGATTGCTTAAAAAATGTGACCTCAAAAGTCCTAATATTGTTGTCCTTTGATTTGGTCTGGTGACCTGGTGTTTGACCCCAAGTAACCCAGTTTCCAATCTGACCCAGAAATCACCAAGACAAATGTTTTGAGCAAGATGCATGTTGATTACTTCAAAAATGTGATCTCTAGGGTGTTAACGAGGTTTTCCTTTTGATTTGGCCTGGTGACCTACTTTTTCACACCAAGTAACCGAGTTTGAAATCTGACCTAGAAATCATCAAGACAAACATTTTGAGCAAGAATCATGATGAATACTTCAAATATGTGCTTCTAGAGTGTTAACAAGGTTTTCCTTTGTTTCGGACTGGTGACCTACTTTTGAGCCCAAGTAACCTAGTCTTCAACCTGACATAGAAATCATCAAGATAAACATTTTGAGCAAGAGTCATGATGATTACTAAACAATGTGACCTCAAGAGCGTTATGGTTTTTCTTTGATTTGGTCTGGTGACCTAGTTTTTTTTTTCCACAAGTGATCCAGTTTCATACATGACCTAGATTTCATAGAGACCAACATTCTGAGTAAGTTTCATTAATATCGAGTCAAAACTGTGAGTGTTAACTAACTATTTGTTCACGACGGACGAGGAACGACGAACGACGCACGACGGACAGAGGGTGATCAGAATAGCTCACCCTTAGCATTTGCTCAGGTGAGCTGAAACTAAACAAAAACAACAACAAAAAAAAAAAAAAAAAAAAAAAAAAGAAAACTACATTGTTTCCGCTTTACAATCACCGAGAAATTTACTCGTAAGCATTTTGGAATTTCTACTTTTGTTTGCCGATGCGGTATTTCTTTTTCTCGGCGTATATAGATCACTTTGGACAACAGATTAGACCAAGGAATGCTACTCTGGCCATTCTTGAGTTATCTGCACCTGATGTATCTGATGAACGTTTCTTTGCTTGTACACTTACTGTATAGAATATCTTGATGAAAGTTTATAGATATAGAACACTTAAGATACCAAGAATATTGCTCTAGTCATCTCGGTGCTTGAGTTATCTGTCCTTGATGTATCTGAAAAATGTGGTTTGCCATGTGATGCGCAACGCACGAAAAGAGCCCTTATAGACTTTGCGGACAATGCAGGCCCTGACCAGCCTGCGCATTTGCGCAGGTTGATTAGGGCCTTCGTTACCCGCTTACAGATTCAATGGATATTGTAGTATATGTCGTCCAGATCAGACTGCACGGATGTACATGCTGTTCTGGGCCTTCGCTGTTCGCATAAGCAACAAGGGCCTTTTTCCCTCGTTGCGCATCATGTTGTACATTTACTGTATGGAACAGATGGCTGAAGCTTCACAGAATATGAAACTGCTGTTATGACGTCATATGCTTAATATGTAGAGAACAGATGGATACCTCTTGCAAACTGTTTTTATTTGACAAAGTCATGACCCGTTCTAAATATCAGAAAAAAGGGTTTTGATGTCCGCAGTGGCTGGGTATCATTATTCTCAATATGTCAGCACGCTGAAATACTAAATTAGGGCTTATTTAAGGCAAAACAGTCTCCATTGCTTACCCAAAGTCTTCACGAAGATGCCTTCACTCTAGGTGTTTTCTGGGGTTCATTGTGTGTGCATAGAGTGAAGGCATCTTCGTAAAGACTTTGAGTTACCGTTCATCAGATACATCAGGGGCAGATAACTCCAGAATGGCCAAAGTAGCATTCCTTGGTCTAAATCTGCTGTCTAAAGTGATCTGTATATGCCATGTTCATCCAGGTACGCCATATAGTAAAGAAAGTGCAGGCCAAAAACATTTATCTGATACAGAAAAAGCAGTAACTCTGTCAATAGTTAACAGATTTTGCCTAATAACAATTCCAAAGCACTCATTTCTGATACAAATGTAAATGCAAAACGTTAAGACGGACGCTCACACGGTAAAACATTATACCCTGGCACTGGCGTGTGGTAAGGTATAAAAAAAACAATTCTGTCGTTCCTCATTTCATCAAACAAGTCCGTCTAGGTGATATACTAGATGAATATTAGCTGTCTTAAGCTTACCGGTACAATTCAAAGCCAAAACAAAACTCAGTAATGGGTTCTCATTCTAAGATGACATTTATTTATTTGTTTATTTATTTATCGTTATTATTATTTTTGTTTTATCATTTTTCCTAAAACTGAGGTTATTATTATTATTATTATTATTATTATTTTGTTTATCATTTTCCTTAAAACTGAGGTTTGATGTTCTATTAAGTTTATCGTTAAGATGACTGGATACGCGTCCAAAGGAGATTACCCTGATCTGAAACCATGTTTCCCTTCTCACCTCAAGTTAGGCTATTCTTCACTTACCAACAATGGGTAGATTTAGCAGACGACAAATTGGATGACATTTTGATGACATTTTCTTATTTTCCCAGAAAACAGGACCTAAGGAGACAATCTGCATCAAGTGTCAGATCCTATTTTCTAAGAATATAAAAATATTTCAAAATGGCGCCCACTGAATCTTATACCCAGCATGCAGAGTGTTAAAAGGAATGAATTTGCTTCCTTTGAAATAGCAGTTAATACACCAGGGAAACAAAGTATCTTCTGTTTAAGTTGTAGTCCTTTGAACAGATAGGCTAACACTTTCAGCTCAGCGTGCTCTCTCTCCCTCAGTCCCTCTCTGTCTCTCATTCTCTGCCTCGCCCTCTCAGTGTTTCTTAGTCTCTCTTTATCACTCAGTATCTCTGTATGTCTCAGTCTCTCTCCCTCTCTCTCCCTTAATCTCTCGCTCTGTCTGTCTCAGTATCCCTCTCTCTCAGTCTCTCTCCCTATCAATCTCTGTCTCTCTCTATCTGTCTGTCTGTCTGTCTGTCTGTCTCTCTCTCTCTCTCTGGGGAATATTCATTTACAACATGGGAAAAGTGTCATTATGCCATATATACTAACAGTGAAGACCCAGATCAGTCTGCACATCTGTACAGTACGGACAGAGAAGACAAAATCATACTGCACAGATGTGCGAGTTGAGCTGAATCTTCGTTCACAAGACACACAAAATCTTTTTAATGCTGTGGCTTATCTCAAAACATAATTTGCTACTACAGCAGGATTAAGGCTTAGTCATGAGATCTTACATACGTTTTAGTACCAAAAGGACCTAGGGAATCACATTCCTAAATACATGACTATTTAACAGACTGCATCTCCGGGACCTCACTATGACAATTTACTTGATTTCAGTTACATTCCTGCTTTAACCCAATAATGCCTAGTGGATTCTACTACCGTAACTCTTTGGACTTGTCCATTTCCAGTAAAAAGGGTGTATGGTCAGTTTTTATTTATTATTAGCATGTTTTACAGGAATTCCTGTACTTACTGCAAGCAGTGTAGATCCTTATCAGACGCCGCGTTCTGTTGCGTCTAAGCTGGGTCTACGCTTTTGCCAATGTCCCTTTTATAGGAAGCTAGGCATAAATGGGTTAATCGAATACCAGATATGTTGTCAGAAAAAAGTAAGATGTTCAGGAAAAAATAGTTAGATTGTTAATACAATGCATAAAGACGGAAATTCTTATTACTTTTATGGAGATGTCATGTAAAACTGGGTTTGTTAGACCCCAAAATGGCGTCTCCACGGGGTCGGGGAGGGGTAACTTCCTATATATGACATAATACTGATGTGCGTGCCGAATGGCCCCCTTTTTCAGCGCTGCCAGGAATATGATTAGCCCCCTTTTTCAACAAAAAGTATATGACTGACCCAATTTTCTTCATTAGTATATGAAAGGCCTCACTTTTCTGACATCCTAGTATATGCACATATATTTCGCTCCGAGATTTTTCGAGGCTGCTTCTTCACTTGGTATTCAATGAAATGACTAAGATATTTGTCTAACTACCAGCAATAAATGGGTACAAAAAATTAAAGGGCAGTATATGAATGTGTCAATATTTTAGACGATCTAGTATATGAAGGGGTCCATTTCAAAGGCCAGGTATATGAATAGGGTAGGTTTTGAAACACTGGCTCGCACACTCGTACCGCAATTACCCGTAAGTTACCCTTCCCTCCCACCCCCACGCCCACCCCCACCCAAGGAGTCTCACTTCAAAATAAGGAAGACTTAACATGTCTGCAATATACCAAGGTCTGATGGATGACAAAAATCTGAAAATTGTATACACAGCAGTTATCTGTGGGTCAGTGACTTGTTAGTCGGGTCATCACTGATAATGACCATTACTGTTAACCTTGGGAATTCACACATTTGGTAGATTTTCTACCACTTTTTATAAGAAAGACAACTTCGTGATTTCCTGTTTGCTTTTCTCTAAATCAATCCCCTTTTGAAAAAAATGTCTTCTATAAAAGAAAAGAATTTTCTCCCAAGAGCAGCAAAGTCTTTCGTTTTAGAGCAGACCCCTATTCAGAAGGGAGACAAAAGCCATTTTGACAGAGCTGCTTCCCTATTGAAAGTGTATCCATTCTTCTTAAATTAGGAGGGCCAAAATATTTGTTAGGAAGTGTTAGACTGAGTCGGACAGAGTTGTAAATGGTACGTTGGAAGGTTGTGAAAGTGTAGCTTTTCGAGTTTTTCTTATTCAACTTGGCCAAACAATAAGGCCTTTACTATCAATACGACATCTCAATTTGTGTATAGAAATGCAGTACAGGACATAAGTTGGTTATCTCATTTAACAAATCTAGGTAAAGGAAATAACCAATTTTGCAATGGGAGGCAAATGCCTCCCTTTGCAAAATTCGTTGTTTCCCTTACTTTAGATTGGTTTAAGAAGATTACCAATTTATTTTTCTCAATGACTGTAATCCAGCTTCCTCTGCACAGCCCTAATGGACTCAAAACAAACCTGTAAGAAGCTGTCTATATCCCCACTGCAATGCTTCATTTGATTGGTTCTAATTCACATAAATACCCCACTGTAACAGATATACAGCCATGATAAATACCTCTTGACATGGAAATGTTTGCCTGCCTCTTCATTGAGGGCTACCTTTAAAGAATTTGCTCCCTCAGGTAACAAACAAAGGGGTAGGTTTTTTCCTTTAAGACAGTCCCCTTTTTCGACATACAGTCAAACCTCAATAGCTCGAACACTGATGGCTCGTTTACAATGGCCTACTCGAACTCGTTTTTGTCCCTACGAAATTCTTCCGATAGCTCAAGAAAACAAATATTTAGGAAAATTTTCTTATTCTATCATGAAATTGTATGTTGTGTGTACTCATTAGAATCGCCTCATAGAGGCGATTCTAATGAGTACACTCAACATACAATTATTGTGTAGAAAATCGCAAATAATTTTCCTTAATTATCGCTATTTGCTACCTGACCTGGCGCCACGATTAACCTCAGTGGCTCGAACTACCCATATATCAAACAAATTTCCACGGTCCAAAAGATGTTCGAGCCATTGAAGTTTGACTGTACTAGGAGGTAAATTCTTGTTTACAAACATTCTCTCCCTGTAAAATGGCCGAAAATCTTTCATTTCAGGTGTATTCACTCAATCATATTTCAATCATATTTCAGACCCTGAAGTTATTAAACTTTTTTTCATGCTCCTCAGCTCAGCATGAAATTTGTTTTAATTATAAATCTCTTACCTTTTTTAAAATACTGACAACGTTTTAGAACTTCTTTCATGCTCAACTCAGCTGAGCATGCTCAGCGGAGTTGGGTATGAAAAAAGTTTAAATTGTTGGTATTATCACTTTTTTGACCAAGTGAAATTTCAAGCTCAGCTGAGTTGAGCATGAAAACAGTTGTATAACCTGGGGGCTAGGTGTATCCACACAGTTACAATCGTGATAACAGTGACGTTTCTGGTCGCGATTTTAGACAGGACCGACCTCGGGATGGGCGCCGCTGGCGGGATTAGATAGTCGCTGGGTTTTGGAATGTCCGGGGCTGGAAATCTGATCTCGACAGTGATAATTACATCCTTAGGTCCGAGTGTCTTTTATCGTCTGACATTGACATTCTGGGTGTAGCAGAAACACATCTTACTAGTGGAAATAACTTAGAATTAGATGGTTTTAAATGGTTCGGTAATAATAGGAAATATATTCATAAAAATGCTAGAGATGGTTCTGGGGGAGTTGGATTTTTTATTCGCAATGAGTTATTTTTAGATTTTAATGTTTCAGTTTTAGATGATAGTAATGAAGGTATTTTATGGTTGAAACTTAGTCATAAATCGAGCAGCTGAAGCATAGTACCGTGTGTATGTTACCTGCCACCAGAAAACTCTTCTAGATACTTTGATGTCAATAACTTTTTTGATAATTTACTATCGGATATATATAAGTATCAAAACGAGGGTATCATGTATGTTTGTGGAGATTTCAATAGCAGATGTGGAGATTTAGATGACTTTATAAGAGGTGTTGACTGCATACCAGATCGCGATATTCTCGATTTCAATTTGAACAAATATGGAGAAATGTTAATTGACTTTTTGATAAATACAACTATGTATTTTCTGAATGGTAGAGGAAAAAATAATGATTTCACATCTGTATCCACAAATGGCAGAGCTGTCGTTGACTACTGTTTTGTTAATCATTCAAATCTAAATAGTTTCTCTAATTTTTCTGTTACAAGGAGTTGCGAGTTTATCAATCAATCTGGTAGTCTACATAGAGTTAATCCAGTAGGAATACCTGACCATTCTTTACTGAAATGGAATGTAAGTGTTGGTAATATGTTAGATGGTTCCAATAAATCAACTGAGTCTCATCATAGTAAAGAAGAATTTTTTCAAATTTGATAGTTCCATTTCTGAAAATTTCCTAAATGATGACGCCCTTTTGTTTCGAGTAATTGAAGCAATTGCACAACTTGAAAGTAGTTTACGCTCTCAGTCAGATATTGATGGCGTTTACACGGATTGGTGTAAAATTCTGAAAGATCAAATGCTTAAAGAACTTCCAGTTATCAAACGTAAAAATTGCCAAACTAACTCATTGAATAGCAAAAAGCATGGCCTTAGTAAACCTTGGTGGTCCGATAAATTGGCTGACTTATGTTCATCGGTTTGTGATGCTGAAAAACAATGGCTACGTAGTCAGTGTCGAAGTGATAAATTGAAATATAAGTCTAAGTTTGTTAGGGTTCGTAAGGAATTTGATAAGGAAGTCCAAAGAGCAAAGCGTTCTCATTGGTATTCTTTACAGGAAGAAATTCTAGATGAGTGCAATGTGGATCAATCAAAATTCTGGAAATCTATTGGTAAAGTCGGTATTTCTCAGACAAATAAAAACACTATACCCATGGAAGTAGCATTAGGCGATGGCTCAATTTCTGTTGATGTCAGTGATGTTTTACGTAAATGGCGTAATGACTTTCACTCCTTATTCAACGGTTCTGGTCAGGTTACTGATAATGAGCTAGGCACAAGTGATGTCAACACTAGTAGTAATATGACTGATAATGTATCTAATCAGCAGCACCAACAGATTTTTAATCAGCACATTAGTATTTTTGAGGTAAAAAAGGCGATAGACTCTGCAAAACGTGGTAAAGCCACCGGTATAGATAATATTCCCACAGAAGTGCTTAAAAATGACATAGCAGTTTCTTTTTTGCATGTTCTATTTAATATCTGCTTTGACAATGGCATTGTTCCTTCTGACTGGGGTAAATGCATAATTAATCCGATTCCTAAATCGTCAACCACAGATAGACGCGATCCCCTCTCTTACAGAGGCATTAGTCTTGCACCTGCTATGTACAAATTATACTGCTCTATTTTAAATAGCCGGTTATCTTCTTGGTCAGACGAAAATCATAAGCTAGTTGATGAACAAAACGGTTTTAGAAAAAGAAGAAGTACCACTGATCATATCTCATCTTCAGTAAATATTATTGACACTAGGAAAAAGTTGAAGAAATCCACATTCTGTGCATTTATTGATTTTAAGAAAGCTTATGACACCATTAACAGTTCTATGTTATGGAAAAGATTAACTGATATTGGTATTTCTGGTAAGATGTTTCAAGCAGTCAAATCGCTTTATACGTCCGTTAAGTCATGTGTACGAGTAAATTCTTATAGAACTGAGTGGTTTGATGTCAACTGTGGTCTCCGTCAGGGATGTGTGTTATCGCCACTTCTGTTTAATTTGTTTATAAACGATCTTGCCGTTTTTCTGAAATCTCTAGACTTAGGGGTTAAGATTGCAGATGAAAATGTTTGCTTGATGTTATATGCAGATGACGTAGTACTATTAGCCGAATCTGAAGCTGATCTACAATTAATCTTGAACTCATTGAATGACTGATGTGGTAGAAATGATATGACAGTTAACATGGCAAAAAGTAATGTCGTCCATTTTCGACCGAAATCGATATCTAAAACCGATGCTATGTTTTCCTGTGGTGATGGCACTATTAGTGTAGCCAATAGATATACATATTTAGGTGTTGTTTTAAGTGAACATTTAGATTATAATATAATGGTCAAACACGTTGCCCAGAGTGCCAGTAGGGCGCTTGGATTACTAATTGCTAAATGTAAAACTATAGGTGGTATCCCATATAATGTATTCACTAAGCTGTACGATTCCGTTGTTTGGCCAGTAATCAGTTATAGTTCATCAATTTTGGGAGTAAGGTCGTACTCCTGTATAGATGCTGTTCATAATAGGGCCATGCGGTTTTTCTTAGGGGTGGGCAGATACACACCCAACGATGCTGTCGCAGGTGAAATGGCTTGGAAGCCCACTTCAGTGCGTCAGTGGAAGAGTGTGGGTCTGTACTGGTCAAAATTAGCTTCAATGGAGAGTAGCCGGCTCAATAAGCGTATTTCTCTCTGGGCATACGAAAAGTCTGGCAGATCATGTCAAAATTGGATGTACCTTGTTTCGGAATTTTTTGCTGCTAACAATTTTGGGCAATACTCGAATATAACAGAAGCAGTACCATCATCAAGTCGATTTGTTGCTGATTTTGAAAACATAATTTATGAGAAGTTTGTAACAAATTGGTCAGCTAGGATAAATAGTACTGTCGGTACATCTGGTAGGGGGAGAAATAAGTTGCGTTCATACAAGACTTTTAAGCAAAATTACATCGTCGAAAACTACTGCAAGATTATACTTCCTATTAGACACAGAGCAGCTTTTAGCAAATTCCGCTGTGGTGTAGCACCAATTAGGATTGAAACTGGTCGTTATGAAGGTTTGCCTGAGGAGGCTCGTTTATGTCCGTTTTGTAATATTCTTGAAAATGAAATACATGTGGTAATGAATTGTATGGTATACGACGATCTCAGGGAACCGCTGTTATCTAAAGCTGCCAATTGTGATCCCACTTTTAACTCACTGTCTGAAGTAAACCAGTTTGTATTTTTATTTTCAAGCCCCGATCTAGTCCGTATTTGTGCCAAAACCTGTGCCAAGATTATGCAAAGACGACAAACTTTAACTTGTAAATAATCTCATGGTTCTGTTTTTACTACGTCGTCAGTGCTATGACATGTATATAGCTATTCATGATTTATATTGGTTTATGTAATGATTCTTTTGAGGATTGTGTATTTCGTGCACGCAATCTGCTCGGAATGTGCGCCACATTTCACACAGTCAATGTAGGGGACATGCTGTCTGGACATTGGTTTCCGCCACATGTTCTCTGCATTTGGCTGTGTCATCCATGGTCGGTGCATGCACTGCGCGGCTGATGTGAAGGAATCGGTTGGCTTTCCGCTGGGTGCAGTTGCTGCCGCTTAGAGTCGTGTCGCTTTCCGCTGGGTGCAGTTGCTGCCGCTTAGAGTCGTGTCGCTTGTAGGTAGGGAACCCTCCCAATCACTTGCGGCACGTGTCGGCGTCAGCTCTGTGCGGGGTGGGATGCGATTTCGGTTCTTGTATCAGCCTGTGACACATAAACGAGAACCTCTATATAGAGTTGTCGTTTAATACAACTGTGATATTTGTTGCGTTTTTATGTGTAAACGGCCTTTTATGATGTATATTTAGTCTCTTATAATTCTGTAAAGAACTGTCTACGGTTTTGTATATGTATGTATATTTGTATTGTGATAAGATGTACAACAGAATGAGCTTTTAATAAACTGATCACTTGAGACTATAATAAAATATTTCAAATGTAAATTAAATGTTAATTGCGGACAGACGGTTTGTGCCAGAAACGACCTTGGTAGGCCCCTGTTCCAATCAGACAGCTTCCTGACACATGCCTTCTATACCGCAGTGCTAATCTCAAAATTTGATAGTATTAATAGATTTTGTATTGTTGCAAGTATTCTGTTTTAATATGATGTCTAGTTTAGTAAATCCATTTTACTACAGTTTATAAGTCATTTAATGTTTTAATAAAAACTATGATGATCAGAGCGTAAACAAATGCTTATAAAAGTCTTAAATTATGTACATATTGCTCTGATTGTGATAGGCTGTGTTTATATCATGTTGAAATCTATAGTGTCTCGTAAGTCCAAAAGGACTGGGTATCAAATATGTTTTATTTCGCTGTATATTTGTATATTTAATTTTATTTGATATGTGACACTCAAATAAACAAATAAACCATAAACCAGTAAATAATCATCAACTTTTGTTGTTTTACCACACACACCTCTTGCATCTAAATTAATCTGTTTAAGAAGTTATGAAAACATGGATGAGGGGTAATCATTCTGCAATGATAATAGAAAGCTGTACATTTATTAAAACATTTCATTCAAGAACAATACTGCTTTCACAAAAAGAACATAACAACAAAACAACTTGCTGGCTATACATCTTTGATATGAACAATAATTAGAAATTCACAAAATTAGGCAGGCTAGTCAATGTGTGTGTGTGTGTGTGTGTGTGTGTGTGTGTGTGTGTGTGTGTGTGTGTGTTCATGAACCAGCAAAGCTCCTGTTTAGACAGCAAATACAAACCCTATATGAATATACAGATTTCTAGGCCTTAAGCCCATAGGTGTAGATAAGAGTGGGTATCAGGTAAATATTTTTCTTATTTCTCCATGAAAACATGTTATGGGTACTCATTAGAAGCGCCTCACCGAGGCGCTTCTAATGAGTACCCACAACATATTTTTGTGGAGAATTTAGAAAAATATCACTGTCAAATATAACAAAGGGAGATAATGCTAAATGTACTTGGATTGTAAAAAACTATATCTTGACCATGCATAAAAATTACCATATTTACCCTACTTACTGGGACAGACATGCTTATTTATCTTCATCAGGAAAACATGCCTATATAATTTTGATCCCCTTAAACCCTACTTGTATATAGTAAAACTGGAGTTTACAGGGGTATACATTATTTTTCTTATTTTGCTCAAAACATAGATTGTGGGTACTCATTAGAACTGCCTCTCCTGAGCAAAAATATGAAAAATATCAGAATTTTTATCTGAAAATTTACCATTTTTGGTTGTAAAATTTTCAATATATTTGAATAATCGTGTTTTCCTAATGTCCTTATCACTGCTGGCCTATCTAGGCACACAGAAGAATCTCTAGAAAAACATTCTGATCAAGTTTTGCACTGTTTCACCTCCAGACACACCTTTTCATGGATTTGTTCAAATTTTAAGAGAACAACTATAAGATGTTACAGTGTCTGAATCTTCAAAGTAAATAGGACTTAAATATATATTGCTATAAGACTGTATGTTGTATCATTTTAACCTTTGCCACTCTCTAGGCTAATTCAGCAGAAGAAAAATTGGCATTTTTTTTTTTCATATTTTCCCAGAAATTAGTCTCTGATATCATGCAAATTCATTAGGAAACATTTGCATGAAAAATCAAAGCCTATATATTTCAAAATGTTTCCTATGGAATGTCAAGCCCTACCAGGTATTTTCTCATAAAAATTAGAAAAAAAAATAAAATGTCATTTGCTATTATCCAAGATTTCACATTTAAATACACAGTAAAATTAAAAAATAATACCACTCCGCTTTTAAGCCCAGCTTTAGCCAGTCCCAAATGACTTTTTGTTGGTATTCTAAATAGTTCCAGACAATAGGGGTATCCACATGTGTTTCTTATTTCTCCACAAAAAATATATTGTGGTACTCATTAGAAGTGCCTCAGTGAGGCACTTCTAATGAGTACCACAACATATTATTTTGTGGAGAAATAAGAAAAACATTAATACTTTTGGCAGAAAACAGCACCTTATCTGAAACTTTACTCTACATTCAATATTAAGACCGCCCTGCTCATAAGACCACTTTTAGGCAGTACCAAATTGGGTCTTGCTAGCAGAAATTTACTGTACTTGCAATGATTAAACATAAAGCTGCTGGTTAAAACTACATTTCCCTAAATTTTCAGACATTTTTATCTCTTGCCATATTAGTACTCAAATTTAAGCAAGTATACTTTACAACTTATAATGTGTCTAAAAACTTCTGGATCAGTGGCAAATAGTGTAGATCATGATCAGATGTCATGTCCTGCAGCCTGCACACAGTTTGCTTCCATGTCTGGCTAATTACCAGTACTTATGGGAAATACACAAGATTGTTAAGCTGGAACATATCTCATTATTCATGAAAACATATAATACTAGATCTTATTAAAATGGTCCCCTTAATGTTTAATATAACTCCAGAGCAGTTAAAAAAATAAACAAATATGGAAACTATCAGAATTTATAGTTCTGAAAAAAAAAAACAATTTAAAAATTTGACATACAAGCAAAAATCTATTAGGCACACATTAAGACGACCAAATACACCTGATATAGTGTCCATCTTGTTTGACAAGGGAGACAACTTTTGTGACTTTCTGTTTGCTTTCCTGTACACTAGGTCCCTTCTGAAAAGGTGTATACTCTAAAAGGAAAGAATTTGCAAATTCTGTCCTTTTAGTGTAGACATCTTTTCAGAAGGTATGCAAAACTACTAGTAATTTGAAGGAGCTGCCTCCCCTGAAAGTATATCAAATCCCCTTAAACATATACATCTGTATTTTATCAAAACTGAATTAATATTTCACTATATTAAACTCTTGACTGTACAAGTCACACAATGCAGATATTTTTATCATACAGCAACACTAACAATATCAGAAGACAACTGACATACCTCTGACACATAACTATTTTTAAACTAAACCTGTGTTGAATGACCATTAGTTTACCATATAAATTTCATTTAAATCGGATAAAAGAAAGTCAAATTACTGCACTGAAACCAATACGACTTTTATCAGAGATCTTATTTTGTGTGAGAATTGATACATAATGCCATGTTTGAACTGAACCTGTGCTGAGTGGCCATAAATTTCCATAAGAAGTCAATATATTGCACAGAAGCAAATGATGTTTATCACAAAAGTTGTCTACCCTGAAACATAAACGTCTATCAGAACCTGTGATAATGGTCACAGAATCTGTTGGAATTCAATGAAGGAAAGTTTATCTGATGGGTTGGTTTGGAGTTAAATGGCCCAATCAACAGTTATGGTCATGTTGGGCCAGTCAGTTTACCTAACCACACTTTTCCTGGCCAGGCTCAATCCTCTAAGCAGTCAACCAGTACTTTTGAACATTTTTTTGCAAGAAACTGATAACTCCCCTTCTTCAATCTGTGGAAGCGAGAGAAGAAAGTCTATTGCGTGGAAACCAATAATCACTCATAAAGTAAATGATTCGAGACAATCTTATACAAAATTATTGCCGGGAAATGGAAATAGTGGCGCCAGACTGTCAGTGGAAAGAATGATCCCTAAAAATCTGTCTTACTATGCAGGTTGTATAGAAATGTCTTAAGGGAACAGGATACATTAGGTAAATTTTCCAATGTTTCCTCATGGGATGACTTTAATGACTTCCTGTTTGCTTTCCTGAACAATATGACCCCTTTGAAAAGGAATCTATTCTAAAAGGAAAGAATTTGCTCCCCATGGGAGCAAATTCTTTCCTTTTAGAGTAGACCCCTTTAAACAGGAGGGAGAAAAAGGACACAGATAAATACAAGCCTTTTAACTTTCTTTCAAATCCTTTTTATATAAAATTGTCTGTGTTTGTCTTTGTCTATGTTGTAATATGGAATTTATACAAGTAAAATATCATTCAAACCAAGGGAGGCAAGAGACAATTTTGACAAGACTTATCTATCTATCCTGAAAGTGTAACCATTCCCTTAAAATGGTTGTCCGCGGACATTCTAGGCAGCGTCTTCCTGGGTAGAAACCAATACTAAGATACGAGGATAAAGTGTCTTGCTCAAAGACACAACACTTGGTGCTCGCGGGTATCGAATTACCACTATCTGGGCTAATTCAGTAGATGACAAAAAAAAAAAAAATCAAAAAAAAAATCGTTATTTGTTTTATTACCAAGAAAACAGGATTTGACATTTCATGCAATGGAGACAATTTGCATGAAATGCAAATCCTGTTTTCTTGGAAGAATGATAAAAAATATTTCAAAATGTCTGTTGAAAACTTTACCCAGAATGTTAAGCGTTATGGTTTGCAGAAACAAATCGCGCATGGGTCTGTGCATGGTAAAACCTATAATAACTTGTACGAAGAGACGAATTAGCCTGCACACTCTGAGCCTGCACATCAGTAGTCTGATCAGAGCCTTCGCTAATCGTATGTACCGCCTACAATCTAAGGGTTTAACAAAACGTCTTGTGCGACGAGCGAAGACTCAGGTCAATCTGCGCAAATCTGCGCAACTGCACATTCTGATCAGAACATTCGCTGATCGTATTTACCTTCGATAGCCGGGCTGTCCAAAGCGGGATAAACAATATGACTGTAACATCACATTCTGATCAGATCCTTCGCTGATCGTACAGTATGCACCTTCTTCGAACTCCTGGCTATCCAAGAAGCTTGCTTTATATAGTGGGTCGATGCACAGACTGACCCGAGTCTTTGCTGGTCGCACGTACATTGTACTATAGTACGTTTTGTCGTCTGGTTCATTCTAAGAACATTGTAAATCATACTAGTACCGACATAATTTTACTGGGACGTAAAAAAAACTCTCACTCATTTGAATTGTGATTAGCCTCTCTTGCCCCTTGTGTGCGTAAAGTGTGTTTTTTGTGACAGACGCCCTTTTCACATGGGCTGTCTTATTGATTCAATGCCTCTTTGATAGCAGAAGCGCCCCTTTAAGTTGATTGATATTAACACGTGCGGTTGCTGCACGCGAGTGAGAATTTCCCGGTCTTTTACCATAGTACGTCATTTATACTGAGCGCGTGCGGTTGTTGCATGGGAAAAGGCAGTTACAGGAATACCAAATATAAATATGTAATTCGTCGACTGGGGGCAGATGTTTGATTCTCTTTGTGATTTTTGTGGTTTTCATGTGTTTGTTTTGTTATCTACAGCATATTAAGTAAAAATGACCATGCCGGACCCATTTATGTGGCCGGAATAGACTAAGCCGAAGAATCCGGTACAATTCCATATGGAGCGTTGTTGAGGACCATGTTACGTGCTCGAACAGTGAATGGGGCTACCGGGGTTTTCTTTGGACCTAGGGAGCACCCAAATATATTCAGGGAACAAGGCAGCATTGGTTAATATTTTAAGAAAACAAGGGAACTGACCTAATTTTGGTGGATCGGAATGCGGGAATTTGGAAAACACTTTTGGGATAATAAGACATTTGCGACCAGCGCAGACTCAGATCAACTTGCGCATCCGCATGAGCGTGGACGATATACCCTTCACGCAGACTGTTCTCCGGGTACAACATTACGATTCCGAGTAACTTCGCACAACTTTGCATAACACATACTTTGCGCGGACTTGCGAGTGTTGTCCGCCGAATATTACGTTTACTCGGTTTGATTCCGGGTGTTTGGGGGGGTCCGCAAAACGCCGATATTCGGGGTAAAGAGTTTTTTTTTTTTTTTTTTTTTTTTTGTTATTTTACCTGAGCTGTACTGTATGTACTTTTCGTTTGAAGTGTAGGTAATTCACGTTTTTCACAGGTATTTCGGTCGGATTCCGGCTCTGATTTAGCGGACTATAAATAATGTTTTCAAATAAAAAAAAAACAACACTTCAAAGACAATTTGCAAATTATTTGAGGTTAAAGTATTATCCCTTTTCCATTAGGTTGACATAATATTACTTAATTGATTAATTAAAGCCAATATTCGTGTCTTTAATAGGTGTCTTTCACAGGTATACCTATATTTTTCACGGGTATTCCGGTATTTCGGTAGTATTCCGGTATTTCGGTGATTCGTGTGACCCGTCTGTTGATATCCAAATTCTACTGGTTAACTAGTCAAACATGACTTCAGGTAATCAGAATGTAATATTTTTTCTCATTTCTACATAAGAATGTAAGATCTGGGATTTCATCAAAACCACCTCAACAAAATAACAGACCGGTAACTCTTATTGATATTTTTCTATCTATTGTGGGTACTTGATAGAATAGCATCAGTGAGGTAATTCCAATAAGCACCGGCAACATTTGTTTTCATTACGAAAACACGCCTATTCAAATATACTGAACATTTTAACCACCAAAAAATGACAATTTTCAGATAAAAATTCTGATATTTCTCATACTTCTGGTCAAAACATAGATTGTGGGTACTCATTAGAACCGCCTCGGCGAGCCGTTTCTACAATCTATGTTCCTGGGCAGAAATAAGAAAAATAATGTATACCCCTGTAAACCCCAGTTTTACTATATAAAAGTAGGGTTTAAGGGGGTCAATATTATATAGGCGTGTTTTCGTGATGTCATGGAGAAATAAGAAATAAAATATCTACAATAAGCACCGGCAATGTTTGTTTTCATGGAGAAATAAGAAATAAAATATCTATCTGGACATTCCTCTTAGGAAAAATAAGGAAAATATTTTTATCCCAAAACAGTAACTTCTCAGGAGCAGTAAGAGTTGTTAAGGAGGTGTATTTGATGATTATTTTGGAATACTTTTCTCCAGTTCTCCATAAAAGCATGTGTTGTGGGTACTCACCAGAAGTGCCTGGTGAGTACCCACAACATATGCTTTAGGAATATGAAATTATCACCAAATACGTACTCCTCCTTAACATAAGACTAAAAGGAATGACCCTTGAAAGCAAGGAACACACTCATAATACTAAAAACAGCTGAAAAGTCGTTTTCTGGGCTAGATGTGCTAGTTTCTCTGGGAGCTCTAGACTACCCTAATTCTTAATTAAATTCAGGATTCACCATTGCCTTCTTCTACTGGTACAAGAATTTCTTTGTAACAATCCACTTTCCCAGCTAGAAGTGCATCTTCACTATCAACATCCTTCTGATCATCGACATTTCTGTCTTTATTATCCTCTGTTTCAGATCTACTTGCAGCTGGGGCACTGAGTTTACCATCACTGAATTTGTCTTGTTCAATATTTCCCTTGGGTTTCACAGAAGAGCCAGAATGGAAATGATTTGCATGCTCACTCCCCAACATTTCAGGTTTCACATTCATTTGATTACTACTGCCTTTTCCCTGTTTATCAGTGAAATTAACAAATGCTTCTAAGTTTTTCAGAGAAGGTTGACCAAATGAACTTGATTTAACTGAAGACTGGCTGACAGTATCTCCTGTGTTGGATGCTTGACTGAAAGTTTCCGAACAACTAGTATCCATAGAGAAAGAATCAGAATGATTAGAAGCTTGATTTAAATTGTCTGAGTGTAAAGAAGATTGGCTGAAAGGGTTGGGTGAATCCAGACCCATTCCAGGCTGCCAAACCATTCTGTTCCAAGGTGCTTTGCTGTTATAGACATTATGCACACCACGTTCATGCTGACGTAGATTCGAGCTGTGTGCAAAAGATTTCCCGCAGTAATCACACTTAAAAGGTTTTTCTCCTGTGTGCGTGCGTTCATGAACTTTCAGATTCTGTTTCTCACGAAATATTTTACCACAAAATTCACATGTATAAATGCGCATATAATTGTATGTCTTTGGAGGCACTTCACCTGGGGCCAGATTTCCTGGGTCTGGATCAAATGCTGGCTTGCTCAAGTAAGTTTCCGAACCAAATTTTTGCACACTCTGCATCCAATTTAAGTCATATCCACCATATGGATTGGTACTTGTTACATGTTCAGATTTAACAGCAGGATCCTCCACTGGTTCAGTTTTTACTGTAACTGAATCATCTGATGCTTGAGAATCCTCAACTTCTGAACCGTCTGCTTCAACTGATGGTTTGACTGGTTCACCTGTTTTTCTAAGTTTTTCTCTAGAAATTTTCTCTTCTTTTTGTTTATTTATGGAACCAGTCTGTACATTTGCTCTAATGACTGCATTGTTTGTTATACTGTCCATAATCACATCATCATGACTGTTTTGTTTTCCTTTTGACTGGCTGACGGATTTAAATCCAGGGATTTCTAAGCCAAAAGATGTAATATTTTTGCACTCCTGTGACCCATGTTGTGTTTTCAATTTCTTGTTAGGCTTAATTCTTTGACTCTGGTCCACTTGAAAGCTGGATGCTGGTGTTTGAAATCTTGAGCCTTCACTGAAGTTAACCCCTGATTCAGTTGGTGGAACCAAGTAATGCTGATTCAAATACGAACTCACAGCTGGTCCATCAGAGACACCAAGATGACCACCAAGATTTGCTGTGGAAATATAATGTATTTACCCAAAATATTCTGAGACATACCTGAGCAAACAGTGTAGACCTTGATCAAACTGCTCCTAGGAGCAATTTGATCATGATCAACAGTTTTTCACTCTGCTAGCATTTTAAGAAATACTGAGGTAGTCAAGTGTACTGGTCCAAATTTTAGGGCAAGTGCGGTAGGGGATAAGGTGTCTAAATATTAAGGGAATTACTGTATTCGACCTAATTACCGCACTGTGCGGTTAGCTTTTTGAAAATTACTGGGAAAACTTGTGGTAAAATTTACATATATCTATGAAGGGTACATTTAAAAAAGATCAGCAAAGTACTTATTTGATGATGTCTTGGTGATTTTTATCTATTTTTTAATAAAAGCATATGTTGTGGGTACCCATTTGAATTGCATCGACCAGTCCATGCAATTCAAATGGGTACCCACAACATATGCCTTTATACAGTAGACAAAAAAAGTACACTGACTGTAATCTGAAGACTACGAAATTGCTCGACTGTGCGCTTATAGGGGTATGTGCGGTAATTAGGTCGAATATGGTATGGCAACATTTTAAGAATAAAGGCTCTCACAGGACAGCATAGCTTGCCTGAATCTTGCCTTGCTAATAAACTTTAATTTGTTTGCAGAAATATACATAAAGACAAACTCAGGATCTATACAGGCTTATAAAAACTTTACTAAAACATGTTTTTTTTAAGTCCACTACCTTGGCCGCAATGGTCAATGGATGGGTTTGTTTGTGTTGAGGTTTTACGGCCCAGTCAACCCAATGGGATCATGTCGAGCACGGTCAGTTTACCTAACCACACGTTTACTGGGCAGGCTTAGTCCTCCAAGCTGTTAACCAGTATTGTGCACATTCTTTCGCCAGAAACTGACAACTGCCCTTCATGAATCAGCGGAAGGGAGAGAATGACCGTAGAAAATATTTCATGATCAATCTCCACAAAAGAATGTTGCCGACCTCGACGGGGGTCGAACCCGCGGCCTCCTGATCTCCAGTTGGATGCGCATCCAGCTGCGCCACAAAGGCCGACATTCAATGGATGGGATGGGGATGGTATAGGAGACAATTCAAATGAAATATCAAGTCTTATTTTCTCTGAAAAATGAGAAAAAAGAAAAATATTTCAGAATGATGTCTGCTACAGTTGTGGTTGGCACATTAAAGAATGCTTGTAGCAGAATGCATGTCTAACAATATTACACAAAAATATAAGACAACAGACACAAATCTGCTTTTCCAATTTTTTCAGGAAAAACAGTTTGTGTAAATATAAACTGACCACAGCAAACAAACAACAGTGTCTTCTCAAGCCAAACATTGATAACATAATTGTAAAATATAAAAATCATTTCTTCAACTACAGTCAAACTTCAATGGCTCGAACATCTTTGGGACCACAGAAAATTGTTCGAGACATGGGTAGTTCGAGACATTGATGTTTAATCATGGTGCAGGTCAGGAAGCAAATAGCAATAACTTAAGGATTTGTTTTGAAAATTTTCAATACAGTAATTGTATGTTGAATGTACTCATTAGAACTGCCTCAATGAGACGATTCTAATGAGTACACACAACATACAATTTCATAACAAAGTATGAAAATTTCCCAAAATATTTGTTTTCTTGAGATATCGGAAGAATTACGTAGGGACTGAAAAACAAATTCGAATTAGCCATGGTAAATGAGCCATCGGTGTTCGAGCTATTAAGGTTCAACTGTATCAAGTATCACGTGTTCAGCAGATACATCACAAAATAGTTGTATCAGGTCCATTATTCACATTTGCAGTTATACATTCCATTGTTGTCAGACCATTTTAGGTGGAAGTACACAGAAAAGATTTTCTCACCAATATTTCAGACATATGGACTTAGTTCCAAGGACAGATAATCCGGCAATGAATAACTGTTTTATTTATGCAATGCTACACATTATGCTGATTATTTCTGTGAAGTTTTATGGAAACCTAGCAAACCTGTAAAAGTTTTATGGAAACCTAGCAAACCTGTCTGTGTCATAAATTCAGACATATGGATGAAAGGACCAAGCACAGATGATCTGACAATAAAAATATTTTTGTCTCGCACTGCTACTCATCATGCCAATTATTTCTCTGATGTTTCATGAAAATCTAACAAAAACTGCACAAGGACTTGAACATACCAACCAAATGTCACAACAACTCTTATATATCCTCTTCCAAACGGTTCATCACGAAAACATACCTATATAATTTTGACCCCCTTAAACCCCACTTTTATATAGTAAAACTGGGGTTTACATTATTTTTCTTATTTCTGCTCAAAAACATAGTTTGTGGGTAGTCGTTAGAACTGCCTCAGTGAGGCAGTTCTAACGAGTACCCATAATCTATGTTTTGAGCAGAAATATGAAAAAATATCAGTATTTTTTATCTGAAAATTTTCCTTTTTTTGGTTGTAAAATTTCGATGTTTTTGAATAGTTGTGTTTTCGTAATGTTTGGTAGCATAATAAAATTCATTTGTCCTAGGCTAATTTTGTCACAAGCATACTATACTAAGTATATCAACCCTGGTCCTGCTGAACTTGGATATGCCCTGCCTTTTGCAAACAATGTAGATCCATATCAGTTGACTTCTTCAGAAGCCAACTGATCTCGACCTCCACTGTTTGTCATTAACTAAGTGAATCTGTATCAAAAACCTGGATGAAGTACATGTAATTGGATTGGCTGAACATTAGGTGGACATGACAACTTAATCTATTCAGCATGGCAATGGTTAAAATTATATATTATATTTCACCAAGGCTAAAACCACTTCAATATCAAAATGTTTTGGCCAGTAAGATTAAACATTACCTTTGATAATAGTTCATCTGCCATTACTGACAATGACCAATCTTTATCAAATGCACAAAGTGCTACTGTTTGTATGTTCTTAAATGGCTGATGAGACCAATCTTAGCTCTACACTGCCTATTGCAAATAGAACTAGAGAGGTCCGAGGAAGAAAGCTCTGTTGGTGAGACCTTAGCTCTGGCTTTCTGCTGAGCACATTTCTGCTCGGTTTTGCTGATTCTTTTTGCATTGTATTCACCAGCACCCCTTCTTATGAGACCTCACCACTTTGATTGAAACATTACCTTTGATACAGTATCCTAGAAACTGTGACTTGATTTCTTCATGCTGTTTCAAGAAGTTTTTGCCTGAGTGAGAGCCCATATGTGAGAGGCTGCCATCAGATACACTGGCTGTTAGAACAACAGCATCCTCTCCTCCATGCTCCATTAGCTGATCCACCTAGAAAATTACACAAATGAAATCTTGATTTTCCTGCTGGTAGTAATTACCTTAATTACCCTAAAAATCAGGGCTCAGTTGTTCAAAGCGTTGTTACCTAAACGAGCTCATTAAGGGTCATTTCGTTAACTGTTTTAGCAGATTCAATATACAATATTCTGATATTTTTTGTTGAAAAAATGTGAGTAGCTTTTGCACTGCAAAAGCTACTCACATTTTTTCAGCAAAAAATTTCAGCATATTTGCGTATCACTCGATGTAAATTTTAACAAATCGTTAACTAACGACATCTTTAGCTTTGAACAACTTGGCCCTGGACCCAGTTGTTCAAAGCATAGCTAGCTTCATGACAAACCTGTTAACTGTTGTAGCTAAGGTATTTTCAAATACAATGATATTTTTACTGCAAAAATGTGTGTAGCTTTTGCATTGAAAAAGCTACTCATATTTTGTTGGCAAAAAATATCAATGTATTTGCCCTATTTCAAGATAGACACTAACTTTATGTTAGCTAACAGCTTCATTAAGTTTCGATCAACTGGACCTTGGACAACTTGTGGGGAATGATTTCAAGGAAGATATCTGTCAAAATTGTTTTGTCTCCTACTGCAAAAGGAAAGAATTTGCTCCCCTTGGGAAATTCTTTCCATTCAGAATAGAACCCTTTTCAGAACGTGCTCAGTGTGCCAGAAAGCAATAAGGCAAATAGAGATGACACACAAGTTGTCCCCCTTGTAAAAATGGTAGACAACCTACCAAGTACACTTAACAGTTACAGATCCAGCTGACTGCTTGGTAAATAAGAGTGTGAAACAATAATACCCTGCCATTATCATGTTACAGGCAGATAACTATAAAAATTGACGAAATTTGCCCATTAGCAATCCCTAACCAGACCTACACAATATTAATGCACTTATCAAGCTTGATGGAAATCCACTGAGATTTACTCAAAACATTGTCCTAAAACGAAAATACAGATGTTTCACTGGCAAATACCTCATGTCAAAAATTGACAAAATTGCCCATTCGCAATCCCAAACCAGATCTCCACAATATCAAAGCATATACCAAGTTTGGTGAAAATCCATTGAGATTTACTCCAGTTACTGTTCAAAAACAAAAATATGGATGTGTTGTGGGCAGATAACTGTCAAAAACTGACGAAATTTGTCCATTAGCAATCCCAAACCAGACCTCAACAATATCAATGCACATAGCAAGTTTGATGAAAATCCATTGACATTTACTCAAGTTATCATCTGTAAAAAACAATTAGACTGATGTACAACAGACGGATGGATAGGCAGACGGACAGACAGACGGCCAGACACAGGGATACCACCATAAAACCATAATACCCCACCACTATTGTATGGTGGGGTATGAAAAGTGTGCTTGCTGCCCAGTAAACAGTGCAGACCCTGATCAAACTCAGGAGCACTTTGATCTCAGTCTACCATGTCTGCTCCAGCATGCCTCAGCTACTGACTTAGGTTTTTACAGTCTGCAGATACACTAAGTAGCTCTGTACTCATGACAGATACTGCTGTTTGAGACTCTACAAGGCAATCAATACTTGTCATACAGTACATGTATAAAAGTTCAGCAATCAAACAAACATCAATCCTTACAGTGCTAATCACAACTGCAGCATATGACACTTCAATTTTTTTTTTATTTTTTTTTTTAGTTTTCAAAGAAAACAAGGCTTGACATTTCATGTGAATCATCTGATATGCAGTTAATTCACAGGAAATGCCAAGTCTAATTTTGTCTGAAAAGTAAGAAAAAAACAAATAATAGATTGTCCTGTATTATAATTTTGCTTAGTGCTTTAAGGATTAAACCATTCACTATTTCAACCCAATAAACTGATTTGAGAGATATTCTACTGAATTCTCCCAGGGTTTCTACTCACCAGTAGTTGAATCTGCGTCTTTAGAACAGCCTTTAATATCATGGAGTATCCTGGGATACCTTTCAGCATCTCTAGTTCCACCACCATGGCTGCAACTTTTTCTTTCAATCTAAAATAAAGACAATACAGGTTCTATGTAAAAGAGTATTCCAAACATGTATGCTGGGACCTTTTTATCCCTTAAACTGCCGATCACAAAAATTGTCGTCTGCTTTGTCATCTGCTTGTGATTTTAAAAGTCATTTATGCAAACAGTGTGGACCCAAATCAGACTGCTCCTCTAGGAGTGGTCTGATCAGGGTCCACACTGTTTGCCTGTATGCAAAAATAAGTTTGAAAAGTTTGCAAGAACATTCAGCAGACAACATAAACAGACGACATTTTCAGATGCAGGTTTGCTTGGCATTTTAAGGGTTAAAAGACGGTTCATTATAAGAGGGATTAGGATAAAAGACTGCTTAAATTTGATCCCACTTACCCCAGTAGTGTCGTATATAAACAAAACTGTATAGATTCATTACGAAAACACGCCTATTCAAATATATTGAAAATTTTATCACCAAAAAAAATGAAAATTTTCAGGTAAAAATTCGGATATTTTTCATATTTCTGCTCAAAACATAGATTGTGGGTACTCATTAGAACTGCCTCAGCGAGGCGGTTCTAACAAGTACCCACAATCTATGTTTTGAACAGAAATAAGGAAAATAATGTATACCCCTGTAAACCCCAGTTTAACTATATAAAAGTGGGGTTTAAGGGGGTCAAAATTATATAGGTATGTTTTCGTGATGTATATTAAAAAAATGACCATTTATGGTCATTTTTCTATATAGCTACACATTTTTGTTTGGATACAACATGGTTGTTTAGCTAACATGGTTTTTATTTTGGACCCCAGCAATTGTTATAAAGAGTTAGTGGAGTGTATTTATTACATACCTAATAGTGAAGACAAGTACAGAAATTTCTCAGTTTATTTTCTATAATTCATAGTGTGATGATTCAATATCAGAAACCAGTAAATTATTTCACAGTGTCTGAAACTGTTTTTATAGACTGCTTCCCGTGTAAATGAATTTCATTTTGACATTCTCAACCAACAAAAGAGACATCACACCTTTACAACCTTTGTTGTTAAATATGTCATGAAACTTTTGCCATTACATCATGAAAGTATATTGATTTGTTAATGAAAGGACCATATGACACCATTTTCTGCTGTTGTAAAGAATACTTAAGCTGAAGATGAAACAATTTTAGACGTTATCAAGAAGACAGTATTATTTTATATGTCAAGCAAATAGGTATATAATAAATAGAATAATGACAAGTATTTGCTTGATATAGAAAAAAAAAAAAAGGTCACTCAACTTCAGTGTATAGATAATTTGGTAACCATTGGAACTCACTTTTTACCAAGTTACTCCACTTCTTTGTGATCATATCAACTCATTTTTTACCGAGTTACACTTACCACACTTCTCTGTGATCATATCAACTCACTTTTTACCGAGTTACCACACTTCTTTGTGATCATATCAACCAAACTGTCATTCTCTCTTATAAATTTTATCTCAAGATTCTGTTAGACCTGTTTGCATTCTTAAAGCTTTAAGTTGCTTTTAGGGAAACAGATATGCTTTCAAGGGAGGCAGCCCTCTCAAAATGATTTTTGCCTCCCTTCTAAAAAGGGATCTACTACACATTAGACCGCCTTTTGAGAAAGGGCTTTGTGCAGGAAAACAGACAGGAATTCATAAAACTTGCCTCCTTTATAAAAAGTGGCCAAAAATATGCTACATGTATCCCCCTTAATGGTTAACTATGTATTTTTACAGCTTTTATTCCTGAATGTTGCTGTCATTATTTAAGAAATATTTTTTCTCTACTGTGAATTATCACCAATTACGCATGGTGTTGGAGGGAAGATTGCGAAGTATTAATTTAGGATGTCAAAGCCAGAGTGAATCAATATTCACAGTAGAGAAAAATTATTTCAATTCTAACATGATACAGAAAAGAAAATTGACCATCACAAAAACATACATATATAATTTTGACCCACTTAAACCCCACTTTTGTACAGTAAAACTGGGGTTTACAGGGGTAAACATTATTTTTCTTATTTCTGCTCAAAAACATAGATTGTAGGTACTCGTTAGAGCTGCCTCAGTGAGTATGTACCCACAATCTAAGTTTTGAGCAGAAGTATGAAAATATCAGAATTTTTTATCTGAAAACTTTAAGTTTTTGGTGGTGAAATCTTCAAAATATTTGAATAGGCATGTTTTCGTAATGATTGTTGCAATGTTTTCCAAGGAACTCTTTTGCAGCACACTTCTTGAGAATTGTTTACATGTGGTGCCATCAAACATGCCCTTTTGCAAGCACTACGTTGATGTCTTGAATTACTGTAGTTTGATCACAGCTCGGATCACAGTGACATTTCCATTACTGTCCTTTCGACATCTCTTGGAAAGACGTTTTTTGTTTGGCGTTTTATTTTAAATGAAAACTTTTTGTTCTGACTGACCATATCTTATCAGAAACCATTTGTCTTTCCTATTTCTGTGTTTTGTTCTCAAATATTTACACTAAAATTAAATTTACGGCTAAAAGTTGGTCTGACCTATGCAATTTCTATAGTAAAGTGATTTTTTGGAATTTTTGTCTAAGAAAATATTTCTTACTTTCCTTTGCTGAATTTAAATTATTGATGTTTCACAACAATATTGTGAAAATTTCAGAAAAATTGAACACATGGAACTAGTTGAAAATCTTCCTCCAAGTTAACTACCCTACATATTTCTGCATGATTTGGCTTCATTTTTACTATGGGAAAAAGTGAAAATATTTGATTTTTTAAAATCCAATTACTAGAATGAAACTTTTCATACATAGGAAATTACAACCAATGGTTTTGCATTAAATCATGACAAAAGTTTGCAAATTTACTTATGTGTAAAGCGTCAAGCAAAAAACGACTTTCTGAAACATGAGGAAAGCACAGTAGCTATAGGCTTAATGGGAAACTCATGAATGTTAGAATAATATTTGTGAAATATTTTTATGCAACATATAATTATTCAACTGTGCCTGCTAAAAACTGGAAACAGCTTTTGGAACAAGTTACACACAGTCTAAGTGCAGCAGGAAACCGTCGAAGGCATCCTTTATGATAAAAGTAGAGCGCAGCATAACTGGTCTCTTAACGGGAACCAGCGTCAGCGAAAACACGTACAAAATCTACGGTAAAACGGCAGATTATAGTTAACTATCATACGATCATAATAATTTTACTAAACTACCATACTATCATAAACCTGTTTTGTTGTTATTCTGTTAACAGTATCATTACCAGTATCAATTAAATTTCAATACATTTCTTATCATTTTTTGTTGATTTTCTCAGGTTGGCTGCAAATCTATTAGACGTAATCCATACAGAAATTTTACAACTGTAACTGCAGTTGAGTGATTTGGGACGATTAGTTTCAGTTTCTGTAAGGACTCGATACTAACCTACCCAATAAGCATTCTACATAAATCTATAGCGGGCCTTTATCGGCCTGTCAGGGTAGCTGACGGGCCGATAACGGCCCGCTATAGATTTATGTAGAATGCTAGCTGGGTAACGCAGTGGTTGCAATAAATGTTTTTAAAGTGGCTTTGTCAAACCGAATCAGGGCGCCTGTTCAGTAACCCTGGATACGTGGGAGTTCCTTCATACCTGGGGTAGCTGGTCGAAGATGTAAGGTGAAGAAAAGGAAGCTACCCAACGGGTGGAAGGCCGGACGACCTGTTCAGATACCTGACATTAAAATCGCCTACTCGGAAAAGAAACGTATCACCATTCTCGCCTACTCGGAAAAAGAAACGTATCACCATTCTTATTTGAGCCTCATCGTGAGAAAACGTACCTTCAAACGTGCGCCAAATGAAGACTCAAATCAGCATGCGCATCCGCACAGTCCAGTCAGAGTCTTTGTTGTCCGCATGAAGGATCTTTGCATCCTTGGCTATCCAAAATGCGCATAGTGATGATTCTGATCAGTTTGCGCAGATGCGCAGGCTGATCTGAATCTTCGCTGGGCGCACATGTCCGAAGGTTCGTTTTCTGACGTTGAGTTCGTTTAAAATTTTAGGTGGGTAATACTTAGACATACTTTTTTCCTTGTTGCTGTTCAAATCTTAAATCCATCAAACACACACATGCGAAACTGGAAGTGTAACTAGTGGAGAAGATGATCCAAATTTGCAGTGGAAGGAGGCGTGAGGGCGGGGGGAGAGAGAAAGAGGGAAAGACGTTGTGGAAAAGAGCTAGCATAAAAACATCTGTTCAATAAACGCCGTTTTTTAATCAACAAATAAAACTCTCTCTCTCTCTCTCTCTCTCTCTCTCTCTCTCTCTCTCTCTCTCTCTGTGTGTGTTAAAACATCCAGCCACTGTGTGTGTTAAAACATCCAACCAATGAAATGGACTGTACTACTGTCAACGATTTTTAGTCTGCACTGAGACTTTGTTCATGTTTAGGCCTACACCTGCTGGCTAAAAGCACATCACGAAAACATGCCTATATAATTTTGACCCCCTTAAACCCTACTTTTATATAGTAAAACTGGGGTTTACAGGGGTATACATTATTTGTCTTATTTTGCTCATAAACATAAATTGTGGGTACTCGTTAGAACCGCCTCGCCGAAGCCGAGGCGGTTCTAACGAGTACCCACAATCTATATTTTGAGCAGAAATATGAAAAAATATCAGAGTTTTTTATCTGAAAAATTTCAGTTTTTGGAGGTGAAATTTTCTATATATTTAAACAGGCGTGTTTTCGTAATGAGCCGATCTGTTAGGGTGAATAGGAACACTTTCAGGGGAGGCAACAAATCTGACAAACTGTGTTTGCTCCTTTCTGAAAAAATAGTCAACTCTTAATGGAAATAATTTGCTCCCCTTTAGAAAGGACGGTGTGCTCAGGAAAGCAGTCAGGAGGTCACAAAAGTTCTTCATTTAGAAAATAATTGTGGTTGTGGGAAGAGTGGGATGGGGTAGGGAGTCTACTAAGTGTATGAGCCCTCTAAATTTGCTTTACTGCTTCGTGGAGTTGATAAGGTGGCACATCCCAAAGTACATATATATATATATATATATATATATATATATATATATATATATATATATATATATATATATATATATATATATATATAGAGAGAGAGAGAGAGAGAGAGAGAGAGAGAGAGAGAGAGAGAGAGAGAGAGAATGCCTTTCGGTGCCATTTAACGGCTTCGGTGGCTCAGTTGGATGTGCATCCGACTGATGACCAGGAGGTTGCGGGTTCGACCCCCGCCGGGTCGGCAACATTCTTTTGTGGAGATTGATCATGAAATATTTTCCTCGATCATTCTCTCCCTTCCGCTGATTCAAGAAGGGCATTTGTCAGTTTCTGGCGAAAGAGTGTGCACAATACTGGTTAACCGCTCAGAGGACTTAACCTGTCCAGTAAAAGTGTGGCTAAGTAAACTGACCGCGCTCGACATTACCCCATTGGGTTGAATGGGTCGTAAAATCTCAACACACGCAAACAAACAAACAATGTGCGTTTGTGCGTATACGTATAGATCGCCCATACTCAGTGTCGCTGTCTTGCACTTCATCATCAGTGAACCCAGTGTAAGCTGGTAGTTGAACTTATGACTGACAGAAAACCTTTTACGACACAAGCCGTGATTCGAACCCACGAAACCGACTTGCAAGGCGACAGTACGAATCAAGAGGGCTCAATGGAGTCCAATCAAACACACACTCACACACTGAATAAAAGGTTATTATCTAGAGTGAAATTCAAACGCCGATACTGAGGATGGCAGGCTACCTTTTAACTTTTTTCATTGAGGCTTGATTAGGTACCATTCAAAAACTACAAGAGGACCAGTGACCTATAATGAAGACACAGAAGGACCTTCGAAAACAAAATCTACATGGCACAGACCGGTCAGTTCTGCAATCAAGTTCTTTAAACATAATTATTCGCGATTTTGAATTACACGCGTCTTCGTTACGGGCTTTCTCGGATCTGGCCGAATCATATCGACTTCTTACGGACAATCTGTTTATGAATTTATCTATTTTAAGAACAGCAATCTTCTAATAATACCAACCAATTAAATATTCGATAAGAACTGACGCATTTTTCTCCAACGTGTTTGTATCTACCTGGATTTCCCCACATGTGCTTCGTTGACAAGGGAAGTAGGTGACACAAAAACCTACAAATTGCAACGTATGACAAAACAGTTCTGCAATCTCCTTCCTATAAATTGCGAAAGGAAATCTTGAAATGACTAAAACGAATTTTGAGAGCATTCAGATAACTACCAAACTTGTGACTTTGTGCTTAAATACCAAAGATGGGTTTAATCATATCTCGCCTGGCCAGTTTATTTGAAGAGTGGGGAAACAACCCAGCTCGGATTCTGATGTTAGGATTGGATGCAGCAGGTAATTAAAACTTTCTTTATAATAATAATAATAATAATAATAATAATAATAATAAATGTCTGTCTGTATGCTTACTAAAAGCTTAGCACTCTGTGTGAAATGTTTAGCAGACAAAATATTTTTCTTATTTTTCCCAAAAAAAAAAACAACAGGTTTTGACATTTCATGCAAATTGTGTTGTCAGATCCTGTTTTCTGACGAAAAAAGAATAAATAAATAAAATAAAATGAATAAGAAAACTATTATAGAAAACTACAATGTATTATCAATTTATCGTCTGCTGAATCTGCCCAGAGGGTGGTAAAGCATTATGAAAACACGCCTATTCAAATATATTGAAAATTTCACCACAGTAGTATAGGGTGTCGCGACACCCTATACTACTCACCACCAAACACTGAAAGTTTTCAGATGAAAATTCTGATATTTTTCATATTTCTGCTAAAATCATTAATTGAGGGTACTCGTTAGAACCGCCTCGCCGAATACCCACAATCTATGCTTTTTTTCAGCAGAAACAAGAAAAATAATGTATACCCCTGTAAACCCCAGGTTTTTTTTTTTTTTACTACAAGAAAGTGGGGTTTAAGGGGGTCAAAATTATATAGGCATGTTTTCGTAATGGTTATACCAAGGTCTGATAGATCCAACGTATATACTAAAAGTATAATTTACGTAAATTATGATATTGTACTTTGGATAGACATTACGAAAACACGCCTATTCAAATATATTGAAATTTTCACCAAACGAAAAACTAAAATATTTCAGATAAAAATTTTGATATTTTTCTTATTTCTGCTCAAAACATAGATTGTGGGTACTCGTTAGAACCGCCTCGGCGAGGCGGTTCTAACGAGTACCCACAATCTGTGTTTTTGAGCAGAAATAAGAAAAATAATGTATACCCCTGTAAACCCCAGTTTTACTATATAAAAGTGGGGTTTAATGGGGTCAAAATTATATAGGTATGTTTTCGTGATGAAAAGCAGTCATCAGAGGCTTATAATTGTACTAACGTTAGTAGAATTATAAGCCTTTGCAGTCATTGTCTTTGTGCAAATGCTTAGTAATTGCTGTAGATATTTTTACTGCATTTAAATTTTGGCAACTTATATGTTTGTGAATACATTATTTCATATCGCTTGATCAGTGAGCTGCCATTATAATTCGTTTAATATGCAATTCAGGGGCCGTTATTTATTTATGTTTTTATGTATTTTACAGGCAAAACGACCGTTTTATACAAGATTAAGCTGAATGAAACAGTGGCAACAATACCAACAATAGGATTTAACGTGGAGACAGTACAGCCTGTGAAAGGTCTAACATTTACCGTGTGGGACGTGGGCGGTCAAGACAAGATCAGACCACTGTGGAGACATTACTTCCAAAACTGTGAAGGTAAATATAAGATCACAGGCAAGCGAAACAGCTAGCCAGTTCAAATATGCAAACAGTCTGCCCAGGACCATTCCTGTTCGCCAACCGTTATTTTACAATCTACAAACAAGCTGTAGACCCTAATCAGATCAAAGCAGTGTCAGACACTATTAAGTTAAACAGTGCAAAATAAAGATTCGGTTAGTCAGTTATAGTCAGTTATAAACTGACAGTGTATGATTTAACAAGTGAAAAAAAGAAAAAAATAACATTACTTACTGCAACATTTAAACACACGCTTTTTGTAGGTTAAATATCACTATTCTCACACATGTAGTTAATAAATGTTACTTAACCCTTGTCATGCTGAATAAATTAAGATGCCACACCCACTTCTAATTTCCAGCCAATCAAATTGCTTGATCCGGGTTTCTGATAGAAATTCACATATTTAATGACAGTGCAGATCCAGATCAGTTGGCTTCTGAAGAAGCCAACTGATCTGGATCTACACTGTATGCAAAAACAAGGCATGTTGTGCTCAGCAAGAGAAGAATTAAACTTTGTACATCCAACTTGTTCAAAGCAGCTTTTAATCCAGCAACTTTAATTTTATTAAGAAAAAAAAAAGACGATATCAATTCAAATAAGATCAACAAGACAGGTTTAAAGTTACTTGCCACAGTGTAAAACTGTCAGCGCTAAGAAAATCAAAATCTTAATAACAACTCTGGAGATACCCGGTCCCTGGTCAAGATTTTAACAAAATTCCACGTATTTTCTACAAAGTCACAAACTGAATACTACATAGAGAGAAGCGAAGACAACACGAAAACATGGCTATATAATTTTTGTCCCCCACCCCCTTTAACCCCATACAATATTTTTCGTATTTCTGCTCAAAAACATAGATTATAGGTACTCGTTAGAACTGCCTAGTCGAGGCGGTTCTAACGAGTACAAACAATCTATGTTTTGAGCAGAAATATGAAAAATGTCAGAATTTTTTATCTGTAAATTTTCATTGTTTTTGGTGATAAAATGTTCAGCCTATATTTGAATAGCCATGTTTTCGTAATGCTTTTCTGTAGACCGCACACATGCGCAGATGAATCTGAATATTCGCCGTCATACATGAAAATATATTTTTTATACAACCGACTTGTTTTGAATTATTTTCCCTCCTGTTTCTAGGTCTAATCTACGTTGTCGATAGCGCGGACAGGGAGAGAATGATCGAGGCGAGGGAGGAATTGTTTGGTATCCTGGAAAGTGACGAGATGAGAGGGGTACCGGTAGTTGTCATAGCAAACAAACAAGACTTGCCAGGTGAGCTAATTTGCTTTTCCAGGGTCCACTCGCAAGATTTTTTTTTTTTTTTTTTTTGTTAATGTTTTGCATCTTCTGAACCCGATTTTATGTGGCCTCAAATTAGAGAGAAGCGTTATTCTCATGACGAGTCTTGACATCAGATCGAATAAATTCTGAGAATAAATTATATCAATAATTATTAATTTTATAAGAGATCGAATTTAAAATATCAACACGGTAAACATTTCCATATATTGTTTGTTACGAACAAGCATACAAAAAAATTATTCGCATAGACCGCCATCTTGTTTGGCCAAAAGACGGCTTGAGAATAGTTTGGGGATACTCGCTACCGTCCGCCGAAAACGGAAAGTTTGCTAGTAACCATGACCGTCTTGGTTAATTGAACACAACCCTGGGCTGCATTTATTTATTTATTTATTTATTTATTTATTTATTTATTTATTTATTTCATAACGAAAGAAAAGGCGTCTTAATTCATAGCAACAGATAAGGCGCTTTTTCATCCAAAAAATGCTGATATCTTTCTTATTTCTCAATAAAAACATATGTTGTGGGTACACATTAGAAGCGCATCGGCGAGGCGCTTCTAATGAGTACCCACAACATATGTTTTCATCGAGAAATAAGAAAAATATTAAGTATCTCTTATCTGTAGAGATACTACATTAATATTAAGCCCTCTTATCTGTAGCTATGATCTTATGACATGTGCACCCAGCGAAGACTCAGATCAGCCTATGCATCGACGTAGTCAAAGTCTTCGCTGCACGGATGCTCAGGTTTATCTGTCTTCGATGTATGCACATTCACAGGGAACATTTTCTTGCATTGCGTCATATTCTGGGGCGGATTCAGAGGGGGGTTCATGGGTCGTGGGGGGGAGGTGTCAGTCGAACCGCCTTTAATTCAGTTCCATTTGAATACATTTGATAAATTTGGGACACTTTACCGTATATAACCATTCAACAAGTCCATTTTACTGCCTGTGGATGTGTGTAAAATTGCTGGTTAAGTGGTAAACAGTGTAGACTCTGATCAGACGCCGCGTTCTGCGGCGTCTGATCTGGGTTTACACTGTTTTGCTCAGGCCTGTCTGTCCAAATACGTAGAGTAAGTACCGTAACATGATTAAATCGACCCCACAAAGAAATCTCTCCTGGATCCGCCCCTGGTATTTATTTATATATTTATTTTACAGGTTCTTTGAACGCAGCTCAGATAGTCGACCAGCTGACTCTCCAGAAATTGGTTGGAAGACAATGGTACGTTCAAGCGGCCTGTGCCACCACAGGAGAGGGAGTGTACGATGCCATGAGTCAGCTGGCACCAATGGTTAAAAAATTCAAGCAGGGCAACCGGTGATCCGTTGATATGGAGTAGAAAAAATGACGGGGGAAAGTGCAATATAGTGAGAACTCTGGTGCACATTGTTCAGTGAAACCAGCAATATTGCCCCAGAACGAGTACTTCGTTGGCAAGACTGAGACTATTCAAAAGTGGTGTAATGCTTACAGTCTCAAACATTTGCCTGGGTATCTACCCAGAGCAAAGTCGTTTCGACGTCGCTGCATGACACAGCGGCGAAGTTGAAACGACGTGGTTGCGACGTTGAGCGTTTGTTGTATACTACAAGATATACGACTTCTGACTTTGAATCAAGTATGATTGTAGTGAAAATAAAGACACAAATTTCTTAAAACCACGAGCTAATATTTGAGCCAGCGCATGACAAAACCTACAAAGTGGCATAAATGCGCCCAGCGAAGACTCAAATCAGCCTTGGCATCCGCCCAGTCTGATCAGAGTCTTCGCTGTGCGCTCAATGGGTAGTTAAGGACCCAAGCTTTCTTCATGCGGACAGCGAAGACTGAGTAGACTGGGCGGATGCCCAGGCTGTTCTGAATCTTCACTGGGCGCACATGCCATTTTGTAGGTTTTGTCGTGCGCTGGCTTATTCATAATGAATAGATAAGTGGAAATGGAAAGTATAGAAGGATAGAGAACACAAATTAACGTTCAGAAATTAACACCGCGCCATTTTCATGTTTTGTATTCCTTTCTTAAAGTCTGTGATAATAATTTGCTTATTTGTTGTTGTATATTATTAAACTATTAGTTCTATTAGAATGATATTTAATACTTGTATAGTAATGCATTTGAAAGTCATTTTGTGCTGTTGTAAATATATTAAATAGATATTGTTTCATATATCTTATTTATTTTTTTTTATAGTTCAGCCATACAAAATGACAACCGTATTTACCTTAATTATTCGAATTTATTCTCACCATAGTACCATACCGCTTCTAAACTTTGAATACATTCATTAGACTAGCTCTTGACATGTCCAATGCTGGATGAGTGGCAAACAGTGCACACCCTGGGTCTACACGTTTTGCTGAGGCCAGGGTCTACAGTGTTTGCTCAGGCATGTCTGTCCGAATATTTAATGTTAACCCTCAAACTGCCATCACAACAATTGTTGTCTGCTTTCTCATCTGCTTGTGATTTTAAAAGTCATTTTAGCAAACAGTGTGGACTCAGATCAGACTGCTCCTCTAGGAGCAACCTGATCTGGGTCCACACTGTTTGCCTGTATGCAACAATAGGTTTGAAACGTTTGCAAGAATATTCGGCAGATGACATAAACAGACGACATTTTCAGATGCAGGTTTTCTTGGCATTTTAAGGGTTAACACGGTACACGCCATTTGAAGTTTGCATGCTATACCATAATCCAACTTTGCTCAAAATTCCATTTTTTTTTTCCAGCGAGAAACCCATGATAAAAAGTTTTCTAAGATTCAGTATTCGACCCATTGCGCGCGCATAAAAAGGATCTTTAAGTCAAATGCGAACAGCAAATATCTAAAACATCAATTAAACGCCATTCCAAAAAAGATAAACCATGGTAACTCTTCCTATGTAAGGGATTAGACCTAAATCACGTGCATATAAAACAACGACAATATATGTGAGATTTGATGTGAGAAAAACAGCCGTTTCCAGTGTGCGAATCCCGTACAAGCCTGCGACTTCTTAAGGCCATTCATCCAACAATTAGACACGTTAACAGGTTGTACAATAAGCTTGGTTCATTTTTTTTTAACAAGTGTTGTAATGGGTAAAGGTATCTGAATACTTATGGTAAATACGGTAAAACCGAACAGCGAATACCCAGACTGTGTGGATCCATAGGCTGGGCTATGCCCTGTTTTTCGCGCATGCTATTTGTTAGCCCAATAGCCCTATGGTGAAATGATGCACAGTGCAGAAAAAAGCCCTTATGTAATTTGCGGACATAAATCAATACCCAATCTGATCTTACAAACGCAGTAGATACTATAGAATATATGGACGAACAGAGAACGCATCGATCAGACTGCGCGAATGCGCAGTCTGATCAAGGCGCATTCTGTTCGCATATGGCATAAAATACCCTTTTTGCTGAATTGAGCGTTAAAAGTCTGGGTAAGTATATCCATTATTTCTACCTATTTACCCTGAATCGGACACTCTTTACCATTTTCTGCTAAAAAATTTGAACAAATCCATTTTGCTACCGGTTAATATGAAAATAATTAAATAAATAAAATAAAATAATGACAAATATCTACTGGATGAATAGCAGTGTAGACTGATCAGACGCCGCGTTCGTCTGTGAACGCGGCGTCTGATCTTGGTCCACACTATTTGCATAGGTCGGTCTGAATGGTTTGAGTAAATACGGTACTTCAAAGACTTACAAAATAAGGGACCCTATAATGAGCTATAATATTGATAGGCCGTAAATTAATTAATACAGCGAGCGTTTGGACGCTGAACTGTGCAGAAACTGAGACAACGCTTTTCTTCTCTATTTACAAAATACATTTTACTGTAAAATAAAATACATTCAAGCATAACAGAGTAACTTGTAGGGGTACCTGATATATCTTCAAATGCCCTCGGCTCCTTTCCGGCCCTTTATTTTAATATAATCGCCTTTTTCTTTCGTTTATAACCAGCTACACTTTACACCAACTACACTCTTTTAGTAAGATGGCGGCCCCAGCTATTGTGTAGTCAGCTCAGTTCTTCCCCGGATTTCACATTATCATCGCCACTAGTATCATTATCATTAATCATCTTGCTTGCTGCCTGGTAATCAATAATGTTAGTGGGTCATATGCTAGTCACGTGATAATCATTATACTGCTAGATCTGCGTGATCTATCATCCAGGCTTGAAATAATCAATTTCTGCTGAAAAAAAATCTACGGTGAGCCAGTTTCATCATAATCATTGATGACAGTTAAGGATATAGGATATATTTGTTTATGTTACGGTTCTTAAACATCTTTTCCGGCACTAGAGGCGGATCCAGATCGCCAGATTCATCACATTCATTGATGATAGTTGAGCAGGGTGTGGGATATTACTGTTCAGAGTACGGTCTTTGAACATCGTTTCAAGCACCACCATCACGAAAACATGCCTATATAATTTTATCCCCTTAAACCTCACTTTTATATAGTAAAACTGGGGTTTACAGGGGGGTGTATATTAATTTTCGTGTTACTGCTCAAAAACATGGATTGTGTGTACGCGTTAAAACCGCCTCGCCGAGGCGGTTCTAACAGGTACCCACAATCTCTGTTTTGAGCAAAAATATGAAGAATATCGGGATTTTTTATCAGAAAATTTTTCATTTGTTTTTGGTGGTAAAATTTTCAGCTTATTTGAATAGGCGTGTTTTCGTAGTGACGGGCGGATCCATGATTATTTAATAAGGGGGTTTAAAAATTTCTGAGGGCGAATTGGATTTTATTTAAAAAAAGTTCTTACCTTATATATTCAGATAGACATACCGGAACAATCAGTGAAGACTCAGACCAGACGCCACATTCTGTGGCTCCTGATCAGGGTCTACACTGATTGCCACTCACCAACAATTTTACACATACATGTATTCACAGGTAGCAAATTGAGAAGTTTGTTGGAACTTAAGAAGAATAAGGTAAGAAGAAAGACAAATATCTAGGGTAAGTACGGTATCCAGAATTTATCAAATTTATATATATAAAAAAAAGTTCCCATGAAAGTGAAACTTTGAGCCATAATGGGCTTGGGGGAGTGGGGTAGGGGAAGAAGCGGAGATGTGGTCGACTGTACCCGCGAATTTCTCTGGCTCCTACCCAGAGTACCAAGTCTGTTGCTGAAGCAGCTATGAGGCCTGTTGTAAAAAAAGAAACAAAGAAAACGAAAACAAAATTGAAAGCACTAACAGCACCGAAAATATTTGTTGTATGTACTCATTTGAAGTGTCTCGGCGAGGCGCTTTTAATGAGTACCCACAACATATGTTTTCGTGGAGATATATGAAAACATCTATACTATTTGGTTGAAAACAGTGCCTTATCTGGAGATATGGGTCTCCCCTTGAAAATAGACAAAAACATTTCAATTTAGTCTGTTCCCTCTTTACTGAGTATCTATTCACATTAAACGACGAGGGTCTAGATCAGACTGCGTCTATACACCAGGGCCCATTTGTTCAAAGCGTCGTTAGCTTAACGAGCTCGTTAAGGGTCATTTTGTTAACTGTTTTAGCAGATTCAATATACAATATTCTGATATTTTTTGCTGAAAAAATGTGACGCAAAAGCTACTCACATTTTTTCAGCAAAAAATATCAGAATATTTGCGTATCACTCGATGTAAATTTTAACGAATCGTTAACTAACGACATCGTTAGCTTTGAACAACTGGGCCCAGCTGCTCTGGGCATTAATTTTTGCATTAATTAATTATCATATAATTGTCTACATATAGGCCGGAACCCACCGGTCATATTACCGACTAAGTTATATTAACAAACAGGCATGCGTACCTAAACCGTTTCAGACACACGCACGCACGCGCGCAAACTGTGAAATTCAGTGTAACCGTTAGACTGGCTCCAGTCTCCAGTGACTAAATATTATTATTATAATCTTTATTAATAATCCACTAAAATAAAAAAAAAAATATCACGACTATAAAGGCTGGTCACTAGTCATGCTATTACTTTGATTTTATTTTAGTGGATTAATAAATAGATTATAAGAAAATTATTTGGTCACTGGAGACTGGAGGAGGCAGTCTATGTAACCGTCAGAGAACTGATTAACATTTAACTATTGACTTTAAATAGCAGTAGTCATTTTAAAATTTGTTCTTTTTATGCGTGTATTTCTAGAAACAAAGGTCTGACATTTTATTGTCTCCAAATTGAAATCAGTATTCAGACCTTGCTCCAAATGAATGGGCAAGCCTTAGTTTCCCTGAACACAAGAAATATATTAGAAATCAACTATCGCTAAGTTGTAAGGCCCGCCTCATTCTTGCTCTGCCTCTACTTAGCATCAGGCTTTTGGCGATTTCTTTGACTAGATCTTGGCAATATTCATGTGTATACAAAATAGTGGCAAAATATTCCCTATTGTTGAAGACCTAAGGCTATTTCCATGTTTTGGCCTCAGCATTCCTCGGTCAGTGTAAGATGGTATTTGGCAAGCCTATTGGCTAGATCTTGTCGGTATTAATCTGTGTGCGAAAAATTATCAATGCATTCCTAATGTTTCAAAAGTAATGGGTATTTTTACTGTCACATTTTGACCTCGGCATTGCCTCGGTCAAAGAAAAGTGGCATTTGGCAATTCCCTCGTCTGGATCCTGTCAATATTAATGCATGTGTATACAAACTGTTCTCAAAATAGCCCAGATGGCTGAAGACCTATAGCGATTTCCATATTTTCCAGTTTTATTTTTTTTTATTTTTTTATTTTTTTTTATTTTTTTTTTTTTTTTTTTTGTTTGTTTCATTTTTTTTTTTTTTTTTTTTTTTTTTTTGCTTCGGCGTTGCCTTGTTCAAAGAAAAGTGGTATTTGGCACGCTTATTGGCTAGATCTTGTCGGTTTCTATCAGTATGCCAAACATTATCAAAATTTTCCCAACGGTTTAAGCGCTATGGCCTTTTCGCAAACTGACCAAGGACGGACAGACTGTCTCACAAGGTGGTTATAGGACACTCTTCGAAAGGTGACCTTTCAATCGGTCGACTTTTCGAAAGTCAAACCTTTTAATCGGACTTTTCTACGGGTCGTGCAATTTATATCTGACAAAGGTTCACAGCGCAATTCAAAACTGGAGTACCAGATAGAGCGGGCAATGAGCTCGAGTCGGTTCAAAATGGCTTGCGCAAAAATTGTTTTGTTGATGAATATTCATTACAAAAACACGCCTATTCAAATATATAGAAAATTTCACTTCCAAAAATTGAAAATTTTCAGATAAAAACTCTGATATTTTTCATATTTCTGCTCAAAACATAGATTGTTGGTACCCGTTAGAACCGCCTCGGCGAGGCTGTTCTAACGAGTACCACAATCTATGTTTCTGAGCAGAAATAAGAAAAAATAATGTATACCCCTGTAAACCCCAGTTTTACTATATAAAGGTGGGGTTTAAGGGGGGTCAAAATATTATAGGTATGTTTTCGTGATGTGTTCCGTTTAACTGCTATCTTGACAATACAAAAAGTTATTTAAAGGCCCCATATTCCTCAAAAATAGACATTTTATTATCCAAGAAAGGTTTAAATAAATTGATATATGGTATTAATACTATCATAAAATGTGACACCTGACAGGCTGTAAAATTTCATTTCGTCTCTCGTTCTTGAAATGAAATGATTTTTTTTATATCGAATCTCTGAATTCAGAGATACGATAAAAAATCATTTCATTTTTGACCTAGTTCAAAAACGAGACATTAACTGAAATTTTACAGGATGTAGATGCTACATTTTATAATAGAATTAATACCATATATCAATTTCTTAAGGCTTTCTTGGATTAAAAAAATGTCTGTTTGTGAGGAATATGGAGAAAAAGATCAGCTCTAGCAGTGATTTGTTGTGTAATAAATTATAGTCCAGAGGTCAGTTGTAACGTACAACTAACCGATAAACTGTGATTTAAAAAAATCAACAAATCACGCACAAGAGCTGATCTATTTCAATTCTAACACATCTATACATGTATAGAAAAAGTAATTGTCAGATTCTTCAACTCCGTCATCGCATATTTAGAAATCCCGCCAACAGTTTTGACTGTAATGCTGACGTTTACATGCATTCCTCACGTTGTTAACGCGAGGAAAACGATGTTACATCATCTATCGTCGTGGAAACGAACACTGGCGTCAGCAAAGTGTGAAAGGCACAAGATAGCGTCGCGCGCTTCCGCCCAGTGAATTATTGTAGAATAACGCTTGCCTTCAGAGGCGCGCTGTGTTAGAATGTATTTGTAGCGAACACACAATTTTGCAGTTACAGTTATACATACTCCTTTCAGTAGGTTAATCTATTTATAGATTCATGTAAACATCGCTGAGTTTGTGCGCAAGCAACTGGTCCTTGTCACATGTGAACAGCGAAGGCCCAGGTCAGCCTGCGCTGACTGATCAGGACCTCTGTTCGTCGACATATTCTATAATATCTTCTGATTCTGTAAGTGGAAATGAACATCGTGATCAGACTGCGCGGATGCGTGAGCTGATTTATACCTGCCCGCGTATGGCAAAAGGGCGTTTGTGTTGCAATCATAATCGTTGTTTTGACGGAAACAGCCGGAAATCTGGTCTATTTTAAGACCTTGGGAATTCTTTCTATTAATACTATCCAATAACTTGCCGTTAAACAACGAGGTTCTTCCAACGTGGAAAAGCGAACATGTCAGAGTGTGACAAGTATGGGATTGCACAAAACAGTACAGGCAGTAATAGCTAACAAAAATGAAATACGGATTATAGGTAGTATAAGTAAAGAAGGACTTCAGAAAGTATTATTATCATAACACAGAGCAAACGTATCGTAAAAGATCGAAACTAAATTTGTCTTAGTTTTTTTTTGTCATAATAAAATTTAAAATAAAATAAAATATCTAGCCATGGGATTGCTAGTAACTAAATTGTACCAACTGTTTGAAGAATGGGGTAACACCCCAGCTCGTATATTGATGCTGGGATTGGATGCAGCAGGTAAGTGTAACCATTTTTAATACCCATCAAATTTCTGCTGTATATTTTAAGTATTCATAAAATTTTAGGTGGTTTTATTTTGATATAGCTTACAAACGCGACAGTTCATAGTATTTATGTAAAATGTAATTTCTTCTGTATGCAAAAAAAAAAATCTAGGGGTATAGTATAGTAACTTATATAACTGATATACGTTGCACTGCAAGATTCGTATTAGACTGGCTCCAGTCTCCAGTGACTAAATATTTATTCTTATAATCCTGTTTCATCCACTAAAATAAAAACAAAATAATATCATGACCATAAAGGCTGGTCACTAGTGACCAGCCTTTATAGTCATTATATTATTTTGGTTCAATGTTAGTTCATTATTAAAATAGGATTATAAGAATAAGTATTAAGTCACTGGAGACTGGGGCCAGTCTAGATTCGCATGTACAACGAAGCTCCAGATCAGCATGCGCGTCAACGCAATTTGGGAAGGAGCTATCACTCCGCAAGGTCCCTTTGAGTATGTAGCTGCATGACAATCGCGTATGGGAAAATACTGGATGTAAGGTTCCATCCTGGAGTTTACCATATATGCAGCGGTCCCATATAGTCATTGCTGATAGATTCTTCTGTCTCCATCAACTCAAAATCGACGAATTATTGTGATTATAATGCTAAATTACATGTAAATTACAGCCTTGATTTCAAACGCAGAACGCGTACCATTTTCATCTGCATGAATACCCCAATTCTTTGTCCGCGCCCCCTGCCCACCATCCTCAGGAGAAAATGATTAATGGAGACGATACTTTAATAGCAAATGTATACTCACATGTTTTATGATTTAATTTTTTTTCAGGTAAAACAACAGTATTATACAAGCTTAAGCTAAACGAAACTGTTGCAACGATACCGACTATAGGGTTTAATGTAGAAACGGTCCAGCCAGTTAAAGGACTGACGTTCACGGTCTGGGATATTGGTGGACAGGAAAAGATCAGACGTCTGTGGCAGGTGTACTTTCAAAATACTGAAGGTACGTACCTCATTAATAAAACATCAAATAATAATAATAATAATAATGATAATAATAATAATAATAATTTTAGGCGCGTAACATTTTAGATAGCGTCATTTTTAATACCAAAGCGCTGGAATAAATACACTAAAGAGCAGTAAAAAGAAACAAAATGTACTCTGCTGTAAACAGTGAACAAAATGTTGCATCAAAATCCACGCGCAAGTCTCCAATGCTTAGTTTTTAGCACAATGGCCTACACAATACAATGTGTAGGTTTAATATATTCGAGCGTAACCCATTTATGCCTAGCGTCCCATAAAAGGGACATTAGCAAATAGTGTAGACCCAGATCAGACGCCACGGAATGTCTGATTAGGGTCTACACTGTTGCATTAAATACGGGAAATCTATAAAACATGGTAATAATGAAAACTAACCAGACATCTCTTCTATTAGAAATGGACCTGTCCAAAAAGTTGAATTAGAATAGTCCTGTCCAAAGAGGTGAGGTAGAAGCTGAGGGTAGAAGAGTCCACTCAACATGATTGGGCTAAAAAGACCGTTCCTCTGTACCCATAAAACTCTCTAAACCGTTATCTTCTTATTCAGGTTTGATTTATGTGGTTGACAGTGCAGACCGGGAAAGGATGGCTGAAGCCCGGGAGGAACTGTTTGGTATTCTAGAAAGAGACGAGATGAGAGGGGTACCAGTCGTAGTTATAGCAAATAAACAAGACTTACCAGGTAAATACATAACCTACGGAAGCCCTGGAAGAACAATATAACCTTTTCCAGTGATCTGAGGTTTCTAGTTCTAGCTGTGTTATATGTATGTCATATAGAAAATTGAAACCAGAAGTCATAGGTCACCAGACAAGTTATATTACTTAAGGGCTGCGAGTTGCTATTACCTGTGAATATCATGATATTTTGTAACTGGAAAATAATATAAATTCTGAAATCGAAATATTTTTTCTGATGATTTGCTTATATATACAGACTTATTCTGGTGAAACATTCTGCAAGAAAGACACTATAACTTTGCTTCAAAACAGTCAATACTACAGAGAGAGAGAGAGAGAGAGAGAGAGAGAGAGAGAGAGAGAGAGATTAAAATAAGTTTGGGTCTATTTTTCAAGATACAGTCACAGTTAACCTTCTTTATAACGACATTCGGTATAATTTAAACAATCTCTATATTTATAAAGAGCAATCTGAGTGGCACAAAATCAACCGGGTTGATGACGAGAATGCAATGTTTTTTTGTTGTTTTTTTTGTTTTGTTTTGTTTTATCTAATTCTGTTAGAAACATGTGAGTATTTGATGAAATCGCCTCGTAAACTTGGTAAATTTCCGCCATTTTTAACAAGGGAGACAACTTTTGTGACTTCAGTTTTGCTATTATGTACACAAATCCCTTTCTTAAAAGAGGTCTACTTTTAGAGTAGACCCTGTTCAGAAGGCAGGCGTAACAATTTTGAAAGTGGGTCCATTTCCTTTTTACATTTAATTTCAGGTGCTCTGAGCCCATCCACAGTAGTAGAACAGCTAACTCTTAATAAATTGACAGGTCATGAGTGGTTCATACAGGCGGCCTGTGCCACCAATGGTGAAGGTATATACGAAGCCATGCATCAACTGGCTACTATGGTCCGCAAGTTCAAGAAAGACAATGTACGTCATCGATGATATTAAATCAAAGTGCAGGACAATAACGCAATTCACTTCAACTTCACCTTTCACGTCACTGGGCGCCAGCTAAACCTAAATTAAATCTACATCGCACCGTGATCGGTCCGATAAGATTCCTGTTGGGCCGATAGTGGTCCAGTTTAGAATGCTAGCTGGGATGTGTTTTAACTCTTAAAGCGCTAAGCAAAATTTGTAGCAGACGATATTTGATCTCTTTAAATTATTTTTGAAAGAAAATAAGACTTGGCATTTCATGTGAATCGTCTGTTTGACAGTCTTTTTTCTTTAAAAATCAAACAAACATATAACAAATAAGAAAAAAGAACTAAAAATAGATAAAAAATATTTTAAAGTGTCGTCCGCTCTAGTTGCGATTAGTGTTTTAAGGATTAAATAGGAAGTATTTCTGAGTTCTGCCAGTGTCGTGGTAACCGGATATATTAAAACGTATATATTGAACAATAATCAGTGCTGTATTTGACGTGCTTTCCATTGTTTTTGCTTTGGGAAAGCAACTTTACTGTTTCGCGTGGAGTGCAAGCTGCTCAAGATAATCAGTTTAGTGTTTTGTGTTTCAATTATAGGTCCGCACATTGTGTTACCAAAGTAATGACCCTGGTCAACCTGTCAATGTAGATCCTGATCCAGATACACAGACTGTTGGTCCTACCATTTTGGAAATAAAATAAAGTTGTTTCCTGTTTAGAGAGACACAAATACTCCGATGCTTGATATAAATCGCTTAGTATGGTGGGTTAAAAAGCAGACGAGATTTTGATTGTTTTCTTATTTTCCCCAGAAAATAGGGTTTGACATTTCAGATTAATTATCTCAAATGTCTGTTAAAAATATATGTAAATGTCGTCTGCAGAATTTGCCCCACAGATTTGCCCATAATATACGAAAGGTTGCACTCACTTTGAATAGTTTGCTTAATGTCGGTAAACTAAACTGAAGGCACTGTTAAATGCCTAAAGAAAATTACCAAGTGGGCACATGAAGTTAATGCAAAGTCGCATCAACGTCTCTGCAACGTCACAAATTTTCTTCATTTCTGTAGAGGTTGGTGGCTACATTTGCATTGCTACATGACAGGAAAATTTGGCCCTGAGGTTGTAAAACTTTTTTCATGCTCAACTCAGCTGAGAATGAAATTTTGTCTGCTATTAAATATGCAAATGCCAACAATTGTTGGCATTTTCATATTTATTAGCAGAGAAAAGTTCATGCTCAGCTATGTTTAGCAAGAAAGAATTTGCAACTGTTAGTAAATTAAGATTTCTTTGCATAAAAAAAGTGTCATGCTCAGCTGAGTTGAGCATGGAAACACTTTTATAACCTCGGGGCCTGGACCGATGTGAGAGAGGACCACTAAGTAATTGCTTTTTCAAGAGAAAACTTATCCTAGTCGAGATAAGCTGTACATGTATGCAGTCTGGTGTGGACATATAAAAGGGAGGAACACAAAAGCGCCGGCGAACTAATCATTGCAGTGGCGTGACCAGAACGGAATCAATTTTACGCACACCCAGGAAAAATCTTGAAAACTTTGCCTAGAATCGTTTCCAAAATAGGGGCTACTCTAAAAGGAAAGAATTTGCTCCCAGAGGGAGCAATTTCTTTCCTTTAAGAGCAGCCCCTATGGTGAAGAACCAAAATATTTATGTTAATGCCACTCTATTGTAAATAATTTTCTTACGCATTTTACGCACGTGCGTAATGTGCGCTACGCCCATGCATTGCTGATGCACAGACTGGTATATGGCTCATTAGTATGGCTCATTTAATATCTAACTCTTTCACTGCCATAGGCGATAATCATAGGCTTTTGCAAACAGCGTAGATCCAGATGAGACGGCTCCTGAGTCGTTTCATCTGGATCTACACTGTTTGACATTCAGACTTTTAACTTTACATATTAATTTCTTTCTAAGAGATAGTTTGTTAATAGATAGTTTGTTAAAAAGAAAAAAGAAAAAAAGAGCAGACGACAAATGTCGTCTGAAATTTGGCGCCGAAAAAGTTAAGGGTAGTAGATACACATTGTAGATTTTCACAAGGTAGATAACTTTTGTGACTTCTTGTTTTTGCTTTTCTGCACACAAATCCCCTTCTGAAAAGGAGACTTCACTAAAGAAAAATAATTTGTTCCCAAGAGGAGCAAATTCTTTTCTTTTAGGGTAGACCCCTTTTCAGAAGGTAGGCAAAAACAATTTGAGAGAGTTACCTCCCCAGAATATGTACCTAATCCCCTTAATTTTATTGAATATTTGAACCATTAATTATGCGATATTCTGATTATCTTAGTCAAAGAATAACGTGTTTGTAAATATGTACATATACTATAATTTTTATACAACAACGTTTTCTATTTTTGTGATGTGTAGCTTAAGATTAGTAAATAAATTATACACAGATTCATTATTTACTCTTTATTCTACCGTGACAATATGAAGATGCCCAGGAATGGTCATAGTCACTGAACACAACCCTCAACGGCACCAGACAAGGGTTGAATATCATAAGATGTCATTACAAAACAGCACATCATCAAAATCAGAACGATAATCCGAAGCCTAGACTGGCTCCGGTCTCCAGTGACTGAATATTTTTTCTCATAATCCTGTTTGATAATCCACAAAAATAAAAAAAAAAAAGTCGTAACTATAAAAGTCTTTATAGTTATGATATTACTTTGTTTTTATTTTAGTGGATTATTAAACAGATTATAAGAAATAAGAAAAAAAAATAGTCACGGGAGACTGGAGCAAGTCTAACCAAAGTCGGACAAGTGTTGAATAACATGAAGTGACAATACAAAACAAAACAAATCAAACCAAGATATTCCGCAACTAGAATACCACCTTAGCTAGAGCGGTCAGCAGCAGAACTGTTGCGGTGGGGAGGTGCGGTTAACCTAGTTTTATAGACGCCAATCCTCGCCCGTAATCCTCATACAGTTCCAGCGAGACATAATTTATTACGAAAACACGCCTATTCAAATAAACTGAAAATTTTATCACCCAGAACTGAAAATTTTCAGATAAAAATCCTGATATTTTTTTCATATTTCTGCTCAAAACATAGGTTCTAACGAGTACCCACAATCTATGTTTTTAAGCAGAAATAAGAAAAATAATGTATACCAATGTAAATCCCAGTTTTACTGTATAAAAGTGGGGTTTAAGTGTGTGTGTGTGTGTGTTGGGAGGGGGGTGGGGAGGGGGGGGAGGAAAGAGGGGGTGTCAAAATTATAAAGGTATGTTATCGTGATGGTTCGATCAGAGTAGGGATTCCTTAGTAGATCAGTACAGAAAAAAACGACTTTTCAATACTTTAATGAAACAAATGTGAGGGTTTGACTTCACGTTATAAGTTAGAGAAAAAGAATACCACTAGTAATACCACAATGAACCTGACCACTAGTAATACCACAATGAACCTGACCACTAGTAATACCACAATGAACCTGACCACTAGTAATACCACAATGAACCTGACCATTAGTAATACCACAATGAACCTGACCACTAGTAATACCACAATGAACCTGACCATTAGTAATACCACAATGAACCTGACCACTAGTAATACCACAATGAACCTGACCACTAGTAATACCACAATGAACCTGACCACTAGTAATACCACAATGAACCTGACCACTAGTAATACCACAATGAACCTGACCATTAGTAATACCACAATGAACCTGACCACTAGTAATACCACAATGAACCTGACCACTAGTAATACCACAATGAACCTGACCACTAGTAATACCACAATGAACCTGACCACTAGTAATACCACAATGAACCTGACCACTATAGTAATACCACAATGAATCTGACCACTAGTAATACCACAATGAACCTGACCATTAGTAATACCACAATGAACCTGACCACTAGTAATACCACAATGAATCTGACCACTAGTAATACCACAATGAACCTGACCACTATAGTAATACCACAATGAACCTGACCACTAGTAATACCACAATGAACCTGACCACAAGTAATACCACAATATAGTAAAATCAGGCAAAAGCCATCTAGAAAAGATTTAGGATTCAATCGTCATTTGAGTCCGCTCCCCGACCAGCGTCCTACAGTTAAAAAGAGAAGTAAAGTAGTAACTATAAGATTGGGTAAACCACTTAGCATACAGTCTGTCGCACATTATCTACGTCATATCCTTTTATTGTTTAGAATTGTTCTAAACATCAGTTCATTCAACATCTATTTTGAATTTGTAAAGTCGTCATAAACCTCGATTTCCGATAGACCCTCCTGGCGCGGTTTCCGATGGACCCTGCAAAGACCAAACACATAAAATAACGAAAATTGGAGTCCGGATTTCATTGAGAATCTTCATATGACAGCAATACAGTTTGTAGGACTGCATAGCCCTTCCCACACTCCCCACCCCACACTCCACACCCCACTACACAAAGCCTAACCAATCTCATCCTGCAGCCCCAGCTTAAGCTAAGCGGGTGAACTCGACGATATCGGAATGGGCTCAATTATCCCAATGAAATCATAATAAAAACTACTCTATGACAAAATACAGGGAGACGTTTTACGGCCGCCACACGACACTTAACCCTTGTCCTGCTGAATAAATTAAGATGACACGCCCACTTCTAATTTTCAGCCAGTCAGATATTACTTGATCCGGATTGTTGCTTTAAATCTACATACTTAATGGCAAGCAGTGTAGATCCAGATCAGTTGGCTTCTTCACCAACTGATCTGGATCTACACTGTTTGCAAAGGCAGGGAATATCCGGGTTCAGCAGGACAAGGGTTTTCACAACTGCAGTGAAATTAAATAAAATTTATAAAGCTAGCCCCTGGAAACTCTAAACACATGAAAGAACTCGGTTAAATCAACGTTACGTTTAGAAATTAATTCTGTCTTGATAAAATTTAGAAAATGCTTCACGCAGTTAATGACATAGGATGACTTTTGTTAGGCTATGCGATTTACATACTTCTGTTCCTAGAGAAAAATGGCTAAACTATTTGAAAACAGTGCAGCGGAATACAGCGTCTGATCTGGGTCTGCACTGTTTGCTATTTACACTTTTTGGGATCTCCAGACTAAAATCGGTTATGAAGTTCAGCTGTTAAACGTTTATTACGGGCGTTACAGCACCGGCGCTTGAAGTTCTATATCAGCAATCCCCTTCTGAAGTCTTAAACCCGGGAGATTCAAAAGCAATATCGACACTTCCTTCTTATATCAAAGGTCTTTTTCACTGTGTTGTATACCTTAGGTTCCCCACTTGTATATTAAGACAGTCTAAGGGTTCATGGGCAGAACTTGAACAGTCATTAACATGACTAGATACTCTGACTGAACGAATAAGCGGAGACATAGTTCATTGGACGTCTGAACACTCACAGGCGTCATTGTCTAATCAAAGCACTGAGAGTGCTGATAGGGACGGTTGCCTCAACTCTTGAAGTATTTGGGATTTATGTTAAAAAATATAACATAAACAATGCTCAAAAATGGCAATTCGTTTGGGGGTTTACCCAATGAATGCAGATATCTGCATTTCAAAGACAGGTATCTCTTTTAATAAATACAGATCGCCACCTTAGCGCAAAAAGTCAGTAACTCCTTATATATTTTAATGTAGTCATTGACTTTTTGCTAGGACGAGGAGATATCTGTAATTTTTGGAATTCCAGATACCGTGAATTGAAATGCAGGTATATGTAATGAAAATAGAGATATCTCTGACTGAAATTCAGGTATTGGTATCAAAAAAGACAGAGATCTTAATTTTCGATCATAATATAGATATCTGCAATTCAATTTGAGATATCTACTTTTCAAATACAGATATCTCTAATTAAGATGAACTCTGGTTATCTGCATGTAAAAGACAGGTATCTCTCAATGCGTATATTTGTATTTGAAATGAGATATCTGAAATTTATAAATTAAATACATATACATGTATTTCAGTTAGAGATATCTGCATTTCAAATAGAGATATTTGTATTTATGACTGAAATAGAGATACCTCTATTCACTCCACTTATGGGAAACCGCCTCCTCCCTTGACCGGTTACTAATACCAATGTGACGGACGGTGCAGTTCGCTCCCTTACAGACGACACAATGAAATTCACTAAAGATGCTGAAGATTTCACATAAGTATCTCTTTACAGTCGAACCCGTCGCTATAAACTTTTCCATATTATTTTTTTTTTTTGTTACAAACAAGGATACATAAACTTTATTAGCATATGCCACCATCTTTGTTGTGCAAAAAGACAGCTTGAGAATAGCCCCTTCTCTGCCCTTTTTCTGTGGTTAGTAGGACCGCGTTAGGGTAACTTTTTTTCTTAAATTACCATAGAGCGTGGACTATATCAGTGGATGGATCGGTTGCTCACACATTACAAAGGAAAACAATTCAGCTTATAAGTTACTAAGGTTATACAAGGGAATCACCAGAGAGCATTATGTTGGCAGAAAATGGCAACCATATTCTCTTTAAATAGTTTACTCTGATAATATTCGTAGAATGAAAGTATTTTTCGGACTATTTTGTTATTGTTTGCATGTTCTGAGGCAGAACTTAGGCTAACTGTTACAACGGTACGAAGTGACTTGCTGCAAAACGCATCGCCTATATTACCGAGAAATATAGGTCAAATTGGTCAGTTCGGGCAATACCTCTCGGTCAGCTTTTCCTAGGGCACTTGATAAGTAGAAAGAAAAGAAGACACGCAGAATATCTAAAAGAGTTAATGCCTCGCACATTGTGGATTTTGGCCCTCCCCACCCCCACTCTGTGTCTCAGTGGGGGAGCAGAGTTGCACAACCGGCTATTAGTGAGTGCAAGTTCGAGCAGTTAAATCACCCGCCATACAGTCCAGACCTGGCCCCAAGTGATTATTATCTGTTTCGAAATTTGAAGTCCCACTTGCGTTGAAAGAGATTTCGGGACGATGGTGAGCTCAAGGCTGCTACAGAGGCTTGGTTTGAGGACCAAATAGACGACTTTTATTTCAAAGGCATAGACTGCTTAAAAGAAAAGTGGGTCAAATGCATTGAAGTAAAGGGGGATTATATTGAAAAATAATGTTGAAACCATCTTCCAATCTGTGAGTTAAACCCCGAGTTCTACGAACTTATTGAACTCCCCTTGTATGTGTGTATCACGTTCGTAACCAGTCTAACAAATATTCTAATTTACTTTGACATTTACTTTCGCGTTTCTCTTAGAGGTCATAACCTGGGTATCTTTTACGCTAGGAAGTTGAAATTTGGTCTGCGACTTACCCAGACCTAAACCTTTAACTCTTTGCTAGAGTTGTCTCTCTGTCATGCCCTCGGATGGGGCTAGGGGTCAAAATGTATACAATTGTTTAAGTTTACATTCCGATTTACATTGACATTTGCATGTAAGTTCGAATTTCTCTTGGTGGTCATAACTTGGGTACCTTTAACGCTAGGAAACTGAAATTTGGTACGCTACTTACCCAGACTTAAACCTTTATCTTTGTGCTAGAATTGTTCCTAGGTCATACCCTGGGTGGAGCAAGGGGCCAAAATGTATACAAATGTTTAAGTTTACATTCAAATTTGTTTCTTTTGGATGTCATAATTTGGGTAACTTTTATGCTAGGAAGTTGAAGTTTGGTATGCTATTTACCAAGACCTAAACCAACATAGTTCTAGATTTTTTCTAGGGTCATGCCCTGGGTAGGAAAATAGAATGTCACATGATACTGTTTTAATCAGGGCTTTAAGGATTAAGAGGAAATTTAAAGTGGACATCCTATTAACGTTAAGTATTCGGATACTCTCCTTATCATCATGAAAACACGCCTGCATGTATATAATTTTGACCCCCTTAAACCCTACTTTTATATAGTAAAAAAAAGGTAAGAGAAAAGTCCAGGGAGTGCCACAATCACAAACCGCAGCCCTTCCCAGACGGGTTTACTGGGGTATACATTATTTTTCTTCTTTTTTTTTTTTTGTTCGAAGACATAGATTATCGGTACTCGTTAGAACCGCCTCGTCGAGGCGGTTCTAACGAGTACCCACAATCTGTGTTTTGAGCAGAAATATGAAAAATATCAGAATTTTCTTATCTGAAAATTTTCAGTTTTGGAAGTGAAATTTTCTATATATTTGAATAGGCGTGTTTTCGTGATGCTACTTGTCCTACTATTTGAATAAATCTGTTTTACTAGCTTTCGATTTGTCTAAAGAAGATTTAAATGAGCATTTTGCGGCGTCTGTTCAGGATCTTCACTGTTTGCCCAGGTTTGCCTATCTGAATACCCGGTCCGAATACTAGGCTAAATACGGTAGCAGAGTTAGTTTGATGCTGGAATCGTTCTACTGCCTGATTAAAGGAAAGTCGAAGAAGTAAATATGAACAGTGAATGATCTGTTCAGTTTTGCCAGGATCTTCAGTGGTATTTAAAGTTACCGCGGGGAAATTCACGGTTTTTGACGGAGATATCCGGAATTTCGGTCTATTTTTATCACAAGGGGAATTCAGGTATTAATACTACCCAATCACTCACTTGTCACTATGAACAACGATGTTTACATATGTTCTTCCAACGTGGAAATAGCGACATGAACGAGAGTGACAAATATGGGATTGCACAAAATTCTACAAGCAGTAATACAGGCTGTATAAATAAAGGAAGATTTACGAAATACTGTTATTATTACTTTGAGCTTCGTTTGTTAAACTGATTGTAATACATTGGCAAAGACTTTGACATTAGTATACAACGAAATTTGATTCTGTCGTATTAGAAAACAAAAAATCCAGTCATGGGATTGCTTATATCTAAACTGTATCAGTTGTTTGAGGAATGGGGAAATACCCCCGCTCGTATACTTATGCTGGGATTAGATGCAGCTGGTAAGTTGTAAAGATTTTATTATGATCTATTATCGCCATAAACATTACGAAAACATGCCTATTCAAATATACTGAAAATTTTACCAGCAAAAATAAAAACGTTTCAGATAAAAAAAAATCCTATATTTTACATATTTCTGATCAAATCATAGATTGTGGGTACTCGTTAGAATAGCCTCAACGAGGCGGTTCTAAAGAGTACCCACAATCTATGTATTTGAGCAGAAATAAGAAAAATAATGTATACCCCTGTAAACCCCAGTTTTACTATATAAAAGTGGGGTTTAAGGGGGTCAAAATTATATAGGCATGGTTTCGTGATGACTTCTACAATACTAGAGACGAACATCTAAAAAAAACCGAGACCCATGCAAATGGTGCTGATTCAGTTTAGATGACGTAGAACATGGCGCCAGATCAGGGGTTCAACTAGACTATATGCATAATCCTAAGGGATTCAACTAGACTATATGCATAAAACATAAGAGTTTCTTTTTATATCTTTATTATTCACTCCAATCCTGGGAACGTTGCGGCTTCAAGTGAACAATAAAGATATTACACTTTTACAACAGATCCCTTTTCAAACAGGAAAATGTATAGTAGAGCAAATAGGAAATCACATAAGAGTTGTCTTCCTTGTACAAAAAAATGCGGAAATTCTACCAAGTGTAACAAGTCCGTGTGTGAACGGTGGAGTGCTTCCACGCACCGTGGAAATGACTCCATGCTATTCACATATTAGAGATTCAAGAGTTTTTCGAATATTAATGCCGATTTGGTCTTTTAATCCGTCTCAAGCTGAATAAATTAAGATGCCACGCCCATTTCTAATTGACACCGAACCAGAATACTTAATCCGGAATGTTGACATAAATTCACACACTGATTGACCCTCAGAAGCCAACTGATCTGAATCTATACTGTTTTTAAAGACGGTATATCCGGGTTCCTCAGGACAAGGGTTAAGGGAACGGGATAAACTTGGAGGATTTATGTCCATTGCTATCAAGGGAGACGACTTCTGTGAGTTCTTTTTTGTTTTCCTGCATACCAACCCCCTTCTTGAAAGTATTCAGCTCTAAAAAGAAAGAATTTTCTCCCACACGGAGCAAATTCTTACTTCTTAAAGTAGACCCCTTTGACAGAGTTGCCTCCCATGAAATGTGTATCCATTCCCTTAAATTTTATTTCGCAGATTAGCAGTTGTTTTTATTTATTTATTTATTTATTTATTTATTTATTTATGCTGATCACATGCAGCATTAGGTAATATATTGAATGAAAATGTTTATTTTCTTCCCAGGGAAAACGACGATTTTATACAAGATAAAATTAAATGAAGTTGTCACGACCATTCCAACGATAGGGTTTAATGTCGAAACGGTTCAACCAGTAAAAGGACTTCAGTTCACTGTATGGGATATTGGAGGACAGAAGAAAATTAGACAGCTTTGGAGGCCATACTTTAGTAACACAGAAGGTATGTGCGCCAAGCCACATTTTCTACAATATTACATGCGCGCCCAGCGAAGACTCAGATCAGCCTGCGCATCCGCGCAGTCTGATCAGTGTCTTCGCAGTGCACTCTTTGGATAGCCAAGGATCAAAAGCGTCTACAGGTGGACAGCGAAGAATCTGATCTGAGTCTTCGGTGGGCGCACATGCAATCTTGTAGGAAATGTTGAGGCGCTTCTAATGAGTACCCACCATATATGTATTTTTATGGCGAAATAAGAAAGCTATCCCAAAATTATCATCAAATACTACAGCATTTGCGTACAAATCAGTCCTTTACGGTCTGATTATATTTTGCTTATTGTTCACAACACTAATATTTAAATTAATAAAAAAATCTTTTGTTATAAAAGGTTTGATTCCAGTGACTGGCTGTTAGGTTAGCAATTTAACATTGTTATTTTTTAAATAATTTGCATTTTGGTTGCTTTATATTCTGGTACAAAAACCAGATGACTGTCTACTGTCTACCAGACTACCCTTAGCAGACCCTATTACATGTTTCCTTCATTTCCAGGTTTAATTTTCGTGGTTGACAGTGCAGACCGGGAGAGAATGGTTGAAGCCCGGGAGGAATTGTTTGGTATTCTAGAAAGTGACGAGATGAGAGGGGTGCCAGTGGTAGTTATAGCAAATAAACAAGATTTACCAGGTAAACACACAGTAAAATATGTTTATTTTTTTTTATCGTTGTTTGTTCTATATTACTTCTTTTCGTGCCTTAGGAAGGCTGTGCTTCGTCACTAATGCATTACCTGATTAACCTATTTTTTTTTTTTTTTTTTTTTTTTTTTTTAATTTTGAAATCATTTTAAGATTTGCAGTTAAATTTTAATGCAGTAACAATTTGAATTCAAAAAGGCGTGGCATTACTCTTGATTTGACCCTTACCACCCTCTGGGCAAACCTAGCAGATGACAAACTGGTGTTATTTTTCTTATTTTTCTCGGAAAACAGGAAAATTTTACCCAGGGTGCTAAGCGTTAAAAAAACACAGTTTAATTGGATTACCGTATTTATCCTAAGTAAGTGGACACTTCATCTGCTTATCACATATGTCTGTAAGCTTTGGACAAGTCCATTGTACTCCCTTTTAGTGCGTCTCAAACTGCTGGATGAGTGACAAACAGTGTTGGTCCAGAACGCGGTAATTTATCTGGGTCTGCACTGTTTGTACAGGGCTGTCTGTCCAAACACTTAGGGTTAATACGTTGCAGTGTAAATGTTTCTCTCTGTATCCCCTCACTATTTAATTTCCTCATTCAATTTCTTTTCCACATTTAATTTCAGGAGCTATAAGTCCATCCAAAATAGCAGAACATCTGGCTCTAAATAAACTGACAGGTCATGAGTGGTTCATACAGGCGGCCTGTGCCACTACTGGTGAAGGTATATACGAGGCGATGCATCCACTGGCTACTATGGTCCGCAAGTTTAAGAAAGACAAAGGCTATAATTGAAACAGACTATAGTAAAAGGACAAGAACGTCAAAATTATTACGTCATCTGTCACATCGGGCGTGTGCAATAAAGGGGACTGGATACATTTGGTGTATTCTCCGCCATTTTACAAGGAAGACAACTTTTGTGACTTCCTTTTGGCTTTCCTGCACACCAAGTTCCTTCTGAAAAAGGGGAAATAATTTGCCCCCAACAGGAGCAGATGCTTTCGTTTTAGAGAAAACGTTTTTTTTTTAGAAGGGATGAACACAATTTTGAAAGTTACCGCCCCTGAAGGTGGATCAGTTCCCCTTAAAACAAGTTCATTTTTAATAATGAAGACTGCTAATGAAGATCTGGTCCATGAATTCAGTGGTGATTCGAGGTGTTTCATGGTCATTGAAAGACTGCTACATTTTTTTCACATGCCGTGTAAGGGAATACAACTTTCCCCAATTTATATACCGATGTTGTCTGGTCTTTGTCTTTGGGAGTCAATGCATAACTTGTAGAACCACATATTGTGTTAACAGGGCGACAATCCTGACTAGACCGACAAAGAACATGACAGAAAGGCTACGCTGGTTGTACATGTCAAAGTGTATCTTAATCTTTACCACTCTCTGGGCAGTTTTAACAGATGAAAAATTTATGCTTTTCTTATCATCTCAAAAAAAAAAAAAAAAAAAAAAAAAAAAAGAAAAAGAAAAGAAAGGGATTTGTCATTTAATGCCAGTTATGTCCTAAGGAGTTCCAAGGGAGACAGACTGCATAAAAAATGTCAAATGCTATTTTCTTGGTGGTGGAGTGGGAGGGGGGGGGGGGGGGGGAGGGGCAAGCGGTTGTAAAGAAAAAGAATTTTTAAAATATACATAATGTACATTGGCCTCCGTCCGAATTTTATCCGGTCATCTCTTCACTGGACACATGTTCCATTCAGTCTAGCCACTAAAGATTACTTAGCAATATTTCGCCTTATCATTCCAATGATAATATCTTGGCAAGTAGTTCAGACCCGTTCCTGTGGCGTATAATCTGGGTCTACACCGTTTGCATAGGTCCATTTTGGGGACGCTAACAACTGTCTTGTTCACTATTAGCATCCCCAAAATGGACTTTTGCAATCAGATTAGATTCTGCTAATAGCTGATCTTAAGAACACACATTATTTCAATAGTATATACAGTTAACTCTCGTTATCTCGACCTCGCTTATCTCGAAGTGAAAATATCTGATCCCTTGCCTGAAGATGAAAATCTAACATGTAAGAAAATATTGTGGAAAAGAGTAGAAATTGCCCCCAAAGGAGCAATTTCTCCTCTTTTCAACAATATTTTCAATATATCTCGAATTTCAAGAGTCCAATCACATATACATTTGTTAAATGTGGTTGTTCGATTTATTTTTTCCTCAATTCTGCAATTCTGGTATGTTGAGTTATGGATATCTCGAAGTATTTCAGACAGTCCTTTGAATTTCGACATAACGAGAGTCGACTGTATCAAGTGGTATATAAGAAGTCTTATATGCCACTTGTAAATGTTTAAATTAGCCGCCACGTGAGACAACATACTGTACTTTCTGACATATGCTCCCATCAAATATTCAAATCAGCCTGTGCACCCCTGCAGTCTGATCACAGTCGTCGCTGTTCGCAAGAAGAAATGTTGCATCCTTGGCTATCTAAAACGTGCCAAGTGAAGATTCTGATCAGACTGCGCGAATGCTCAGACTGATCTGATTCTTCGCAGGGCGCACATATCTGAAGGTACGTTTTTTGACGTTATGGCGGTTATACCAAATTTACCCCAAGTATTTGGATAGTTTCACACCTTGCCATACTTATCCTTAAATTTGAACAAATACATTGTAAATATAGGAATTACATTAAATACGAAAACATGCCTATTCAAATATACTGAAAATTTTATCACCAAAAAAAAATTGAAAATTTTCAGATAAAAATTCTGATATTTTTTATATTTCTGCTCAAAACATAAATTGTGGGTACTCGTTATAACCGCCTCGGTAAACATAGATTGTGGGTACCCGTTAGAACCGCCTCATCGAGGCGGTTCTAACGGATACCCAAAATCTGTTTTTGAGCAGAAATAAGAAAAATAATGTATACACCTGTAAACCCCAGTTTTACTGTATAAAAATGGGGTTTAAGGAGGTCAAAATTATAAAGGCGTGTTATCGTGATGACTTGGTAGAGGACACCTACAACTTTTGCACGGATGTATGGCAGTAAAGGAGAGACTGTTGCTAGACAGATGTGCTTTAGAGCTAAGCTTTTATGGAGAAAAACAAACAAACAAAAAAAAAAAAAATCTGCCCCAACCAAGCTAAATCGTACGCGTATTCAGTCTGGTCTGTGCCTTTATTGTCCAGAGGGGAGCGCAAATGCACCGGCCAGGCTTTAAAGATGTCTATTATATTCTGGATCTTCCCCTGTTTGAATAGGTATGTTTTCTAATGGCTCATTATGAATAACGCTTAATCAATAGACTAAAATTTGATTTTTTTTCTTATTTTTCCCCCAAAAATAGGATTTAACATTTCATACAAATTGTCTCTTGCATGAAATGTCAGAGCCTATTTTACAGAGCAAAATAAGGAAACTTTAATCAACTTGTCGTCTGCTGAATTTGCCCAGAGAGTGGTAATAGATAAAACACAAATTCTGTGATATAATGTCGATAAACGTGTTGATTCTTAATCAGAATATGTAATTTATAAATATGTACATATACTATGCTTTTTTACACTGCCACATTTACATGTTTTCGTACTAGTAAATAAAGTACAATGTATGCACATGATGTAGAACTTTATTTTGATAATAAATAAATTGTTCGTATACTGTTTATATCATTCTGATTTTCTATGGCATAAATTGGCCACGCCATGCGAAAAAGTGTCTTCGGGCATATGCGGATAGTGAAGGCCCAGATCAGCCTGTGCATCCGGACAGTCTGATCATGGACTTCACTGTCCGCAAACAGAATCATTGGATACTATAGAATGTTTCAATGGAGAGCAAAGGCCCGGATGAAACTTTGCGCATGTGCAGAATGATGTGAATCCGCACATTTTGCGCATGTTCGAAGACACTTTTTCACTTGAGCGGTCAAAATGTTTCGATATGCTGCATGACCGAACAATTAAGGTCAACGACTATTAGAAAGGGCGGAGTAATCACTTAGGCGACCAACAAAGGCTCAGGCGAGCCCGTGCATAAGCGCAATCTCACCAGAGCTTTTGTTGTTCGTAGACATGTAGTAGATGCCTTGAGGAAACTTTAGGCAAAAACGCATGTACGTAGCCAAAACACAGGACTGAGCATGCGCATTTGAAGAACCACTAGCCGGAAAAAACATAAGGCCCTGTTCTTTCATGTGCCTGCTCAAATATGGTATGTGTGAAAACCAGGGATACTGGACAACTCGGCCCCTAACAAAGTCGGCCCCCACAAACTCGGCCCCTAACAAACTCGGTCCCTTACCAACTCGGCCCCTAACATTTCTTGATGATCATTAATGATGTTTTAATATGAACATATTATGATTCTGCATATTTTAAATATAATACATACATCTATTTCTATTATCTTCAGTGTTATAATGTTATTTTAAGTTGGATCTTATTTGATAGTTAATTCCTAAAATACCCTTATAAAACGTACTTTTTATGTATTTCCATCAACCCATCCACTAGTTATGAACATATTACGAATTAGTATATTTTAAATAAAGTATGTTTACTTTAATCTGTATATTATAAGGCTGATCTAATATAATTATTATTATTGTATAGACATGCACAGTCTCATCATGTGTCTCTGCATACGAAAAATGGGTCCTTAGATAGTTATTGAGTGTCATAGAAGACTCTTAATAGACTACACTGAAGTGCAGGCAGGTCTGTCTTTGCTTGGAGCTTATTTAATTCAGTTTTATTTTCATCTGATTTTTTTATCAAATTTCACCAATTACCGTAGATCACCATATTAGACCAATGCATAGACATATCTGCTATCTAAATGAGCCATCCATTCCAGCTTCGTCCCAGTGAACGGATTGGAGGACACTGTCTCATCTATGGAAATACTATGTCTATTGTGTAGATTGTTGAACTATAAAACATGAAGTTTCCTAATATAATTTACAGTTGATTACAGACATTTTGGCCTATAGCCATGGCATGTTTTGGGGGCAGGGTCGAATGAAAAATAGACAAAACATTTTGTGTTTAAATACAGTGCAACTATCCACCAAATGAAACAATATTTTTAGGGGCCGAGTGGTCGGGATCCGAGTTGGTTAGGGGCCGAGTTTGATAGGGGCCGAATTTGCAAGGGGCCGAGTTTTTTAGGGGCCGAGATGTCCCGGAATTAAAATCAGATGCATAGATATGCCTTCGTTTAGGCATAGCTTGGTCGAGACCTCCGCTGTTCACACAAATGCAGATCTAGATTGTGAACATTGGAGCTAGTGAACAGCGAATGAAATCTGGCGAATTTGGAAATACTTTTGGTATTTGTTTCCTTGTAAATACAGTAGAAACTCTACTTACAAGTCACGTCCAAACAATAGCCACCTCCCTATTACAGTCACGTTTCAGATTCCTAGAAGTGCTATTTCACTCAATATTTAACCTCTTTACACCAGCTACAGTCACACACAACAAACGCGATGCATATAGAAAGACAAAAGAAACCGGTTAGTGAATTGGAGTTCTGTGGCGGGAAGGTGGAATATTTCCAAAATAATTCAATTCATAACATGTGCTGAATCAATTGTGTACTAAAAGAAAGCATTTTGTTGCATTTGTTACTAGTATACATGCAATTTTAGTTAGCGACGCAGGGGTCGTCTTCTAAAGTTGCATATATCCCACGTACAGATGGTAGTTTGTTTACAAACACTTGCTGGACATTTAACATTTCAAAATTAAGAAAAGCAAGTACTAACCGCAAATATAAAATCCCGTCCATACACAATAGCACATGCACATCTTCAGGCTTTGTTTAACAGTACCACTCCCTTGGCTAATTCAGCAGACAACAAACTGATATTTTCTTATTTTTCCCGGAAAACAGGTTGACATTTTATGCAAGAAATTTTGCAAGAAATAATTTCCATAGAATGTCAAAACCTGTTTTCAGGGGAAAATAAGAAAACTATTTCAAAATGTCGTCTGCTGAAATATTTACGAGTGTTACGCGTTAAGAAGCCCGCGAAGTTTTGGTACGATAATTTGAAACCCTAAGGAGAACGGGTAATCCCTCCACAGGCAAGCATGCCATCCGACCCGGATATACCCTGCCTTTGCAAACAGTGTAGATCCAGATCAGTTGGCTTCTGATCTGGATCTGCACTGTTTGTCATTAAGTATGTGAATTTGTACCAAAATCCAGAATCAAGTAATCTGGTTGGCTGAAAATTAGAAGTGGGCGTGGCATTTTAATTTATTCAGCAGGACAAGGGTTAATACACTTTTAGCGGAGGTAATTGTCATAATTGATTGACCTCCCGTCTGAAAAGCGGTCTAACCTAAAAGGAAAGAATTTGCTCCCTAAAATCTTTCATTTTAGAATAGACTTGTACGGAAGGGACATCGTGTGTGAGAAAGCAAACAGGAGGTCGCCAAAATTGACTTTCTTGTCAAAAATGGTAAAACAAATCTACCAAGTATTCCAATCCCTTAAAGTGAGTACACAAAAAAAGATTAGACGCAAACACACACACACACACACACACACACACAAACTTGAAACGATAATACAGCGTTTTTATCGATAACTCTGTCACCAGATCTCCGCAATATCAATGTACATACCAAGTTTAGTAAAAATCCATTAACATTTACTCAAGTTATTCTCCGGAAACGAAAATACGGACGGTAGCCTGGCGGGCAGATAACCGTCACAGAATGCCAAGTAATAATCCCAAGCAAGATATTGTCAATATCAGTTATTGTATGAAATTTCATACAAAACCTTCAATTCTTTCTCAAGATAGCAGATTTTTGTTAGTAAGCAAAGGCAGCAACTCCCTGAAAAATTAATGAATTTTGCCCATGTCAATGGGCAAAATCCATTAATTGTTCAAGGAGTTGCTCCCAAACCACTTAGTTTTTCAGGGAGTTGCTCCCAAACCACTCATACCTGATATACACATGTACGCAAAATTTGAATAAAATCCATCAAAAACTATTCAAGTTAGAGAGCGGAAACCACTCGCTGACGGACGGACAGGCCGCGGGCGGACGGACAAAGTTGAACTGAAAAAAAAAACCATACTACCCCAGCACTACTGTGTGGCGGGGTATAAAAAAGAAATTGTATATACTAAAGGCGTGTATGTAGTCCGTGTAAATAAAGCCCACCAGGTTTCCAAAGAGTTGGAAGAACACTGTCGAAGTTGTGTCGTTTCAACATGTTTTAAGTCTGCTACTTTCTGAATTTTATTTATTATGTATTTCCAAGGGATCCCTAATTCGGAATATTTTGTCATCATATTCATTTTGTTGAATTAGGTAAAAAAAATAAAAAAAATAAATAAATAAAATATACAAGAAAAAAGTACACCAAGGACTCATTAACTCACGACAGTATCGACGTGTAAATGCCGGTTGCAAACTAAATCCGTGTTTTGTTACTCTTAATCCACTAGTCGACTCCCGTTATCTCGAAATCAAAGGGACTCTGAAATACTTCGAGATATCCGTACCTCAACATATCAGTAGAATTTAGGAAACAATAAATCAAACAACCACATTTCACTAATAAGTATGTAATTTGACTCCTGAAATTAGAGATATATTGAAAATATTGTGGAAAAGAGGAGAAATTGCTCCTTAGGAGCAACTTCTCTTGTCCACAACATTTTGTTACTGTTGTTAGAATTCCGTGTTGAAAACTGGGAACAGATTTTCACTTCGAGATAAGCGGTTTTTAGAGATAAACGAAGCCACGATAACGAGAGTCGACTGTATATTAATTTCGTTTGACTTGCTCAAAGAAACACAAATAACGAGGAAAAACAAAATAAATAAATAAAATCAAGAGGGCTATAACTCTGACTAGTTTTGATACGTAAATGCTGATTTCAGACTTAACCCGTGTTTTGTTGCCCTTATCCCACAATATTAATTTCGTTTGAAACACAAGTTGGGGACAAAAAAAAAACAAAAAAAAAAACAGTTGAAAACATCAAAGGCAACCAAGGCCAGGAACGACGCGTAAATCTCTCAAACACACACACACACACACACACACACACACACACACACACACACACACACACACACACACACACGTATGCACAAACGCGCGCGCGCACACACACCAGTATGGCCAGAAAAGATTACTTTGGGATTTTTAAAAAATTATATTAGAGTCACTGATGAGCGCTAGTTGGCCGAAATTAACTAGTCTGTCCCAGAAAACTTGAGACTTCAGATGCGTTCAGTTTGGTGAGTGTGTGTCATATAGTTAACTCAAGTGTTCAAAGTTCCCGCGTTTAAAATTTTCACGGATTTTCACGGAGACATACGGAAGTATTGGTCTATTTTGAGACATGGGGAATTCTTCTATTAATACTATCCAATCATTTGTCACGAAACAACGATTTTACTTCCAACGTGGAACTAGCAACATGGTTAAACGGACATGACCGAGTGTGACAAATACGGGATTGCACAAAATATTACAAGAGGTAACTATTGAGATCATAAGTCGTATAAATACAGGAAGCTTTCAGACAATATCATTAATGTTAGCTTTAACTTTGTTCGATTTACTTGGCTTTTTAAAACATATCAATATTTTTCTCTACAATTTATCTTAAGGGTTTTCTCGGATATTAATCAGTGATGGGATTGTTTGTATCTAAATTGTACCAACTGTTTGAAGAATGGGGTAACACCCCAGCTCGTATATTGATGCTTGGATTGGATGCAGCAGGTAAGTTTTAAGTATTTCAGTAAAAGTAAATTTTCTACTTTGCCGGTCGTATTTGACATACATTTGTATTAATTCAAAGCAAAGCAAAATTGCAGCAGACGATATTCTAATTATTTTTCAGAGAAAGTTAAACCTGACATTTCATGTGAATCGTCTGCATGAAATGTCAAGCCTAATTTTCTGAGAAATACAGGAAAATAAAATAAATCAAACTTTCGTCTTCTGCAGTTGTGATTAGCGCAATATGTAGCCGTTTTGTAGAAGCGACAAATCGATGATAAACATATTTTTACAGTGCAGAATTGCTGAAGACAGAATACAGCGGCGTTTTTTGCTTACCAGTATCTGCATACCCTCTCACCTCACACCCCCACCCCATGTGTCATTATTGACTTGACAAAAAAAAAGTTGGTGTAACTAAAGCACAAGTTTTTTTTTTCTTTAACTAAATATAAAATGCCCCGTTTTATGTATTTGTGAAAGCACCAGAATACATGTATGATCTCTGCCGCCTTATAAGGCTCATCACGGAAACATACCTATATAATTTTGACCCCCTTAAACCCCACTTTCATATAGTAAAACTGGGGTTTACAGGGGTATACATTAGTTTGCATATTTCTGCTCAAAACATAGATTGTGGGTACTCGTTAGAAGCGCCTCGGCGAGGCGGTTCTAACGAGTACCCACAATCTATGTTTTGAGCAAATATGAAGGCGGTTCTAACGAGTACCCACAATCTATGTTTTGAGCAGAAATATGAAAAATGTCAGAATTTTTTTATCTGAAAATTTTCATTTTTTGGTGGTAAAATTTTGAGTATATTTGAATAGGCATGTTTTCGTAATGTTTCGATTTACCATTTGTCGTAACTACCTATGCACAAAAAGTTTTATTCTATTCAATGGTGTTTAAAAAATCAAATATTTTCAATGCAGAAATTTGTAGTGTATGTAACTTGGAGGTATATTTTCAACAAGTTCTGCTTCATTTTTTCTGGAATTTGCACAATATTGTTGTGAAACATCAATAATTTAAATTCAGCAAAGAAAAGTAACAAAATATTTTCTTAGACAAATGGACAAAAATTCCAAAATCACTTTACTATAGAAATTGCGTAAGTCAGACCAATTTTTGGTGATAAATTTAATTTTAGGGTACATATTTGAGAACAAAACACAGAAACAGAAAAGACAAGTATTGTTTGATAAGATATGGTCTATCAGAATAAAATATTTTCATTTAAGATAAAATGCCAAGCAAAAAACCTCTTTCCGAGAGATGACGAAAGGACAGCAGCCATCAAAATGTAAAGCGAAGCAATTTGAAGCAGACAACAGTCTTTTTCTTTTTCAATTAATTTTCAGGGAAGATATAAGGCTTAACACTTCATGTGAATCGTCTAACTAGACAGACGATTCACATAAAGTATCAAGCCTTTTTCTCTGAAAAAAAAAATAGTTATTTAAAAATGTCGTCTATACTGCATTTGTGACGTGCATTAATGGTTAGACTGTACCCAGCAAACACACGTTTAAATAACGTCGTTTCGACGTCGCTGCGACGTCTTGACGTCGCTGTGACGTCGAACCGACGTTTTACGACCTTGTGTGTTTAAACTGATTGCAGAATCCCAAGAACGATTCATTTATAGTGGTGACTTATTTTCTCAGGGAAAACAACAGTATTATACAAGATAAAATTAAACGAAGTTGTCACGACCATTCCAACGATAGGGTTTAATGTCGAAACTGTTCAACCAGTAAAAGGACTTCAGTTCACTGTGTGGGATATTGGAGGACAGGAGAAAATCCGACGGCTATGGAGACAATACTGTCAAAACTCAGAAGGTACATATTTACATATATACTCATTTTATTGTTTCAAATATTTTAGGTAAGACCACGGTATTGTACAAGATTAAATTGAATGAAACAGTGACGTCAATACCTACTATTGGGTTTAACGTAGAAACGGTCCAGCCAGTTAAAGGACTGACGTTCACGGTCTGGGATATTGGTGGACAGGAAAAGATCAGACGTCTGTGGCAGGTGTACTTTCAAAATACTGAAGGTACGTACATAAAATGTCAACAAAAAAAAAAAAAAAAAATACTGAAACCATTTTACTTGATCGTCTGTCATACTTTGCAAGGGAGACAACTTTTATGAGAACCTGTTTGCTTTCCAGCACATAAAGCTCCTTCTCAAAAGGATCGTTTTTTTTGTTTTGTTTTTGTTTTGTTTTGGACGTCCAACACTTACATTACGAAAACACGCCTATACAAATATATTGAAAATTTCACCACCAAAAACTGGAAATTTTCAGATAAAAATTCTGATATTTTTCACATTTCTGCTCAAAACATAGATTGTGGGTACCCACAATCTATGTTTTTGAGCAGAAATATGAAAACTAATGTATACCACTGTGAGCCCCAATTTTACTACATAAAAGTGGGATTTAAGGGGGTCAATATTATATAGGTATATTTTCGTGATACCTTTAATTCTGTAATGCTTAGTTAGAACAGAAACCGAGTATCAGCAAAAACAGTAATTTAGGGAAAACACACACACACTCACACACACAAAAAAAAAAAAAGAACAGAAAAAAAAAAAAAAAACGTTAATGCTTAGCAATAATTTGAAAGATTAGTACCTATCAGTGTTGTGATCAGCAAAAAAAAAACCTGTTGGATCAAATTCTGTTGTAGTCGTAAAACTCTAATGACGGACATACAGTATTCTCTGGTTTTATCATCATCGTTTCAAACTTGAAAGACTGTCCCTCTGTACCGCCAAAATAAATCTTAAAATGTTACCTCCATTTCCAGGTTTGATTTTCGTGGTTGACAGTGCGGACCGCGAGAGAATGGTTGAAGCCCGGGAGGAATTGTTTGGTATACTAGACAGTGACGAGATGAGAGGGGTACCAGTCGTAATTATAGCAAATAAACAAGATTTACCAGGTAAGTACATGGCAAATTATTAACAGACTAGACAGAAATGTAACATCCTATGTATCTTAGAAGCACATTCGGTGGCTTTAAACGAGATCCCGTTTTTCAATTGACTTAATGTAGCAACCAGAATAATTTGTAAAAATAGCTGCTAATTATATATATAGTGCTATTAAAATGTTGTCTACAGAACTAAATTTAAAGTTCTATACACAACAAATTGATAGAACTATTAAAATCACTAGCACATTACTTTGTTCTTTCATTTTGTTGCATCGCTAAATGTTGAATAGCAATAATTTAAATAGGGCTGATTTTTTTAGGTAAAAAGAAATATTGTCCTGTTTAAAATGCTGAGCTTTTCTGTTTAAATAACACACCTTTGGGATTATTTTTTAATCTTTACGTATAGTCCGACATAAGTTCCTTGCAGACACACTTGTGCAAATACAGTTTAGTTTGGGAACTAATTTATGGCCAATGAATGTAGTTAAGCAGTACTTCATGAGGTGTGTGTGTGTGTGTGTGTGTGTGACCTGACATCACAGTAAATTAACTTTTGCAATTATTTTTTTTTTTTTTTTGTTTCCAATTTCGCAGAACTTAATTTCCTTTTTTATATTTATTTCAGGTGCTCTGAACCCATCTACAATAGTAGAACAGCTAGCTCTTAATAAATTGACAGGTCATGAGTGGTTCATACAGGCGGCCTGTGCCACTACTGGTGAAGGTATATACGAGGCTATGCATCAGCTAGCTACTATGGTCCGCAAATTCAAGAAAAACAGAAGTTCCTACTGAAACATCAGTGAACCAGAAGACAACAAAGCTGTAATCCTAATGTTAAGTTGTCACGTTATTGGGCGTGTGCAATTAAAGACAAATCCAGTTCTCACAATTCAGAATGCTCGAGTTCTAGTCTACAAGTTCAGTCGTAACTGGAGGTGCTTGAGCTTTAAGGAGAACTGAAATTTTAACTCTGTAAAAATGGTTTGTCTCCTTCCGAAAAGGGGTCTACTCTATAAGGAAAGAATTTGCTCTCAAAGAGAGCAAATTCTTTCCTTATAGAGAAGACTCTTTTCAGAAGGGGACTGGTGTGCAGGAAAGAAAACATGAAGTCACAGAGATTGTCTCCCTAGTGAAAAATGACAGCTAAACGTCCTGGTATATCCAGTCACCTTGAAAAACTGTTGTGCCGCATTTTTACATGTGCTATGTGGGAAACAAACATTCCAATGCTCAGTTAGGCCCAGGTCTTTAATGTTCAGTGTATGATTGCTTGCTTCAAATTTCATAAGCAAATTCAATTCCGATCACCCTTGTCCGTGTATGGATAATGTCAGCTTTTTAATATCAGCACTCTGTAGGCTAAATCAGCAGATGGCAAATTATTTTTCCAAGAAAATAGGATTCTATTTTTGTGTGAATTGAAGACAATTCACATGAAATGCTATACCCTAATTTCTGGATAAATACTTTTACAGCTACAAATCATTTCTCCAAATGCAGAATAACTAATGACTACTGACTAGCACATCTTTACAGCCTAAAAAGGATATACACATTTTACTACCATAAAATGTGGCGACCCTTGTGATAAATCCCCACCCCCCCTCCCCACCCTGATGCTAATATGCAGATCTGGACACAGACTTGTCACGTTATACAGACATTTCTGTTTGGAGATAATCTACTGATTTCACTACATTGGGCGACTTCAAGGGAAGTAACTCTGGCATGGAAAACAAGCCATCCTACACATCTGAGGGCAACTCTTAAAGGAAAGAATTTGCTCCCAGAGGGAGCAAATTCTTTCCTTTAAAAGTAGCCCCCATTTTATAAAGATTTTAATAACTAGGAAGGCAGCTTCCTAGCTGCAGTTGTCTCCCTTTATCTGAATCTATTTGATTAAAATCACTATTTTCTGTGGGAGAGATATGTACGTGGCAGCTGAACTTCTATGAAAAATACCGCCTTAACCCAAAATACGTTGTGCATGCATATAGTCTGGTCTAAGCCTTTGTTGTCAACATACTAAATAGTGAACAGCAAATGACTAGGCTATGCTAATGTATAGGTGATCTGGGTTGTCACTGTTTGAATAAGGCATGTTAGCTTATGTGGCTAATTTAGTCTTATTTACATGTTTAAAACAAGATTTCTGTGATATTTTGTTGATATATTACAACTTAGCTATTAAAATGTTATCATGTCTGTATAATTTGTAAATGTGTATATAAACTGTACTTTTTACCTCACATTTTTACTTTTTTGATACATATACTTTCTAATTGCTGATTAAATTATAAGCATATATTGTCAATTAATTGTGTATATTACTTCTAATCTTGCTAATTCCCTGACCTTGAATATGACGATAAGTATTTGGCGTTTTACAGCTCTTTCAGCGTATCTAAGTTAAATCAAGCTGACACAAGGATGATAATGGGAGGCTCTGTGCTGTGTAGTGCTGTAATATCATGAGCTGAATTCTAGCTGCCGCAAGACTTGAACCGGAGACCTTGTGATCTAAAGTCGGGAGTGCTAATAACTCCATCACGAAAACATGCCTATATAATTTTGACCCCCTTAAACCCCACTTTTATATAATAAAACAGGGGTTTACAGGGGTATAAATTATTATTTTTTCTTTTTTGTCTAAAAAACATAGATTTTGTGTGCTTGTTAGAACCGCCTTGCTGAGGCGTAACGAGTACTCACAATCTATGTTTTGAGCACAAATATGAAAAATATCAGAATTTTTTATCCAAAAAATTTCCATTTTTGGTTGTAAAATTTCAATATATTTGAGTAAGTGTTTTTGTTATGTCAACCAACAATGCCATTTTCCCTGACCTTGAAGACATATACAGATTCCATGACTTTTCTAAACCACTGACCACTACAGTTCAGAGGTAGATGAGAGCCATTTTGTGTGTGTGTGTGTGTGTGTGTGTGTGTAACTCACATTTTCTGAGGATTTTTGTCTGGCTTTTAAAGCCCTATTTGAAAGAATATGTGATAATGCAGGACAGTCGTAGTCTGCCCAAATTCTCGTCCCATTTGAAAAGTTTCCTGTCTTGGAACAGGTTATGAAAACGTTTGTATCTTTTAATTAAAGATAAGAGCCAGAGTTCCAGAACTCCTCCCACTTCGAATTTGGGCATGTCCATATTTTACCAGAAACTTTGATGCGAAACCTTCACCAGTGTTAACATATGGACGGACGAACTGTATGACGGAATAGGGAAGAGACAAACAAAAACTACGTATATACCCGACATATGGTACTTCCTCAGCTGTGTTATTAGAATGAACTTACTGAAGTTTTATGGCAAATATAATGAGATAAGTTATCTCAATATTTACCAATAATTTAGTCTATATATGGTATGACACTGTAACTCCTTATTGTACTTACATAGGTCTAGGTAAGAGTGGGTATCAGGCAAATATTTTTCTCGATGAGGCGCTTCTAATGAGTACCAACAACATGTTTTCATAGAGAAATAAGAAAAATATCAATACTTTTGGACTGAAAAAAGAATCTTATCAAGAGCTATGTTTGTTTGTGTTGAGGTTTTACGGCCCAGTCAACCCAATGGGGTCATGTCGAGCGCGGTCAATTTACCTAACCACACGTTTACTGGGCAGGCTTAGTCCTCTAAGCGGTTGGTTTAAACATATTTATTTCCGAAATGTTTACATATACAACACATACAAAAGTACAACAATAGGATTAGAACGAAAGCATAAGAGCTTATTTAGTTCCTTTCCTTTTAACCAGTATTGTGCACATTCTTTCGCCAGAAACTGACAACTGCCCTTCTTGAATCAGCGGAAGGGAGAGAATGACCGTAGAAAATATTTCATGATCAATCTCCATGAAAGAAAGTTGCCGACCTCAGTGGGGGTTGAACCCGCGACCTCCTGGTCTCCAGTCGGACGGCGCATCCAACTGAATGGCAGATAATGTAGATAAAGATGATCAGCGTTGAAATAATCATCATCATCATCATTGGATTTTTGATTAACGTTGGAAGCAGCTGACTGAGAGGGATCCCAGACAATGGAAGCTCTTGGCTATTGACTCTTATGACAGATACACCTGGAGATCTGGTGTGATATCTGCCATGCATGCAACTACCTGGGAGGGGGCCCACTGATGTGGATGCTGCCCATGTGATCTTGGATATAAAGGAAATACAGTCAAACCTCAATGGCTCGAACATCTTTTGGACCATGCAAAATTGTTCGAGACATACATGTGGGTAGTTTGAGCCACTGAGGGTTAACCATGGTCCAGGTCAGGAAGCAAATGGCGTTAATTTAGGGAAATTGTTTTGATCTTCCATACAATAAAGGTATGTTGAGTGTTCTCATTAGAATTGCCTCAATGAGGCAATTCTAATGAATACACATAACATACAATTTCATGATATAATAAGAAAACTCCTTAAGTATTTGTTTTCTGACACTTTTGGAAGAAGTTCGTAAGAATTTCGTAGGGACTCAAAAACAAGTTCGGATGAGCCTTGGTAATCGAGCCATCCGGGTTTGAGTTACAGAGGTTCGACTGTAAATTACAAATACTGTACACTTCTGATGACTTTCTTTTTTTAATCATCTACAATATATGTTAATATCTAGTATACAAATACTAATCCATGAACAAATTTTCTTCAATATATTAATTAGGTAACATGACAAATAACCATAAATGTGGCTATGCGAACAGTGAGTTCTAAGTAGTCTGGTCATGTCGAGACCTTGCCTCCAAATTTGTGGGACTTTAAGTCTTGCTTTTAAATTAAAAGCAGGTGAGCTGCAACAGCCTAAGCATCCCATCTATTTCGCAAGCCCTAATCGATGGAGATAATCAGTCTGCACAAATGCTCACTTAAAACAGTAGAAGACATATTTCAAAATGATATTCTTTTTCCTATTTTAAATATACTGTTACAGTATTCAGCCTATGTATTCGGGCAGACAAGCCACAGTGTAAACCCTGATCAGACCCACAGAACACGGCATTTGACCAGACTCAACACCATTTGCCACTTGCCCATCAGTTTTTGGACAGATTAACACAGTTTGCTCTGACAGGTCTGTCTGTCACAAAATACAAGAATAAAACGCAGTATTTCTATCAGCTTTTGTTTAGAGTGCTAAAGTTTTATAAATCTGATCACACCTATAATAATACAATCTCGTAAAAAAAATTAGTCACCCTCTTTACTGAAAGCAAAATTTGCAAGTTTTGAGTTAGTTGTTTGTGAAAGAGGGGTTTTCTTGGTGTCTATACTAGCACTATCTTTCTGCTTTTTCACCACTTCATCTTGTTCTTCCTCTCGTTTTCTCTTTTTATCAACTCCATCTGTCATTCTCATTCCCAAGTCTGCTGTATTTTCTTTACTCTTCTCACTCAAAGATTTTGCTTTTCGAAGCCATTCCTGAAATCAATATAAAATCATTTCATTTCAATCCCTTACGACAAAAAATAGAAAAATGTTTACCTGATACCCACTCTTATTCTGAAGTACAAGTATGACACAATCAAAATTTTAGCATCATATGCAGTCAGTTTCAGTGTTAAAATGTCCTGTTTCAAAACCAAGGTGAATTGGTATGCAGTGCAATCCAAGTTTAGTCACTTTTTAATTATCTTATAGCAACCAGTTTATTTAATACATACACAGCTGTTCAGAGTGCAATTTAATAATGCACTACAAGCATAAAGGGACATTATCCAATTGGCAAACAGCAAAGGCACAGATCAGTTTGTACATCCACAGTGTGAGCAGAAACTTCTCAGCTTGATTCTCTAACTTTATCAATGGATTTAGTAAGCTGGTAATGAGCACCCTGATCAGTCTGCAGCAATGAAGGCCCTGATTGGACTGTGTAAAAGCACAGGCTGACCTGGGCCTTCATTGCCCAGATATATGGCATAAAGGTACTTTTTGCAGCTTGTGATTCATGTCTGTTCTGATAAAGACAGCAGGAGGTAACTGGCTACAACAAATTGCTTTACACATCATACACATCAATGTTTGAAAGCTGTTATCAACTTTTCTAGGCCCAGTTGTTCAAAGCATCATTAGCTTAACAAGCTCATTAAGGGTCATTTTGTTAACTATTTAAGCTGATTCAATATACACTATTCTGATATTTTTTGCTGAAAAAATGTGAGTAGCTTTTGCACTGCAAAAGCTACTCACATTTTTTCAGCAAAAAATTTCAGCATATTTGCGTATCACTTTTAACGAATTGTTAACTAACGACATCGTTAGCTTTGAACAAAATTGGGCCCTGATAAAAAGAAAAAGTCCAAAGGCAACAACAGTGCAGTGTGAAAAATGTTTTAATGGGAAAGTAAATAAATGTTTTCAAAAGGGGATAAACGTCTGAAAAGAAAAGTATGTAATGATCATAAATGGCCCAAAATAATACAAAATATTTTTAGAGGGATAATAATATATTCTGAGTGAAATGTGCAGCTTACCTCTTCTATGAGACTTTCGTTAAACTTCCAATGAGGAAGTTTAAAAAGCCCCTGTATACATATTTGTCATTTTTATGCTTTTTAAATTTCAAAGTTATAATTAGCTTTAATGTAAAATTAGAGAAAAATGGCATTTTGGGAGTTAATGATTAATTTTTGATGCATGATCACCAAAGGGGGAAGTATACACCTGTTTCGAAAATAATTTGACATGAAACAATTTACCTCCATTCCCATTAATTGACTGAGTTGGGATTTTGCGACCCAGTCAACCCATAAGGGTCATGCCAAGCCAATCAGTTTACCTAACTTCCATTTTTTCCTGGGATGGCTTAGTCCTTCCAAGTGGTTAACCATATTTATGCACATTCTTTAATCAGAAATTGGCAACTAGGGTTGTGCAAAACTAGCGGTACATCGTGGTATTTCTTTGCTATGGTAAATACCATGGTACACTTACCTGTGTAGTGTTATTAAGATGTTGCTATTTTTAGAAAAATAATGTGCTGTAAGAAAACCTAAATGTAGAAAATATTTATACTTTAAAGTTGAAATTACAAATCATTGGAATTTATAAACCATTTGATTATATTAAATTAAAATGAAACTAAACCCTGGTATCTAAGACACTGGTTCAGAGAAAATGATTTTGCATGCACTTGCATTCTTTTTTTTAATGTTTTTATAAATAACAGAAACATGTTCTGTTTCTTTCTTTTTAACATATGTTGAATATATTTACAAATTTTATACAGGTGTCTGCATGCAAAACTTTACAATAGTCAACAAATATTTGGAAGAATACTTATATCATGATAACTGCAGTATACCATAGTACGTACTGTGGTACATACCGCGGTATACCGTGGTACGCACCCCAAAGGCAGTACCAAACCATACTGACAACTGCCCTTCTTAAATCAGCAGATGAAAGAGAATGACCGTAGAAAATATTTCACGATCAATGTCCATGAAAGAATGTTGCCAGATCAAGCAGAGATTGAACCAGTAACCTCCAGATTACCAGCTGGATGTGGATTCACTAAGGCACGGAGACCGGCTCTATTCCCATTAGGAATTGCTTTTGGAGTACCACTATTTTTAAAAGCATTCAAATTTCCGTCTGAAAAAGTCATCTCCATTTGATTGGTAGCAAAAATTTAACCCTTCTCTTGCTAAACACGACATGTCCTGTCTTAGCAAACAGTGTAGATCCAGATCAGTTGGCTTCTGAAGAAGCCAACTGATCTGGATCTACACTGTTTGTCATTAAATATGTGAATTTCTATCAAAAACTCGAATCAAGTAATCTGATTGGCTGGAAATTAGAAATGGGTGTGGCATCTTAATTTATTCAGCATGACAAGGGTTAAGCGTATCTATTCCTTTTCCTGAAGGTGACTATATGTATTTACCTGTCTCTCTTCTTTTGCCAACTGTCTGAACTGTTCTGTAGCATACTTATTTAGGTCTTCTTCTGTCAGTTCTGGTTTTTCTTCCTTAATCTTGGCACTGTTTGCTTCCAACCACAGATCAAATGCTGAGGCAGGTCTGAGAAAGAAAATGTAATGTGAAGATGTTGTTTATGCAATATGCAACAAGAATTATCAGGAGACAATTAAGCATGTCTTTTGGATACCTGTCACTAAATGGATTCATTTTTTGGAAATACTATTAACCCTTACCACTCTCTGGGAATCCAAAACTCAGCAGACAACAAATTAATGACATTTTTCTTATTTTCCACAGAAAACAGGAGTTGACATTTCATGCAACAATATGCAAGATTCGTCAAATCCCTGTTTCTAGGAAAAAGAAAAAATATATTTCAACAGGTAATTTGCTGAAAATTTTACAGCATGCTGTTAAGCAGAATGTCATTAGTTCAAACTACAGTGAACAAGTACCTTCAGGGGGAGTATACAATGAAAGGAAAGGACTGGGCCCAGCCTTTTATATGCTGTACCCAAGACATGGTACATTTCCAACCTTATTCCAGGAATAGCCTTAAGAATGGTTCATTAGTTTAAATATATAAGGAAAGAACCTTTACTAACAGTGGTCTTGTGCCCCTAATTACTAATTACTGTTACCTATCCATATCCATTCACTAGACACATACCTGCTGATATTTTTGTCCTATCAAGTTGTACTGATTTTGTTTCAGTCACTCCAACTACCTATGTCTTACATTGTTCTAAATGCTAATGTATGTATTTTCTTGCCCTAACACATGCAAGTTTTCAAAACACCTATCTAAGTCCATCCTTTTCCCAACTAGACAAAGTGCCCAGTGGGGCACGTATACCCCCGACCAGCGCTACCGCCAGTTTTTTTTAAGAGCACAAAGTATGTAACTTTGACTCTGGAGATGGTAGTTATATGCTTTATGTTATAACATTGAAAAACTTCAATCACACATAATATGAAGCCCTTAACCTCAAAGATCCGGCACAGGTGCAGGGATTGAGCTTAATAAATTTTTAGCCCTATAACTATCACCATATACTAGTGAAATCAATCAGTCTTTATAATATAAGCAACAAGAGCTGTCGTAGGACAGCGTAGCTCGCCTGCTGGGTACATTTTATATTGTAACATTTTTATCATTAAGAAATTCAAAATGAAATAATCTATGAAATAATTTTCAAGTTATATGGCGAAATCATTCAACCATATAATATAGGTCACACTGACCTAGATGTATTTGTATGTAAATCATTTTGTAACATAGATAGAATAATCCAGGTATGACAATTCTCCATGAAATAGTAATAAAAACTAGAGCTGGTGTTTGTAAAACACTATGCCCCCAACTGCCTGACTCTAACACTGCTTGACTCCAACACTGCTTGCCCATGACGGTAACAACAGTACAAATATACGAGATTTCAATGTTATTTTATTAAAAGGGAAATAACTCTAAAATGGGAGATAATTTGGATAGGAAACAAAATATGGGTCACCTATTTTTTCATGAGGAATCCATATATGAAATTTCAAACTAGCATGCACAGTTCAAAACATGCTATGCATCAAAAAGTGTGCAATGTAAAAATGCCCAAAATGACAAAGGGCCATAACTCAAGAAGTACTTTTCAGAATTTATTCAAAAGTTAATCAGGTCATCTACTCATCAATACCAATCTATTCACCAGGTTTCAAGGCTCTAGCTTCAATAGCTTTTGAGATATTTTGCTGACAAGATTTTATCTATATTTTTTCAAAGGGCCTTAACTCAGGAAAGGGGCATAATCCTGATGGGAAAAAAAACACGGGTCAGCTATTTTTTCATGAGGAATCCATATATGAAATTTCAAAACCCTAGCCCACACCGTTCAAAACTTATGCTATGCATAAAAAAATGTGCAACGTAAAAAAGCCCAAAGATATAAAGGGCCATAACTCATGAAGTAATTTTCAGAATTTATTCAAAAGTTAATCAGGTCATCTACTCATCAATACCAATCTATTCACCAGGTTTCAAGGCTCTAGCTTCAATAGCTTTTGAGATATTTTCCTGACAAGAATTCATATTTTTTTCAAAGGGCCATAACTCAGGAAAGGGGCATAATCCTGATAAGAAAAAAAATACTTGTCAGCTATTTTTTCATGAGGAATCCATATATAAAATTTCAAAACCCTAGCATGCACAGATCAAAACTTATGCTATGCATCAAAAAGTGTGCAATTGTAAAAATGCCCAAAGTTATAAAGGGCCATAACTCATGAAGTAATTTTCAGAATTTATTCAAAAGTTAATCAGGTCATCTACTCATCAATACCAATCTATTCACTAGGTTTCAAGGCTCTAGCTTCAATAGCTTTTGAGATATTTTGCTGACAAGATTTCATCTATATTTTTTCAAAGGGCCATAACTCAGGAAAGGGGCATAATCCTGATGGGAAAAAAAATAAGGGTCAGCTATTTTTTCATGAGGAATCCATATATGATATTTCAAAACCCTAGCATGCATGGTTCATAAGTAATGCTATGCATCAAAAAGCGTGACGGACGGACGCACGGACGGACTGACGGACGCACGCACGCACGCACCCACAAACGTCCCAGAAGCAATATGCCCCTCTTCGAAGTTGGGGGCATAATAAAAGGCAAAATCACTGAAGCATGAAATATAGGTCACAATGACCTAGATATAGTAAGTGGTCATTCATTGGGTCACATGGAACTAATATCCCAGGTGTGACATTTATCCAACAAATAGTATTCAAGATATAAGGCAAAATCACTGAACCATGAAATATAGGTCACACCAACAGAGATATATTTTGACGTCAATAATCGGGTCACAAGGAACTGATATCCCAGGTGTGACATTTATCCAACAAATAGTATTCAAGATATAAGGCAAAATCACTGAACCATGAAATATAGGTCACAATGACCTAGATATAGTAAGTGGTCATTCATTGGGTCACATGGAAGTAATATCCCAGGTGTGACATTTATCCAACAAATAGTATTCAAGATATAAGGCAAAATCACTGGACCGTGAAATCTAAGTGATCTGGACCGTAAAATGTAGGTCACCATGACCTTCACTCTCTTACACTTAAATCGATGTCACATAGTTAGCTGATGTATAACCAGTTGTGTCTATAACCTGTAGGCATATAAGATTTTACAAATGTGTCCTAGATTTTGACCCCTAGCCCCACTCCAAGGCCCACCCTGAGGTATGAACCCAGGGGTATGTTCTTTTGCAATCTCAGAAGACTCCTCCAGGTACCCAAATTCTAAATATGAATGCTCTATGAGGAGTGAAAGTCAAGATATAAGAATTTGAAAAACTTTAACACAGTATTACAAAGGTGTCCTAGATTCTGACCCCTAGCCCCACCCAGGGGCATGAACCCAGGGGTTTATTCTCTTGGAATCTCAGGAGACCCTCCAAGGTACCTAAGTTCCAAATTTGATGCCTCTGTGAGGAGTGACTGTTGAGATATAAGCATTTGAAAAACTTTAACGCAGTGTGACGGGAACGGGAACGCAAACGCGGACGACAGGGGTGACTACAATAGCTCTCCTTGTACTTCGTACAGGCGAGCTAAAAATGACATTTGTATGAAAAGTCTGTGACCTTGACTTAAAAGCCATGTCCCAGCTTGGGGATGGTGCCGAGAAAAACTTTAGACCTATATATACCATCATGCTTAATATTAATGAAACCAACAAAAGGGTCTTCATAATACAGCTATATAAATTTTAATGAAAATTTTAAGGTCACCTGCCTACTCAATGCCCTCTGCTTATCGGTAAAGTATCACAAAAAATATCTTAAAGAATTTTTAAAGTTATTGCCCGCACAAGAATGGAGTCAGAAAGTCATTCTTGAATGTGATATGCCTACTCAATGTCCTATACATACTGGTGAAGTATCATGAAAATATCTTAACATGTTTAAAAGTTATGGCCTGCACAAAATTTTTACAATTCTGGAGACAAGGGGAGATAACTCATGGACCAAAACAGTTAGAGTTGTCTTTCTTGTACCTGACACCCCTACAAAATGCCCTCTACAACCTGAAAGTTTCCTGAAAATAGCTCAGAGTAGTTAGGAGTTATGGGGTGCACAATACTGCATATATGGACAGACAGATGGATGGATGGATGAATGGATGAATTCCATGCTGATAGCTATATCCCCTAAACCTCTTGGTAGGAGGATAACGAAATTCAACAAAAGGTCTTGATGGTATAGCTATATAAACTTAGATGCAATTTTTTTTACTTTTATATGAAATTTCTAAGTCTGTGACCTTGACCTCAAGGTCATACCCTGGGATGGGGATGATGCTGAGTAAAACTCTAGACCTATATCTACCAAAATGTCAAATATAGATGAAATTCCTCAAAGGGTCTTGATGGTATAGCTATATAAACTTAAACACAAAAAACTTTGACTTTTTTATAAAAATTCTAAGTCTGTGACCTTGACCCCAAGGTCACCCCCGGAGTGGGGATGGTGCTGATAAAAACTTTAGACCTATATGTACCATCATGCCATATATGAATGAAATCCATCAAAGGGTCTTCAAAATATGAGGTCTTATAAATTTTAACGCAAAAACTTTGACCCTAAGACAAAAATAAAGTATAAACAAATAATACTTCAACAGACTGACGGACAGACAAACAGATTCCTTGCTGATATGGCTATATAAACTTTAACGCAAAAATTTTTACTTTTATATGAAAATTCTAAGTTCGTGACCTTGACCTCGGTCACATCCAGGGTGGGGATCATGCCGAGTAAGAAGCTAGGCCGATATCTACCAACATGTCAAATATAAATGAAATTCCTCAAGGGTCTTGATGATATAGCTATATAAACTTAAAACATAAAAAACTTTGACTTTTTTCACGAAAATTCTAAGTCCGTGACCTTGACCCCAAGGTCACCCCCGGGGTGGGGATGGTGCCGATAAAAACTTTAAACCAATATCTACCATCATGCCAAATATGAACGAAATCCATTAAAGGGTCTTCAAAATATGAGGTCTTATAAACTTTAATGCAAAAACTTTGACCCTGTGACTGAAAGACGAACAAACGTACGAACGAACGAACGAACGTACGTACGAACAAACGGACGAACGGAAAAGCGAAAACTATATACCCCCACATACTTCGTATGTCGGGGGTATAAAAATGTTTAAGAGATACGGATAATACTTACTTCTGTGAAGTGTCAACAGAATTTTGCACTCCTTTATTTTCTGCTTTCTTTTTCATGAATAATTTTGGTTGGGATGCCTGAAAAGGATAAATTTCATTATTTAACCCTGGTTGTTCAAAACCTGGATATGCCCTGCCTTTGCAAACAGTGCAGATCCAGATCAGTTGGCTTCTAAGAAGCCAACTGATCTGGATCTGCACTGTTTTGTCATTCAGTATGTGAATTTGTATCAACAAACTAGATCAAGTAATCTGACTGGCTGAAAATTAGAAGTGGGCGTGGCATCTTAATTTATTCAGCAGGACAAGGGCTAAATTATTGGTCTGAATGTCAATAGCTCTAGAGTAGAGAAGTATCCAGATAAATATTTTTCTCATTTCTCCATGGAAACATTTTTTTAGGGTACTCATTAGAAACATACCATGAGGCAGTATTAACCCTTGTCATGCTGAATAAATTAAGATGCCACGCCCACTTCTAACTTCCAGCCAATCAGATTACTTGATCCAGGTTTTTGATATAAATTCACATATTTACTGACAAACAGTGCAGATCCAGATCAGTTGGCTTCTTCAGAAGCCAATTGATCTGGATCTACACTGTTTGCTAAGACAGGGCATGTAGTGTTCAGCAAGAGAAGATTTAATTACTAAACACTTTTCATGCAGAGGGACCCTAACTAACAACATGATTTAGTAGAAAATAATTGTTTTATCACTAAAGAATAATCCCATGTTAAAGGATTAAGCATAAATATGTATGCAGACAAATGAAAGCCTGTGCATCCATATGGTCTGATCTGGCCTTCCTTGTCCAATTACAATTTTTGAGCCAGTACATGAGAAAAGGGTACTTATCACATAGACTAACAGCAAAGGCTCAGATAAGCCTACAGGTAAGTGTAGTCTGGCCAGAGCATTTGCTGTTTGCAGACATGCAGCAGAGACCTTGAAGCTTCAGGCAAAACATGCATGTCAGTAGATGTCATCCTAACATATATTTGTTTTAATTTTTATTTATTTATCTTTTTTTTTTTTTTTTTTTTTTTTTAGAAAACCGGGCTTGCCAAGCAGATGATTCACATGAATTATCTTGCCTTATTTTCTCTGAAAAATGAGACAAAAGAAATAGTTTAGAAAATTTGGGGGCAATTTTTCAAACAATGGAGGCAGTTTTTTTAAATGGAACTTTAATGGTCAATTTCCGAAAATACCTATAAAATAAAGGAAATTAATCAAGGGAAAGGGCTGTGTGTTGGGGCTGTGCTTCATGGTTGTGGCATTTCCTTGGTATCTTCACTTATATTTTTGCAATAAAACTGTCTCCCTTAGATTAAATTGCCTCTTTTAAAAAATTGCAGAACTGGTTTCTTATCTAAAACACAGAAGCTTGAGCAAAATAGTATTTACTGATCAAAGCCTAGATGTTTAAAGCCCTGTTTGTTCAAAAAAGTTGATAGGCCAACATTTTCTTTAAATATTGTTACAGAGGGAGCAATTTCTTTCCTTATTGGGTAGTCCCCTTTTCAGAAGGGGACAATAACAATTTTGACAGGGTTACCTCCCCTGAAAGTGTATCTATTCCCCTTAAATGGTAAGCTAGTATACATACTTTTTTGATAGTGGCCTTCTCTTTGGCCCCATCAATAATGATTGGTGGAGTGGATTTTTCTTTCTTTTTTGACAAACTGTCAAACACTTGTGTTCCTTTTGTATATCCTTGAACAGGATGAGGTGTAGACACCTGAAAAAAAATCAAGCAAAGCTTAGTAATAACAAGGACTGGAATATTCTGGGCCCCCTTGTTCAAAGCATCCTTAGCTTAACAAGCTCATTAGTGGTCAAAATGTTAACTGTTCTAGTAAGTAAAATATCTAACTCACACATGTATTTTTGTTGGAAAAAATGTGAGTAGCTTTGCAAATGCAAAAGCTACTCACATTTTTCTCAGCAAAAATATTAGCATATATATGTCATACTTAATGATCAAAGTTTTAACGATGTTAACTAGCGTCATTGTCAGTTTTGAACAACTGGGCCCTGTTCATCAGTTTGATCAGACATATTCAATAGTGAAAGTTTGATAATATTTTTTTTCTTCCTTCTCATCGGTGAAATAAAAAAAAAATGACTCACTATTTAACTGAACCATCTTTGTTTGGTCACATGGCCTCTTCTTTTCTGTCTTCCACAGATTCTCAGCAGTGGAAGAAGACATTTGTTGAAGAGAAACTTAATTAAACAGCCAGAAGTAGAATTTCATGTGATATTCTGATTTCAGAGGGTTCCAACTGCACAAACTGATAATTTAATACATGTACTTCTGACATTTGCAAATCGCATACTTCAACAAACTTTCAATTATTTTTTGACGGTCACTGGATGTGATGCCCTTTTATAGAGCTGCCTCACTGCAAGATCAAACCCCAGACACATGGACTTGATACTGGCACCAGTTACATTATACCGACACTGGTGTGTTTGTTTGTTTGTGTTGAGGTTTTACTGCCCAGTCAACCCAATGGGGTCATGTTGAGCGCGGTCAGTTTACCTAACCACACGTTTACTGGGCAGGCTTAGTCCTCTAAGCGGTTAACCAGTATTGTGCACATTCTTTCGCCAGAAAGGTGTGTTTGTTTGTGTTGAGGTTTTATGGCCCAGTCAACCCATGTCAAGCGCAGTCAGTTTACCTAACCACAGGTTTACTGGGCAGGCTTAGTCCTCTAAGCGGTTAACCAGCACTGTTTGTTTGTTTGAGGTTTTACGGCCCAGTCAACCCAATGGGGTCATGTCGAGCGCGGTCAGTTTACCTAACCACAGGTTTGATGGGCAGGCTTAGTCCTCTAAGCGGTTAACCAGTATTGTGCATATTCTTTCGCCAGAAACTGACAACTGCCCTTCTTGAATCAGCGGAAGGGAGAGAATGACCATAGAAAATATTTCATGATCAATCTCCACGAAAGAATGTTGCCGACCTCGGTGGGGGTTGAACCTGCGACCTCCTGGTCTCCAGTTGGACAGCACGTCCAACTGAGCCACCGAGGCCAGCATTGTGCACATTCTTTCGCCAGAAACTGACAACTGCCCTTTTTGAATCAGCAGAAGGGAGAGAATGACCGTAGAAAATATTTCATGATCAATCTCCACGAAAGAATGTTTACACTGCTGTGACAAGTTCCAGCACTTCTTCCTTATGCTGTGCGTCAAGCAAAAGAGAAGCTAGTACCAATTTTAGAAAGTCCTAGGTATGACCCAGATGGGGATCCAACCCAAAACCGCCAAAATCAAAGGCAGATACTCTACCAACTGGGCTAATACAGGCCTAGATCAACCTGTGTATCTGATCAGGTTGTATGAATGTGCAGATATGAGCCATTACTATTGGCATATAAAAGTTCTCATTTGATAAAAGCTAATTTTTCCATTTAACTCTCACGACCACAGGCAATAATAACAGGCTTTTTCAAACAGCATAGATCCAGATGAGAAAGCTCAATGAGCCGTCTCATCTGGATCTACGCTGTTTGACATTCAGTCTTTCAACTTTACTTATAAATGTCTTTCCAAACGATAGTTTGATAAAAAGAACAAGAGGACCATGATGGTCCTATATCGCTCACCTGACCAAACAGATTTGCATATTTACTGTTGAAGTTTCAGCCAAGTTCACTGCTCTAGGATTTTTGTATAAACTTTATAGCACTAACCACCCCAACCCCACTGCACCACACCCCCCGGCCACGTTTTTTTTTTACAAATCTTGACAAATTGAACTGAATCTTAAAAAAGGGTCACCAAAGGAACATTTCTGCCAAGTTATATTGAAATTGGTCCAGTGGTTTAAAAAGTTTTATATAGCTATAAAGCCCTACGCCCTAACGGCCATGTTTTTTGATGAATCCTGACAGCTTGAACAAACTTGGTTGAGGGTCACCAAAGGAACATTCCTGCTAAGTTATATTGAAATCTGTTCAGTGGTTTCTGACAAGAAGATTTTTAAAGTTTTCTATTTAGATATATAGGGAAAACAAGATTTTTTTTCAAGTTTTCTATATAGATATATAGAGAAAATAAGCCCCACCCCCTTGCAGCCATATTTTTTGACGAATCATGATGGCTTGAACAACCTTGGAAAAGGGTGACCAAAGACACATTCCTTCCAAGTTATATTGAAATCGGTCCATTGGTTTCTGCCAAGAAGATTTTTAAAGTTTTCTATATAGATACATATATAGGGAAAATAAGCCCTGCTCCCTAGCGGCCATGTTTTTTGACAAATCCAAACGGCTTGAACAATCTTGGTAGAGGATCACCAAAAGAACATTTGTGCAAAATTATATGGAAATCGGTCCAGTGGTTTGGGACAAGATGATTTTTACATTTTTCTATATATAGGGAAAATAAGCCCTGCCCCCTGGCGGCCATGTTTTTTGACAAATCCAAATGACTCGAACAATCACTAAAGGATCGAGGATCACTAAAGGAACTTTTCTACAAAATTATATGGAAATCGGTCCAGTGGTTCTGACAAGAAGATTTTTAAAGTTTTCTATACAGATATATAGGGAAAATAAGCCCCACCCCCTGGCAGCCATGTTTTTTGACGAATTCAAATAGCTTGAACAATCTTGGTAGAGGATCACCAAAGGAACATTTTTGCAAAATTATATTGAAGTCGGTCCAGTGGTTTCGGACAAGAAGATTTTTAAAGTTTTCTAAATAGATATATAGGGAAAATAAGCCCTGCCCTCTGGTGGCCATGTTTTTTGACAACTCCAAATGGCTTGAACAATCTTGGTAGAGGATCACCAAAGGAACATTTCTGCAAAATTATATGGAAATCGGTCCAGTGGTTCTGACAAGAAGATTTTTAAAGTTTTCTATACAGATATATAGGGAAAATAAGCCCCACCCCCTGGCAGCCATGTTTTTTGACGAATTCAAATAGCTTGAACAATCTTGGTAGAGGATCACCAAAGGAACATTTTTGCAAAATTATATTGAAGTCGGTCCAGTGGTTTCGGACAAGAAGATTTTTAAAGTTTTCTAAATAGATATATAGGGAAAATAAGCCCTGCCCCCTGGCGGCCATGTTTTTTGACAAATCCAAATGACTCGAACAATCACTAAAGGATCGAGGATCACTAAAGGAACTTTTCTACAAAATTATATGGAAATCGGTCCAGTGGTTTCTGACAAGAAGATTTTTAAAGTTTTCTATATAGATATATAGGGAAATTAAGCCCCACCCCCTGGCGGCCATGTTTTTTGACGAATCCAAATGGCTTGAACAATCTTGCTAGAGGATCACTAAAGGAACATTTTTGCAAAATTACATTGAAATCGGTCCAGTGGTTTCGGACAAGAAGATTTTTAAAGTTTTCTATATAGATATATAGGGAAAATAAGCCCCGCTCCCTGGCGGCCATGTTTTTTGACTAATCCAAATGGCCTGAACAATCTTGGTAGAGAATCACCAAAAGAACATTTCTGCAAAATTATATGGAAATCAGTCCTGCGGTTTCTGACAAAAAGATTTTTAAAGTTTTCTATATAGATATATAGGGAAAATAAGCCCCGCCCCCTAGCGGCCATGTTTTTTGACGAATCCAAATGGCTTGAACGATCTTGGTACAGGATCACCAAAGGAACATTTCTGCAAAATTACATTGAAATCGGTCCAGTGGTTTCTGACAAGAAGATTTTTAAAGTTTTCTATATAGATACATAGGGAAAATAAGCCCCGCCCCCTGGCGGCCATGTTTTTTGACAAATCCAAATGGCTTGAACAATCTTGGTAGAGGATCACCAAAGGAACATTTCTGCAAAATTACATTGAAATCGGTCCAGTGGTTTCTGACAAGAAGATTTTTAAAGTTTTCTATATAGATACATAGGGAAAATAAGCCCCGCCCCCTGGCGGCCATGTTTTTTGACGAATCCGAATGGCTTGAACAAACTTGGTAGAGGATCACCAAAGGAACATTTCTCCAAAATTATATTGAAATCGGTCCAGTGGTTTCTGACAAGAAGATTTTTTAAGTTTTTAGTTAAAAAAATCTTTTTTTAGCTCCTGTGACCTAGATATGCAATGGACCGGAACCATTTGAACAACTTTGAAAGAGGACCAACCAAGGATCATTCCTGTGAAGTTTGGTCAAAATCCAATCAGTGGTTTAGGAGATGTTGTTTAAAGATTGTGGACGGACGGACGGACGAACGGACATACGGACGACGACGGGCGGTGAGTGATCACAAAAGGTCACCTTGAGCTTTCAGCTCAGGTGAGCTAAAAAAGCAGACGACAAATGTCGTCTGAAATTCGGCACCGAAAGAGTTAAGGGATTTTATATACTTTCAGGAGAAGTAACTGTCAAAAAAAAAAAATTGTTTTGCCTCCCTTTTGAAAAGAAGTCTACTCTAAAAGGAAAGAATTTGCTCCCTAGGAGCAAACTTGGAGCAAATTCTTTCCGTTTAGAGTAGATTCCTTTTCAGAAGAGTCTCAGTGTGCAGGTCAGCAAACTGCCAGTTACAAAAATTGTCTCCCTTGTAAAAAAATAATGCAAAAAATCTATCAAGTGTATCAAGTCCTCAAAGTTAATATTACTTCTTTTCCATAGTCCTGCAATATTTTAGTTTCACTGACCTTAAATGGGTTTGACCTTGCTTTAAACAGGTTGGCTGGCTTCTCCGTCTTCTGTTCTTTTGGTTTAACATGTAACATGGGGCCTGAAAATACATAAAATGGGCACTTTTAAAGAAAGAATTCCATTAATGTAATAGCTCAGAGCTCTCAATATTAAAGGCATTCCAGTAGCGGTGCTCTGGTTGATTGATTGATTGTGTTGGGGTTTAATGACAGATCAACTCTGGTGGATCATTTTGTGTTGTCTCCCAGAAAGAGAGAAAAGAAACAGAAGATATAGTAGAGGAGATGAAAGAGAGGGACAGGGAAGAAAGAGGAACAGGAATGAAGTGAAGAAACTGAAGAAATAAAAACATTCCCCCTCTACCTTCACCTGCTACAAGGATAGCAGGCCTTGCCCAACTGTAAGCCAATATCAGTTAGACGCCTCGGTGACATGACACCTTTTCCGTACCCAACCACCCCAATGTATATTCCCCATTTCTGTATGTAAAATTTATCCTGTTCTTTAAAATTGTGTGTGTGTGTGTGTGTGTGTGTGTGTGTGTGTGTGTGTGTGTGTGTGTGTGTGTGTGTGTGTGTGTGTGAATCACTCAGGACTGTGCAGCAAACCATTTTCACAAGTGAATGCTCAATTTAAACTAAGTGTGTTATACTGTTGTTAAATTCTGAGAAATGGAGTGTTATATAAAAGTGTACTCAACAAAATTTGAGGGATATCAATAATATAAAACATTCTCACCAGATATTGTAGTTTCTTCCTCTTCCTGCATTTCAACATCATCTCTTATTTCTTCCACTGGTTCCTTTTCTTGTTCCTCTGAGTGGATATCTTGTCTGGCAAAGAGACTTGAACCCCTTCTTACTGGCATCTCATCCTCGTACATATCACTGTAATAAACAAGTGAAAATTACTGGTTATGTTTATTTGAGGTTTTAACCCTTAAAATGCCAAGAAAACCTGCATCTGAAAATGCTGTCTGTTTATGTCGTCATCTGCATCTTCTTGCAAACTTTTCAAACATACTTTTTGCATATAGGCAAACAGTGTGGACCCAGATCAGACTGCTCCTAAAGGAGCAGTCTGATCTAGGTCCACACTGTTTGCAAAAATGACTTTTTAAACCACAAGCAGATGACAAAGCAGACGACAATTGTTGTGATTGGCGTTTTAAGAGTTAACCTTGTAAATGATACTTCAGTCATGTTAAGCTGTCTCCCAGACAGTAGGAGACAAAAAAAAGAATGGAATAGATGAGAAAAACACCCCAACCCCAGACGTTGCTTCAAAAGTGGCAAGAACCTCCTGGCCAAAAGCCAATGATGGTAGGCCAAACCACTTTTTACAGATTATGTGGTTTTTGTTTGTGTTGAGGTTTTACAGCCCAGTCAACCCAGTGGGGTCATGTCGAGCGTGGTCAGTTTACCTAACCACACGTTTACTGGACAGGCTTAGTCCTCTAAGCCGTTAACCAGTACTGTGCACATTCTTTCGCCAGATTATGTGGTGACTCTTTAGTATTTTAAACCGAATGGATACATTTCCAAGGAGGATCTCTCTATCCACAAAGCATCTGCCTTCCTTCTCAAAAGATCTACACTTGAAGGTAAGAATATCTTTTCATACTTCTGCTAACACAACAGAGCATCCCAGGCATTTCCCAAAGATATACTATGCAATTTTGGTAGAAATCTCCCAAAGGTTCAATAGACATACTGCAGACAATAAATTATCAATATACCAAACTTAACCTTGTCATGGTGAATAAATTAAGATGCCACATCCACTTCCAATTTTCAGCCAATCAGACTGCGCCCATGTTGTTGATATAAATTCACATACTGAATGATAAACAGTGCAGATCCAGATCAGTTGGCTTCTTCAAAAGCCAACTGATCTGGATCTTTGTTTGTTTGTTTGATTTGGGCTTAACGTCGCTTTCAACCTTTTTCAGTCATATCGCGACGGCGTCTGGATGTGGCAGGGAGCTCAATGCTCACTTTTAGAGTGCTGCCTCACTGAAATATCACGCCCCAGACACTTTGACATGATATTCCACCCAGTCACATTATACTGACACTGAGCTGACCAGTTCTAGCTCTACTTTCTTAATGCTGAGCGCCAAGCGAAAGAGCAGCTAGTACCATTTTTAAAGTCTTTGGTATGACCCGGCCGGGGATCGAACCCGCAACCTCCCGGTCACAAAGCGGACGCTCTACCACTGAGCCACTGTGCCGGTACTGATCTGGATCTACACTGTTTTCAAAGGCAGGATATATCCGGACAAGGGTTAACACAGATGTTAACAAGATTAACATCAAAATCATGGCCCTTTCATCCTGGATGGGAGAACCAATACAGACCTCTAGATAAAGTTTTTTTCAGCAAAAGTGTTCATATTTTCTTATTTCTCCATGAAAACCTTGTGGGTACTCATTAGAAGTGCCTCGCCAAGGCACTTCTACAGAGTACCCATGTTTTCACAGAGAAATAAGAGAGAAATTAATATGGACAAACTTATCTAGTGCTAAGACAATGACCAAGAATTTCAGTACAATAATATAAATGATCTAATTCTAGCCTTTCAGCATTCCTGGCCTCTTTTTCCTCTGCCTTCCTCACAGCCATCTCACTGATCCGCTGAGCTAGTTGCATAAATCTCATTCTACTACTGTATTTGATAGCAAGCTGTAAGGTGTGCTCATCAGACATCATCTCACAAACTTCTAGGGCACGGAACTCTCGCTCTGAGCGGGCTGATAACTGAAAGTAAAAAGTTTGACTGGGGCTATTCTGAGAATCATTTTACCATATTTAATCTAAATATTTGGACACATTTGCATGAGCGGTGTAGACCTTGATCAAACTGCTCCTAAAGGACAACCTGAGCAACATCTACAGGTCTTTGTTTACCACTAGGAACCAGTCTAGTGGTAAGCAGTCCAAGTCCCCATGATGTCACAAGGTCAAGGCCAGTCTGATGATGGGTCTCGATGAGAACTTAAACTGTCACAGTAAGTGAATATTTCTTTTGGGATAAGACAATAAGAAATTTGTGGAATAATGTGATTTTCTATCCTTTTTCTTAATTTTTTTTTAACTTTTCGCAAAAAAAAAAAAAAAAAAAAAAAAAAATAGAAAAAAAAAAAAAGAACAACAGCTTGACATCACATTTGAACTGTCAGCCTAGAAACAAGAATATTACTGTGATAGTCGTTTCAACTACTGTGCTTTCGACATCTTTCGGTAAGTCGTTTTTTTTGCTTGGCACTTTACACAGAAGTAAATTTGCAATTTGTTATGCTTTAATGCAAAACAATTTGTCATAACTACATATGCACAAAAAAATTTATTCTAGTCGGTGGTTTTTAAAAAATCAAATATTTTCACTTTTTCCCATTATTAGTAAAAATGAATGCAAATTATGCAGAAATCTTTAGGGTAAGTAACATGAAGGCAGATTTTCAACAAGTTCCGCTTTATTCAATTTGCCTGAAATTTTCATATTATTGTTATGAAACATCAGCAATTCAAATTCAGTAAAGAAAAGTAAAATATATTTTCTTAGACAAAAATTGCAAACAAGAATTCTGCAGAAGGCTATGTCGCGCCACACAAATTTACAAAGTTGGTGAACTGTGATATATAGGTTGAGGTCAAATATTGCTGTCTGAGTTGTCATCCCTAGGTCCAAGCTTATACTAAGTATCATCACTGTAGCCTGTATAGTTCTTGGAAAATGAACTTGAGCACTAGGGTTGAAGTAAGGGTTGACACAAATGTTAACGGATGGAAAACCAGATCCCTATACCCCGCCATGCTAACAGCAGGCTTGACAAAAATCTCCTTACTATAGAAATTGCATATGGTAAATGTACTAAAATTTTGTGCACCAAAGCGTCTGACAAAAATTGCATATACAAACAGTGTAGACCCAGATCAGACTGCTCCTAAAGGAGCAGTCTGATCAGGGTCTACACTGTTTGCCATTCCACTATTTTAAGAAACAACTGCTCAAAAAGCAAAATTTAGGCCAAAAAAGAACTCTAGATGATAATGGAATACTGTGTTCGAAATTTTAGCACATTTACTATAGGTCAGACCAACTTTTGGCTGTAAATTTAATTTTATGGTAAATATTTGAGAACAGAACATAGAAACAGAGAAGACAAATGGTTTCTGATCAGATATGGTCAATCAGAACAAAACATTTTCATATAAAATAAAACTCCAAGCAAAACAACTCATTTCTGTGATGTAGAACGGACAGTAGAGCAATTATGTTAGTCAGAAATATTGTTGTATTGCATGTACTTACAGCAAAAAGTTTCATGAGTGACTCTTGTGCCGGCTTCAATGCTTCTGTCTTGATGGTTTCATCAAACTCATATCCCTGCCTCGTCCACTGATCAAAATGCTGGGACAACACTCTAGTACGCCACAGGAGCTCCTGAAATATACAAGCAAGTTATTACCATATTTACCCTAAGTATTTGGACATCTTAACTCCTTACCATACTTATAATTATCTCAAAATATTTTGGAATAACTACGATAAATGTTCTAAAATTTTGAACACCTTATTCCATTCTTTTTTTTTTTGGCTTAAATTTTGCTTTTTATACAGTTGTTTCTTAAAATACTTAGTGGAATAGCAAACAACGTAGACCCTGATCAGACTGCTTCTTCAGGAGCAGTCTGATCTGGGTCTGCAGTTTGCACATGCCATTTATTAGGACCTTTGGTGTATGAAATTTTAGGACATACACCGTAACTCTCGTTTTTCTACATATACATGTAAAAATATCACAAAGTGAAAGAGAACCAACAATTTCTAAATCTGTTTTAGTATGGAGAACCCTAAAACAGTAATTGGCAAACAGTGTATACCAAGATCCAAGCTGCAGAATGTGACTTCTGATCAGGATCTCCACTGTTTGCAAATAGTTTAGCAAATTTTCTTAATCACAAAGCCTGAGATGCCTAAAATTGAAATTGGATTCTTCCGACATATAGTGCTAGGGAGTCTTTTCAGTCTAAAATGGGTTAAACAAGTCAATAATTCAAATCACATTTAACCCTTGTCCTGCTGAACCCGGATATACCCTGCCTTTGCAAACAGTGTACATGCAGATCTGGATCTGCACTGTTTGTCATTCAGTGTGTGAATTTATATCAATATTCTGGGTAAAGTAATCTGACTGGCTGAAAATTGAAGTGAGCATGGCTTCTTAATTTATTCAGCATGACAAGGGTTAAAATAAACTGCAACATTCAACAGTTCTATTTTAAAAAAAAAAATGTTAGTAAAGGTGATATAGTTTGTTTTGAGCTCTGACTGACACTAGATATAAACATAGGTCCAAATAATAGGAGGTATCCATATTATATTTTTATTTCTCCATAAAAACATTATGTTGTGGGAATTCACTACAAGGACTTCAATGAGGCACTGCTAATAAGTACCACAACATTTTTTTGTGGAGAAACAAGAACAAGAGCTGTCGTAGGACAGCGTAGCTCGCCTGCTGGGTACATTTTATATTGTAACATTTTTATCATTAAGCAAATCAAAATGAAATAATCTATGAAATAATTTTCAAGTTATATGGCGAAATCATTCAACCATATAATATAGGTCACACTGACCTAGATGTATTTGTATGTAAATCATTTTGTCACATAGATATAATAATCCAGGTATGACAATTCTCCATGAAATAGTAATAAAAATAAAAGGCAAAATCACTGAAGCATGAAATATAGGTCATAATGACCTAGATATAGTAAGTGGTCATTCATTGGGTCACATGGAACTAATATCCCAGGTGTGACATTTATCCAACAAATAGTATTCAAGATATAAGGCAAAATCACTGAACCATGAAATATAGGTCACACCAACAGAGATATATTTTGACGTCAATAATCGGGTCACAAGGAACTAATATCCCAGGTGTGACATTTATCCAACAAATAGTATTCAAGATATAAGGCAAAATCACTGAACCATGAAATATAGGTCACAATGACCTAGATATAGTAAGTGGTCATTCATTGGGTCACATGGAACTAATATCCCAGGTGTGACATTTATCCAACAAATAGTATTCAAGATATAAGGCAAAATCACTGAACCATGAAATATAGGTCACAATGACCTAGATATAGTAAGTGGTCATTCACTGGGTCACATGGAAGTAATATCCCAGGTGTGACATTTAACCAACAAATAGTATTCAAGATATAAGGCAAAATCACTGAACCATGAAATATAGGTCACAATGACCTAGATATAGTAAGTGGTCATTCATTGGGTCACATGGAAGTAATATCCCAGGTGTGACATTTATCCAACAAATAGTATTCAAGATATAAGGCAAAATCACTGGACCGTGAAATCTAGGTGACCTGGACCGTAAAATGTAGGTCACCATGACCTTCACTCTCTTACACTTAAACCGATGTCACATAGTTAGCTGATGTATAACCAGTTGTGTCTATAACCTGTAGGCATACAAGAGTTTATAAATGTGTCCTAGATTTTGACCCCTAGCCCCACCCCAAGGCCCACCCTGAGGTATGAACCCAGGGGTATGTTCTTTTGGAATCTCAGAAGACTCGTCCAGGTACCCAAATTCTAAATATGAATGCTCTATGAGGAGTGAAAGTCAAGATATAAGAATTTGAAAAACTTTAACACAGTATTACAAAGGTGTCCTAGATTCTGACCCCTAGCCCCACCCAGGGGCATGAACCCAGGGGTTTATTCTCTTGGAATCTCAGGAGACCCTCCAAGGTACCAAGTTCCAAATTTGATGCCTCTGTGAGGAGTGACTGTTGAGATATAAGCATTTGAAAAACTTTAACGCAGTGTGACGGGAACAGGAACGCAAATGCAAACGCAAACGCAAACGTGGACGACCGGGGTGACTACAATAGCTCTCCTTGTACTTCGTACAGGCGAGCTAAAAATAGCAATATTTTATGGTCAAAAAAAGGCGTCTTATTTGGAGCTATGTATAGAACCCTGAGATTATCCTGCTTTTTTTTTTTTCTGAATTCTTTACCTCATACTGGCTTTTCTCTGTGTTCATTTCACACATGGGTAACTGGAAGGGGAGGACAGAGACAGCTGGTCTTGGTAAAGTTGCTGGATATCTAGAGCCTTTACAAGGTATACACCTGAAAACAGAGGAGTTAAACTAAAAGACTGGGAAACACCATACATATATGTACCCTGAGTACTTGGCTAGAAAGAGCAAACAGTGAAGATCCAGATCAGATGCCACAGCATGTGGCATCTGATCAGGGTCTTAACTGTCTGGCATTCATCCAGCAATTTTAGAATCATCAACAGGTAGCCAAATAGACTTGTTCAAATTTTAGGACAAGTATGGTAAGGAGTTATGAGGAATGGATACAATTTCAGGGGAGGAAACTCTTTCTAAAATGTTTTGCCTACTTTCTGAAAAAAGGTCTACTCTAAAAGGAAAGAATTTGTTCACAAGGGGAGCAAACTCTTTCTTTTTATAGTAGACCTATTTTCTGAAGGAACATCTTGCACAGGAAAGCAAACTGAAAGTTACAAAAATTGTCTCCCTTGCAAAAAAAAAAAAAAAACCCCGAAAATATACGAAGTGTATGCAGTCTCCTTATATATTTAGGGAAACTGACAGCTACATGTACATGTAGCCCTTGCAGTTGCCCTTGTATCCTGAACCCTTTTATCACACCTAGCTAAAGCAGGTCAACAAAAATCAAATAGCATGCAAAGTAAATTTTAGAAATAAAAAAAAAAATCTTGTTACAGTCTTAGTTTTTAAAAGTGTCTGTCTTGACGCAATTCTAGAAAGTTTACATAGATGAAGATAAGGCACTTTTTCCAGACAAAAGTATTGATATTTATTCTTATTTCTCTCTTAAAACATTTGTTGTGGTACTCTTAGAAATGTTTTGTCAAGTTGCTTCCAATGCGAACTGACAACACGTTTGTGGAAAAATAAGAAAAAAAAAAATCTAGAATGCGCAGTCGATGACGCGCCATCGCAAATCCCCAAGTTCTATGCTTATGTTGCTAATAGCATGACGGCTGAACTGAAAGACATATGGATGGACTCGCACTCGCATACCCTTACCATGAAAAAAAGTAATGTAGCAAGTTTAGTTAAATTCTGCCCAGTGGAGATAGCATGACAAGACTGATGAATGTACACCAGGGCCCAGTTGTTCAAAGCTAACGATGTCGTTAGTTAACGATTCGTTCAAATTTACATTGAGTGATACACAAATATGCTGTAATTTTTTGCTAAAAAAATGTGAGTAGCTTTTGCAGTACAAAAGCTACTCACATTTTTTCAGCAAAAAATATCAAAATATTGTATATTGGATCCGCTAAAACAATTAACGAAATGACCCTTAACGAGCTTGTTAAGCTAACGATGCTTTGAACAACCGGGCCCAGATGAAAAAATAATGTTGCTCTCATAAACATCCTTACCATGTGGGGTAGTAATGTAGCAAGTTTGATTAACTTCTGCCCAGTGGTTTAGGAGGAGATAGCATGATGGACAAATGGATGGATGTCAGATGGACGGAAAAATAATGTTGCTCTCGTACACCTTTACTATGAGGGGAAGTCATATAGCAAGTTTGGTTAAATTCCGCCCTGTGTTTAGGAGGAGATATCCTGACAGATGAAGGCATTCACAATATCCCCATCGCTTTTTTAAAAAAAAGCTTGGGGATAAAAAGGTAATGACCATATCTCTCAACTTGAGGTATGAAAGTAGAAAACAGAGGCGCATTACCTGAGTTGCTGAGGATTTTCATGAACTCCTACAATCCAGTAATTGTCAGATTTGCCCTTAGCCTGTTTAAAACAAAAATAATTACCAGTATGTGTCATGTTAGAAAAATATACAAACCACACCATACAAAAATGTGCCTTCATGACACATACAGCCAGCAAATGCCCAAATCAGCCTATGCATCCATGATCAGGCCCCGATGTTATAAAACTTTTTTCATGCTCAACTCAGCTGAGCATGAAATTTTCTCTGCTAATAAATATGAAAATGCCAACAATAGTTGGCATTTTCATATTTATTAGCAGAGAAATTTTCATGCTCAACCATGTTTAGCAAGAAAGAATTTGCAATTGCTGGTAATCTGAGCTCTATTTGTAGAACAAATTTCATGCTCAGCCGAGTTGAGCATGAAAAAAGTTTTATTACCTCGGGGCCTGAACTTTGCTGTCAGCTTAGGGAATCACTGGATAATGTAGTATGTATTGTGGTATAGCAAAGGCACTTTGCGGTTCACATATGGCATTTTTCTCAAGGCTCTATTCAAACCTATTATGACAACCAAGAGAAAATCAGAAATAACAGATCTGTAATATTGCAGATCTGTTATTTCTGGTTTTCTCTTATCTTAACAGACAAAATGGGAAAAGAGCCCTTATTGCATGAGAAGGTGCCAAAGGCCCTCATCAGCCAGTCTGGTAAGTGCCTTCCTTGCCTAGTTATATTGTGGATACTAATGATTGTGTTGATAAAGGCCCTCGTCATATACATGTACCTATCAATGATATCCCATTCAAAGAGTTTGTTTTCTAACAGTTTGATTAAAAAATCCTGATCAGCTGAGAGTCTAAATTTTTCCATATCTGTATCACACATCCTCTCAAATAAGCCAAGGCTGTGGAATTACCATGCCCGACTTGTCCAACCTGTCCAATTTCCCTGGGGACAAGTAAGAAATTTCAATTTAACTGTCCTGGGACAAGAACTTCATAGCTCCAGCTAAACTTCATAGCTCTAGCAATGAAGAGCATCCAGATTATAATGTATATTTTTTCTTATTCTCGAAGAAAACATATGCTGTGGGTACTCATCAGAAGCATCTCACCAAGGTGCTTCTACTGAGTACCCACAACATATATTTTCTTCGAGAAATAAAAAAATGCCAATTTTCGGGCAAGTTGGACAAATAGCTTTTGACCATTTTACTTGTCCGTAGATGAGTAATGAAAATTGATATTTCCACAGCTCTGAATAAGCCTTGTGTATGCTGACGTCATTTAGTCAAAGTGTAATGTTCCTACATCTTCAACTGCTCCAAGTGGCAATTAAAGAGTCATTAAAAACTGAAGTAGATATTTTTTTTGCAGAAAATAAGGTTTGACATTTCAAGTATCTTCTGCTATGCACTGTGACAATGACGTGTAATAAATCAGACTCCTATGGTTAGTTGCCCAGACTGATAGGATCCTTCACTATTCATAATGCATAAGGGTGCTTCATCCTAAATTGTGCATCAAATATGCAATGGCATGACCCGCCACCAAACATATGGTGAACTTTTTACTTAATGGCTACAGTATTAACTAAGTAATTGGACAGACAGGCCTGAAGAAACAGTGTAGACCAAGTGACCCACATTAGACTCCACAAAATGCATCATCTGATCAGGGTCTACACTGTTTGCCAATCATAAATCTACCTTTATTTTTGAACACATCATCAAGGGGTGAAATACAGTTATTCAGTTTTAAGTACAAGTATGGTAAGAAGTAATTGTTTCCAAATACTTAGGCTAAAAATGGTAGTTTCACCATTCTCAGACTACAGTATACATATGGTATATTTGTGTATCGAGGGTTGAGCGCAAGACTATAGTAACTCAAACATATTTTTGAAACCCTTGTTTAAGGGCAACTTGGACCCCTTTGTAAACAATGCAAATTAAGGTGCCATTGCTCGTACGAGCAATGGCACCTAAATTTTCATTGTTTACAGAAAGAAATGTTGTAATCTTCATAACGCCTTCATGGTGAGGAGATTAGGTTTGGGGAAAAACAACCATCTGACTTACGCTAGTCTTGCACTCAACCCTCGGTATGTGGTATATTTGTGAATGATCTGGCTGCCAATGTATGAGAAGCAGTGACTTGGATATCTCCCGAGTACACATGATACACTGATTACTCCATGTTCAGATATTTGTTTGTTTGTTTGTGTTGCGGTTTTACGGCCCAGGCAACCCAATGGGGTCATGTCGAGCGCGGTCAGTTTACCTAACCACACGTTTATTGGGCAGGCTAAGTCCTCTAAGCAGTTAACCAGTATTATGCACATTCTTTTGCCAGAAACTGACAACTGCCCATGTTCAAACATGAATTCAGTGAAGTTAGTTCCGCATCTGCCAGTACTAAACACTACAATTCAGATGCAGAATGACAATGTCAATAATACACTGTGAAATATAGGTCATGGTTACAAAATTATACCAGTGTTTGAGTTCCTGTTGGGAGGAAGTGTTTGCCAGGTCTGATGACTGTAGGTCTTATAGTTTATGAAAACAAGAAAAACTCCTAACGGCAATTTGGATGGGGTTTTTAAATAACAATGAAAGTAAGAGTTGTCCATCTTGCATTTGAAACATCTACTAGTCCTCCTCTTCATCCCTACCAAATATGAAAGCAATCCATTGAAGAACAAAGGTAACATATAACTTTAAAAAATGGTTAACCAAAAGGTAAACCTCGGACAATGCTGACGCCCGCCCGCCCGGACATTGCTATTCTAAAGGACGGATTTTTTAAAAGCCTGTGCAAAAATGGAGAAAAGATGAAATCACTGCAAAATATAGGTCAGGGGAATTGGACAGTAGTTTGACTGTGATATAAAGGTCAGGGTCATAAAATTATACTGCAGGGCCCAGTTGTTCAAAGCGTCGTTAGCTTAACGACGTCGTTAAGGGTCATTTCGTTAACTGTTTTAGCTGATCCAATACACAATATTCTGATATTTTTTGCTGAAAAAATGTGAGTAGCTTTTGCACTGCAAAAGCTACTAACATTTTTTCAGCAAAAAATTTCAGCATATTTGCGTATCACTCAATTAAAATTTTAACGAATCGTTAACTAACGACATCGTTAGTTTTGAACAACTGGGCCCTGATTGTTTGTCCATGTTATAGAGGTGGTGCATGCCAGGTCTGACCTAACTGCTAGGATCGATACAAATATTGATGGACAAAACACATGGACTGCAAAAGTGAACCCTACCGACACCTTCTTGCTTAAGCATGCCTGACAAAAAATAGAAAATTAACACTTTCCCTGTCGCAGTTTTCAAGACAAATCATACGTGACAATGACTTCAACCAGACATTTCTTATCTGGAACAAGTACTCACATGTGATTTAGTGTTAGCAACTTGTATCCATGTTTTTGCAGCACCTCGATTCATCATTCTGACAATGCCCTGTGAATCCATGTAAAATGGTGTCCCTTCTGCTGAAAAACTGCAATGGAAAACACTCTTGATTTGCAAAAGATACAAGTATAACCAACAATCTTGATTTACAAACGACACATGTATAACCTAACAAGTAATTATAAATATGAAAAATAAAAACCTAAAACAATAACATCCCACCATTATCGTGTTGGGGGGGGGCAGATAACTGTGTCAAAATTGACAAAATTTGCCCATTAGCAATCCTAAACCAGATCTCTTTAATATCAATGCATGTACTAAGTTTAATTAAAAACCCCTTGATATCTACTTAAGTTATTGTCTGGAAAGAAAAATATGGGCATGTCTCAGGCAGATAACAGACAAAATTTGCCCATTAGCAATCCCAAACCAGATCTCCTTAATATCAATGCATGTTCCAAGTTTGGAAAATATCCCTTGATATTTACTCAAGTTATGGTCCAGAAATGGAAATATGGATGTGTCTTGGGCAGATAACTCCTCCAAAACTTGACCAAATTTGCCCATTAGCAATCCCAAACCAGATCTCCACACTATTAATACATATACCGTTTAGTGAAAATCCACTGATTTTTACTCAAGTTATCATCTGGAAATGAAATACGGACGGACCGATGACTGACATTGGTACAGCCACAATCCCACATGAAACCATAATACCCCGTCACTATTGTGTGGCAGGGTATAAAAAGTTCAACCACTGATGTAAAAGTACGAGAGACTTATTATGGATTTAGGTTAGGTCTTTTATAAGCAAGATCACTATATACAAAAATTGATACAATTATTATATATTATATTTCATATTTAAACAGAAAATAACATTTTTTGCAAATACTTTACTTTTCCACAAAAAAAAAAAAAAAAAAAAAAAAAAGAAGAAAACCAATGGATAAATTCTAAATAATGCATACTTTGCATACCAATACCATTTTCATGGTTTTGTTAAATTTGTTTAAATTGAGTTTTAAGCCATTTTCAACAATCTTTCAGTCATGTTTGTGACAGTATCCATCTGCTACTTTTGCCTACTGCTTGCAAAATGTTAATCGGAGCTGCAAAGAAGTCACTTTCATAACTTCACACTCAAAATGTCTGAAAGCTTGTTAAAATAGGTTTAAAACCATAAAAACAGCTATCTTTACGGTATAATTCCACTCACCCTATCCAGCTTAGTGTGGACTTTGCAGATAATGGTAGAGGATCTTCATTTATCTCTCTTCTCCAGAGCCCAACATCTAACAGAATAACACCAAGACACTGATCCCCTGGGATAGCTGTAGATATATGAAAATATAAACCCTAGTCCTGCTGAACCTGGATATGTCCTACCTTTGCAAACAGTGTAGATCCAGATCAGTTGGCTTCTAAGACGCCAACTGATCTAGATCTGCACTGTTTGCCATTAAGTATGTGAATTTATATCAATAATCTGGATCAAGGACTCTAAATGGCTGACAATTAGAAGTGGGCATGGCATCTTAATTTATTCAGCATGACAAGGGTTAAGAGAAATGAGCAGCAACATAAGAAAATGTACTTTCAGACATGTGTACCCAGAGAAGATTAAGATCAGCCTGTTCACTGGATGCATTTTTGATAGACAAGGATGCTAAAGTTCTTCATGCGGACAATGCTGTCTCTGATCAGGCTATCTGAATGAACATGCTGATTTGAGTCATTGTTGGGCACACATCAGAGGGTATATTTTCTTGTATTTGTTTTTTTTTTATTAGTCCACATATCGAGGGTTGAGCGCAAGACTATTGTAACTCAAACATATTTTTGAAACCCTTGTTTAGGGGCAACTTGGACCCCTTTGTAAACAATGCAAATTTAGGTGCCATTGCTCATACGAGCAATGGCACCTAAATTTTCATTGTTTACAGAAATAAATGTTGTAATCTTCATAACGCCTTCATGGTGAGGAGATTAGGTTTGGGGAAAAACAACCATCTGACTTACGCTAGTCTTGCGCTCACCCCTCGATATTTATTTTTTTATAAGCAGCATGTAATACATTGACGTAATAGATATTGATATTTTGACAAGTTTGTACTCTCACTCGATCTCTTGTCCTTCTTAAGCTATATAAGCTATTATTTTTTGGCTCTCAGATTACAACAAATATTTCAGTTTTCATATACAGAGACTGTTTTAATTAATAATGTCTACTTATGCATATGAAACAATTTTTCACTGGCTAGTCCTTTTCGCAACCACAAAGACTGTTTATACTTTCTGCTTATTTTGATGTAAGAACCATGATTTATTAAAAGTCTTTATGATTTGGAAAAGGATGTTTTCTAGAATTGCAGCTCAAATGCAATACTTCAAAGGGAAATAACTCTGACTGGGAAATATCTGTCTCCATTTTCACTGGGAGCTACCATATTTACTCTAAATATTGGGACACCTTATCTACTTACCATACTTGTCCTTAAAATTGAAACAGTCCATTCCACTATCTCTTGATGTGTCTCAAATATTGTTGTGTATGACAAACAGTGTAGACCCTGATCAGATGCAGCATATTGCTGCATCTGATCTGGGTCTACACTGTTTGCAAAGGCCTATCTGTCCCAATACTTAGGGTTAGTATGGTGCTAATACAGGGAAAATGCTGCTCCCTTTTGGAGCAAATTCTTTCCTTTATGAGTAGCTCCAATGTTTGGAAGGGTTTAAATATCACAAAGTCAACTTCTGCTCTGCAAATGCTGCCCCTTAGCAAAATCTTTCAGGCGTATCTATTCACCTGGGCCCAGTTGTTCAAAGCATCGTTAGCTTAACGAGCTCGTTAAGGGCATTTGGTTAACTGTTTTAGCAGATTCAATATACAATATGCTGATATTTTTTGCTGAAAAAATGTGAATAGCTTTTGCACTGCAAAAGCTACTCACATTTTTTCAGCAAAAAATTTCAGCATATTTCTGTATCACTCGATGTAAATTTTAACGAATCATTAACTAACGACAACGTTAGCTTTGAACAACTGGGCCCTGAACATTATTTTTAACCAAAAAAATGTATAAGAACACACAAGACCCAGATACTACATGAGATGTCACTGGAAATAACTTGTGATTTGCTGCCAGGGGTTGAAATTTTTTTTGGCTCTCACTTGCACTGCAAAACAAAAGGTTATAACTTTCAACGCGAAATGTGAAAAATTTACTTGCCCAGCTACTGACTTTTCAACCTCTATAAGAAAGGGATAAGAACAGAACTGAATAGGGTGGTTTGGCATGAATGTACAACTTCCACAAAGCAATAAGCTGGACACAAACTATTGTTGTAGTGCTATACAGGCAATTTGTTCAAGAGTGACCTTGACATTCAAGCTACAGTGCTGGGTGTAGAATACCACCCATGACCTTGCTATGTGATAAATATCTGTTAAATTATTCAAACTCTCTTCTTGCATCATCAAGGCAAAGTATCAGGGAGCAATCCAAAGTCTCCTACAGCTTTGTCATTAGCAGACAGCAAGAGGTTTAACAACTTTCTGCTCTTTAACCCATTATAGACTGAATGGACTCCCCCACACTATATAATATTAGAAGAGTCCAATTTTAATTTTAGGTACACCTGCATAAATGAGATTCAGATATTCCTAGAGAAATAAGGTTTAACTATTTGCAAACAGTGGAGACCCTGATCAAATGTTGCATTCTACAGCCTCTGATCTGGGTCTGCACTGTGTGCCAAATACCTGTTTGGGGGTCTCCATACTACAATGGTTTAAGCACAGCCTTCTATTTTGGTGTCTTTTTTGCGAGTCTTATGGAATCTGAAGGGGAATGTCTAAAAATATTTTTGTCTCTCTTATCAATAAGGGTCTAGTCTTAAAGGAAAGAACGTTCCTAAGGAACAAATTCTTTCCTTAAAGAGTAGGCCATATTTTCAGAAGGGCTCAATTTACAACAATGCAAACAGGAAGTCACAAATGTAGTCTCTATTGTAATAAAAGCGTGAAACGATACTACCCCCGCCATTATCGTGTCATGGAGAGATAACTCTCAAAAATTGATATAATGTACACAAACTGCAATCCCAAACCAGCTCTTCAAAATATCAATGCACATTTCGTTTGTTGACAATCCGTTGGGATTTACTCAAGTTATTGTCCTGAACTGAAAATGCCGGTGTGTTGCAGGTAGATAACTTGTGTCAGAATTGACGAAATTTGCCCATTTGCAAACCCAAACCAGATCTCTACAATATCAATGCACAAACCAAGTTTGGTGAAATTCCTTGAGATTTACTGAGGTTATTGTCCTGAAATGAAAATACGGATGTGTTTCAGGCAAGTAACTCTGTCAAAAATTGACAAAATTTGCCCATAAGCAATCCCAAACCAGATCTCTACAATATTAATGCATAAACCAAGTTCGGTAAAAATCCATTGATATTTACTCAAGTTATCATCCGGAAACGAAAAATCAGATGTGTCATGGGCAGATAACTGTCAAAAATTGAAGAAAATTGGCCATTAGCAATCCCAAACCTGATCTCCACAATATCAATGCATATACCAAGTTTGGTGAAAATCCAGTGACATTTATTCAAGTAATCATCCGGAAATGAAAATACGGACAGACAGACGGATGAGACAGGCAGATGGACAGACACACTTACGACCAATGTGAAACCATACTACCCTGCCACTATCTTGTGGCAGGGATTAAAAATGGCAGAAAATTTGGCAGGCATATTCATTCCCCTTAATGCCTGCTGTCTAGCCGCCTACTTCCAAAAATAATGATTAGGCTGCTCCCATCAGATGTAACATATACAAATTTGTGCAAACATCTGTCAAAGTGACCTCCTTTATTATCAGACATACCCATATATCAAAGAAAATAAGGCTTCACATTTCAGGCTATACGTATAGAGACAATTTGCTTAAAATGTGAAGCCTAATTTCTCTGGAAAAATACTTCAGAAAATAATCACTCGTTAATTTTTGCTGTCTACTAAAAGCTCTAGATAAGGTGCTTTTTACAATTAAAAACTATAGATTTTTTTTTTCTAATTTCTCAGCAAAAACAATTTGTGTACACTTCTTTAGAGTGCACTTGGAGAAATACAAACTGAAAACCCATTATATCTAGAGCCATGTGACTCTTCCATATGTACATGTACTAACCCATAGCCCTATGGTAGACAATCAGAAGCTGAGTAGAGAATCCAGCCATACACACAACAGGTCCAGGAACAGAGAACATTTCTTTCTGTACTCCAGCTACGGTAAAAAGCCTCACATTTCTGAGATCTGTGGCAGCAGCTACCCATCCCTCTCCCAGAGTTACTGCCTGTAAATAAACTCCATTTTTTTGTACTGTATTTACATTATCATAGGTCTGTATTTACATTATCATAGGTCTGTATTTACATTATCATAGGTCTATCATAGGTATCATAGGTTTATCATAAGTATCAGGTAAATATTTTTCTTAATTCTCCTTGAAAACATATCGAGGGTTGAGCGCAAGACTGGCGTAAGTCAGATGGTTGTTTTTCCCCAAACCTAATCTCCTCACCATGAAGGCGTTATGAAGATTACAACATTTCTTTCTGTAAACAATGAAAATTTAGGTGCCATTGCTCGTATGAGCAATGGCACCTAAATTTGCATTGTTTACAAAGGGGTCCAAGTTGCCCCTAAACAAGGGTTTCAAAAATATGTTTGAGTTACTATAGTCTTGCGCTCAACCCTCGATATGTTGTGGGTACTCATTAGAAGCACCTCGCCAAGTGCTTCTAATGAGTACCTACAACATATGTTTTCATGGAGAAATAAGAAAAAAATATCAATACTTTTGATTGAAAAAAAAAAAAATCTTATCGAGAGCTATGGTTATGTGTTTGGACAGACAGGCATACCATACAACTATGAAGATACAAAACAAATTTTAGGACAAATATAGAATTTAAGTGAAAAAAATATTTAGATTCAAAAGGGTAAAGGTATTTCATGTTTTGATGGTTAAGTAAGAGAATATTTTGAGCACTCTGAGGTTTAATTTTTGCAGAATGCTTCAGTCAGGCTAGTTGGTCGCTGAACTATTTTCACGCTTTTATGAACTGTTCCTATGTACAACAGTCTTGGGAAATAAAGCAAAACTTTGTTCACTGTATTCATAATTTGCTGAGTATGTTATAGTGACTACTATTTGTGAAAGGCCACCATGAAAATATCTGATTTTTATTTATTTTTTTTTTTTATGTGCATATGATCTGAAGATATGTTTCTTACAGAGCAGAAAAGAGAATGAATATTTTTGTAGCATTCCTCCACCTCCCTATATTAGAACTCTTTTTACCTATATTAGAACTCACTATATATACCTAGTTTTCAACAGCTTTCAAAATATTTTGTCTTAAAATCAACACACATATACCCCGATGCTTCTAAAGAGTACCCACAACATATGTGAGAAAAACGATTTTCGGGATACCCCCTTTATTGTTTGTCTTCCAGTTGTATATTACCTGTATATCTTCTCCCTCAGGCATGGAGCTTGTCCATTCTTTGTTGTTGTCCCAGGAAGAAAAATGCATACAAGTCAACTTGCTAAAAAACAAAAAACAAAACTCCAGCACCGTGTTTATCCTAAATATCTGGACTGATATACCTTAACCATTAAGACTCTCTGAGATAATTCAGCAGACAACAAATTGATAGTATTTTTCCTGTTTCCCCAGAAAACAGGATTTATTTCATGCAGTTTATCTCCATAGGAGACAATTTGCATGAAGTGTCAAAAATAAGAAAGAAATATTTCAGAATGTCATCTGCTGAAAATTTACCCAGCATGCTAAGCATCTAGTAAAATGGTGCAGACGCAAATCAAACTGCTCTTTGTTTAGGATCTGCACTAATTATCAGTTTACCAATGATATTTAGACACAATGCCAGGACCCAGTTGTTCAAAGCATAGTTAGCTTAACCAGCTAATTAATGACAAATAAGTAAACTGTTGTAGCTAAGGTTTTTTGCTGCACAAATGTGAGAAGCTTTTTGCATTACAAAAGCTACTCACATTTTTTCAGCAAAAAATATCTATATATTTGCCATCTTTCAAGTCAGAAATTTTAACATCACGTTATCTAACAACTTCATTATGTTTTGAAAAATTGGGCTCAGGTGGCCAAATTGAACTTGTTAAATCTTAAAGGTAATCATGGTAACAGATTATGGCATCTGAATATTTAGGGCCAGTATGAATATATAATTCAATCTTTAAAGTTTAAATCACTACTACAGTCGTAGCATTTCATAAGATGCTTTTTTCAGCCATAAATTATTTTTTTCCCTTATTTCCATCACTAAAATATATGTTGTGGGTACTCATTAGAAGCGCCTCACTGAGGCACTTATAATGAGTGCCCACAACATATGTTTTTGTGCAGAAATAAAAAAAAATTACTTATCTGATACACACTCTTAACTAGAGCTATGGCTACAGCAGACAACAATTAGTTTTTTTTTTCCATTTTTCATTGAAATAAGGCTTAAAGGAACCTACTATCCTTAATAATTACTCTGCTCTTCATGCCATTCAAAATGATATTCTGCATGATGATGACCATGTTTGGTTAGCTTGGTTGGGGTTTCATGGCCCAGTCAACACTATTAAGATCATGTCCAGCTGGTCAGTTTACCTAACCACACTTTTACTGGGCAGTGGGCAGGTTTAGTCCTCTAAGCGGTTAACCAGTACCTGGGCACATTATTTTGCCAGAAACTGACAACTGCCCTTCTTGGATCAGCAGTACAAAGAGAATGACCCTAGAAAACATTTCATCATCAAGCTCCATGAAAGAATGTTGCTAGACCAGGTCGGGATCAAACTCCCCGCCTCCTGATTGCTGGTTTGACACACATCAGACTGAGCCACCAAGGCCAGTATTATCAAGTTTCGAAAAAAGTGTTATTTTGACCTCACAACCCCTGGCCCCACAAAAATCACTCCAAGAAAAAAACTTCTAGTTCTGCACTTGCCATTCAATTTGATATAATACATAACATTTTCTGAATAAGTGTAAGTTTGACCTTCATCCCTGCCCATCAATATCCACCAGCATCAACCCCAACGACTCCATGATTGTAATTGCAGTGATAGTGAATAACAGTTCCACTCCTCACAAAATTTGATTTGATATGCATCATGACCATGTTTGGAAACAGTGTACTAGTGACTCTCATTTCATGTGACCAGGGCTCTAGAAAACCGGAAAATAGGTGGTCTGAACCGAAAATAAGAATCTGGGACCGGTTTTAAACACCCAAGAACGCTAATAATTAGGTCCAACAGGGTCGCACCTTGAACCCCATTTTTTCCCCAACCAACCAATTTTCACAAATCAATGATGTCTAAACAATCACAAACGGTCAAGTCTTCCCAAACTGATAACCTCTGCAAATCTTTTGTGCGATATTATGGTAGTTAAACGGCTCTAAATGGTCATTTTCATGTATATTGGAGAGGGCAACTTATCGAAACATTGTCAGAAAATCACTGTCCTTCTTGCGGTAAACAAGCGATTAACATTAAATCATCAGTTATGGTAGTCTAATAATTGATCAGTTTGTGTGACACATGTAAAAACACTGAGACTGCAAAATACCAGGTGCAGTCGGCATGTCCAAAAGATCAAAGGTCATTTTAATCCCAACTGAGAGTGTTTAAAGAATGCACCGTTTGAATGCACCTGTTTTCCTCTACTTTTCTTTTTTTTTTTCAACACATTTTGCGGTTTGTTGGTCCCAGATTTCATAAATTAATTCCCAAATCAAGTAGGTCCTGATCAGACGTCACATATAACGGCGGCTGATCTGGCCATTTTCTGGGTCATATTGTTTGCTTTTATTTTTTTTTTTACGGCCGAAACATGAGAGTATAATACTAGGTAGATTTCACAGTAAAAATGCACCACTTGTGCTAAACAAAGATTGGTCAGTGCTTAAAATTTAAGCAGTCTGGTCAGATCCTGAAAACTGCGAAACTGCCCGTGGCACAGGCCTTTTTAGGTCCATAAAAGTCACTTTGTTCCATCTCCTGTTTCCCACCATCTTCACACTTAAACACAAGACAGGAAACAGTTTTCTATAAATAGTTATCTAGGAAAACTCTGCAGTCAATTCATTATGGAGGTGGAATAACAACAAAATTGTTCTTTTTTTTTTTTTCTTTCTTTTTACACATTTATTGATGACACCATAATGTAGACACTTTACTGACTAACTATACACATATAACAAAGCAGCATCAAACATAGGTATGTGCATTTAAAACATGAAATTACTTATTTCATGTATAAACAAACACATGTTAGCCTGAGCAGACACCAGCTTTGATCATCCTCGTTACAGCATGGTTCGGTTAAGTAACACAGCCCGATGATTAGACCTGGACTTCCGTGTTATAACGGGGTTGAGGTGTATTATTTAAAAGGATTTATAAGACTTTGCAAATTGTCATTGTTTGTTTGTGTTGAGGTTTAAAGACCCAGTCAACCCAATGGGGTCATGTTGAGCGCGGTCAGTTTACCTAACCACATGTTTACTGGGCAGGCTTAGTCCTCTAAGCGGTTAACCAGTATTGTGCACATTCTTTCCCCAGAAACTGACAACTGCTCTTCTTGAATCAGCGGAAATTGTCATTAGTTTTCGTGACAGGTGATATTATATTTTCACTTTGGAAATTGGCTCATTGATGACATCATCGTCATCGGCTAGACCGAATCAGATTTCTGAATTTCTAGAGCCCTGCATGTGACCCAACCCCCTAGCCCCAGCCAGACCAAGAGACTACCGAAAGTGGTATCAACTAGTGTTGGGAATTGGCGGGCATTGCATAGTCAATCACTGACTTTGCAGAAGTAATTGATAATTGACTAACATGATAACTTTCATTAAACAACTCTGGATCCTATTTTGCATTATATTCTGGTTATGGCCTCCTTTCAAAATTCTGATATAGTTTGGTTACAGAGAGAAATCCTACTTTGGTATCATGTTTACTGAAGATCAAAGTCGGGAATTTATTAGTGAAGCCCTTGGATTTTTGACAAAAGCGACCAAGTTTCGATGATAACTGATCACACTGGGACAGAACAAACCTGGGAATATCCGAATCTCCCTCACTCGCCAACAGCACAGCCTCGACTGACAGTGATGACATCGTATAGTTGTGGTTATTGGTGATATGCATTGCATGGTGTACAGAGGTATCGTGAAATTCAATGTCTACCGAGTTTTCTTCTTCGGAGTTATACTGTCGGACAATGCCAACATCATTCCATACCTGTGCAAAGAAAAGAACATACATGTAGCTCTAGATAAAAGGGTATTCAGATTTTATTTTTGTTTTGTGAATATAAATATCAGAGGAGTATTTGATAATTCTGGGATAAATTTCTTTAGTTCTGCATAAGAAAACTTAGTGCATACTCATTTGGAAAGCCTCACCGAGATGCTTCTAATGAGAACCCACAGCGAATTTTTTTATGGAAAAATTATCCCAGAATTATCTCCTAATATTCTTCTTTAACCTTCTGAAATATACATTCTGAGTACTCATTGTATTGCTTCAGAAAGGCAATTCTCATGAGTAGTAATGACATATGGTTTTGGTGAAAAATAAATAACATGGAATTTACCGAATGGCTATGTAGCGACTGCTACTGAGCTAAATGCAGACTAAAGATTGTTTGGCCAAGCATGAAAAGTAGGTCAAGGTCAGAAAGGGTCAATGGCACTGTGCAGGGTGCATCATGGTGTATGCATGTATGAAGTTTCATTAGCCTTAGAGCTTTGATGTTAGAGAAATGGAGCTAAACACAGACTTTAAGATTGGTGATGTCAACCCAAAAGATGATGCTTGATGATGTCTTCCCTGTGTCGCTCCTGCTTGCTAAAACAGTTGCATCAAATAATTAAAAACTAGATCATCACGGCAAGCATTTTGAGCACTTTAGTGCTTGCCAATAACTGGAGTAACATTTGAAGTTTTAAGTGTCTTGATCCTTTAGAAAGCCAATATATAGGCCAATATACCTATGAAAGCTGAGAAACAAGCCTGACCGGAAAACCTGATCAGGTGTAAACTTTCGCAAAAGTAAAGTTTAAGGTGGCTGACACCTTTGGAAGTTGAGATCAGTCTGACCTCATGCTGATATCGCGATCAACAGTGAACAAGATGACTTTTGCCAGAGCAGGCCATAGAGATCTAGTTTTGTTAATTTTTTTTTTTTTTTTTTTTTTTGATTTTGGTTTTACGGCCCTTTCAAGAATATTTCACTTATATCGAGCCGATCGTTCATCGAAGGTGAGCGAAAACCGGAGTACCCGGAGAAAAACCAATTGACCATCCGTAAACAGAACTTGGCTTTCCCACATATGACCCGAGCTAGGCTCGAACCACAGCGGTGAGAAACCTAATGGATTAAGAGTCAACTCTCTTATCCACCAGGCTACGGGGGCCCGCTAGTTTTGTTAAAGGTCACCTGAGATGGTGGGATGCACATGTGACAGTTCATCACCGGCTTTCATAGGTGCCAGCTCTCTCAAAGTTTGAGAGAGCTGGCACCTATGAAAGCCGGTGATGAACTGTCAAAGTAACAGTTTTTCACAATACATTTACTTATCATATTCTGTTTACAGTGTAATGTTCAAATTTTAGGATAAATATGGTAAGGAGTTAAGGTGTCCAAACATTTAGGGCAAATAACAACAACAAAAAACATACCATAAACCTGCTAGACAAGTGTTCAGGGGTGGAGCCTGGTTGAAACGCCCTCTGCATCGGTGTAGGTTTAAATCCTTCCACATGGATCGGAGGTTTAATGATCTTTTCTGATGCTACACTAGCATCATCGTCCACGTCAGAGGATACTTTACTCATGTCAGGAATACTGTCTGGAAATCAAAGAAAAACAAATTCAGTGGTTAGAATGAAGCCACAGCTCCACAGACCAGATATCAAGAGAACTGGAGTTATCCGAAACGTAAGTATTCAGACCAGACAGACCTGAACAAACACTTTAGACCCAGATCAGATGCCACAGAATGCACCATCGGATCAGGGTATAGACTGTGTGCATGTCATGCCGCCATTTTTAGGCATTTTAATAATAGGCAGAAGCAAGAAAAATGCTGAATGGCATTATGGATGGGAATAAAGAAGAATATAGGCAACATATCACTTTAAAAAAAAGGTTAACCAAAAGGTAAATCTCAGATGACTCCCGACGCCTGCCCGCTCGGACATCGCTATTTTAAAGGACAGAATTTTTCGTGAAAAAGAAATGTCCAAAAATGGACTTGTTCAAATTCTAGGACAGTATGGCAAGGAGATGAGGTGTCCAAGTACTGAAGCTATATACAGAGCCCTGAAGATACATTTTATATTTTGATCAGTGTCTGCTCTGTTTGCTGTTCATCCTGCCTATTTTAATCACATTACCAGGTAGTCTAATGCACCTGTTCAAATTTTAAAAACCTGTTAAGGAGTTAAAATACCTAAAATTTATGGAAACCAGATGTTGGATTCTAAATACTCTTCTTCATTAAACCCTGACAAAAATGTTCGGTGTTTGAGTCCATTGTCTGATTACACCTTTTTTCTAGCTTTTCAACGGCCAAACCCGATTCTACTGACTGCACATCAAGTATGTTTTTGATGAGAAATGAAAAGAAATATTTTTATTTTCTTTTTCTCTTTTGTTTCATCCTGACATAAACAACAGTGACATAAATAACAATGCTATTATATATTAATCTGCAGCAAATGTGTAAATAAACATTGTTGGTAAAAGTTTCCTCAGACATTTTGAAATGTTTTACTTATTCTGACATTTAAAGAAAAGAGTCTCCTGTGGAAACAACTTTCTGGGAAGCATATCATCCATTTGTCATCTGTTGAATTTGCTCATAGAGAGCTAAAAGTTTAAATAAAACAATAAAATAATGTATCAATAGGTTTCTTGAAAACCGAGTTTGGGCACAGCATTTCCGACAATATTGCATGAGTGCCCCGCGAAGACTCAGATCAGCCTACACCTGAAGATGCTTTGGATCCACAGAGCTGCCCTCTGGTCAGACTGCACAGATGTGCAGGTTGATTTGAGTCTTTGCTGGGCACAAATGCAATCTTGTAGACACTGCTTACCCCAGCTCAAGTATAAATCCTACCTGCATCCTCATCATCTGAAAGCAGTGGCTTAGCTGTTTTTGTCTGACTTTTAGCTTTGTCTTCACTATCAGACCCCATCTTGTCATCATCAGCATCAACATAATCATTAGCATCAAGGAGAAAATCATCATCCTCATCTTCAAAAACTCCACTTGGCACCTGATCAGCATCCTCTGTTGTCTAAAATCACATAGCTTCAGATAAGAGGGAGTATCAGGAAAATATTTGTTTTATTTCTCCACGAAAATGCGTTGTAGGGGCACATTAGAAGTGCCTTGCCAAGGCCCTTCTAATGTGTACCCAAAACATGTTTTCATGGAGAAATAAGAATATCAACATTGTGCCTCATTTGGAGCTATGAAACACATTTCTCTGTATGTTATCTCAGCTTTGTCTGCCTTAACAACATAAATGCATATTTTACTGATGTGCATTACATTTTAAGTGCAAAACAAATGTGCATCATCTAACAAATGCCTTATAAATGTGCATCAAATTGTAAAAGCATTTAAATGTGCATTACAAAAGTGTTTCATATTATAAGTACATTTAAACAGGCATTGGATTTTAAATGCATTTTAATGCATTACATTTTAAATGCATTTTTATGTGCATTAAATTATATGCACATTTCAAAGGTGCATTAAATTATAAATGCATTAGAAACGTGCATTATATTACAAGTGTGTTTAAATGTACATTAAATTATAAGGGCATTAGAAACGTGCATAATATTACAAGTGCATTTAAATGTACATTAAATTATAAGGGCATTAGAAAAGTGCATTATATTACAAGTGCGTTTAAATGTACATTAAATTATAAGGGCATTAGAAAAGTGCATCATATCAGTGAGTTTAAATGTGCATTAAATTATATGAACATTACAAACGTGCATCATATTATATGCATTAAATTACAATTACAGAAATGCATCATATTATAAACACATTTAAATGTCCATTAAATTATAAGTACATTCCAAAAGTGCATCATATTATAGTTGTGTTAAAATGAGCATTAAACTATAAGTGCATTACAAAAGTGCATCATATTACAAGTACATTCAAATATGCAATAAATTATAAGTGCATTTAAATGTGCATTAAATAATAAGTACATTACAAAAGTGCATATTATAAGTGCATTAAAATGTGCATATACATGCATTACATAAGTACATCATATTAGAAATGTATTAACATATGTGCATTACATTATAAGTGCATCATATTATCATAGGGATATTACAAATGTTTATCATATTTTAAGTGCACTTACATGTGCATTACACTGTAAGCACATTACAAATGAGCATCATATAAGTGCATTTAAATATGCATACATTATAAATACATTACAAATGTGCCTCATATTGCATGCATAGGTGCATTTAAATGTGCACTACATTCTAGTGTATTACAAATTTGCATCATATAATCATAAGGCTATTTTGAACATGCATCATACATGTATTATAAGTGCATGTGCATGTAAATGTGCATCACATTATAAGTACACTGTAAATAGCTGTTGTAAACATATATTTCTATGTCCGTGACTTGACCTGAAAATCACTGTCAGAACAGGGTGGGGCTTGTACTGAATAAAACTGGGGACCAATATGTACTAGTTGTCCAAGTATCAGGGTTCAAATTTAACTTTTTTGGCGGCGTGCTAAAATTAGCAAGTGGCATTATTTTTTACTTGCTAAACCTTTCAGCCAACTTGCTTTTTCACACTTACACTGTTAAATGTGGCTTTTAACCTTAGCACTCTGGGTAAAAATTTCAGCAGCAATTTTAAAATATTTTTCTTATTTTTCCCAGAAAACAGGTTTTGACATTACATGCAAATTGTCTCTCTATATATTTTTCTTATTTTCCCCAGAAAACAGGTTTAGACATTTCATGCAAATTGTCTCCATAGACAATTTGCATGTAATGTCAAAACCTGTTTTCTGGGAAAAATAAGAAAAATATCAACATTGCTTTTGGAAAAGAAATTGCAAAACTTCAGGAACAACAATGCCACAGTTTCAGCCAATTTTTGAGAATTTTTCCAACTTGCTAGATTTAGCAAGTGATGAAAGTTGCAGCTTGCTTTTTGAAGAAATCAACCAGCATTTACCATGTGCTAAAATTGATCCCTGAAGTATCAATCAGTATGTACAGGCAAGATAAAATAACATGTTTGGTTGGATGGGTTGGGGTTTCATGGCCCAGTCAACACTAACAAGGCCTGTTGAGCTGGTCAGTTTACCAAACCACACTTTTCATGGGCAGGCCTGGTCACAAAATGTTAATGCAAATTTGTTAACCAGATGGGCAGTCAATAATAAACCATTACAAATCACTGTACTTCTGAGCTGAATTGCCCCTGGGCCAATATTTTTGTAAAAGCATTTTGTAAACCCATTAATTTGACATACTTCATTACTATAATCTGAAAACATTGGAATTTGACCCAATCCCCACCCCTGACCCTAGTCTTGCCCCATCTTACCTCCTCCATAGTCTGTGAAATATCTTTCAAAAGACCTAGCTGACCCTGAAATAGACAACCACATTATTCTGATTGTAAATGGTAACAAAAGCCACTATCTGATATTTATCAATTTTTTCCCAGAGCTTGACATTTCATGACAACTGTCTCCTATGGCCAAATAAAATTGGATCTTTGTTTCAGGTTACATCAATTTTTTACATACATGTAGTAGGTTGAAAAATATTATTTTGTTAAAAGTTTTTAAATGCGGTTAAAAGTAAAACAAGAGGCCCACGGGCACAGCTCGCTCACCTGAGTGACAAAGCCACTGCAGATATGCAGACGTTATGCAACATTTTTCCAATCCTATCATCACAACTAATGAAAAAAAGATCATCATTTTAGCAATTCTTAGTTTTGAAGAATATATGGGCATGACAGTCAATGGAGAGAAACAGAGCGTGATCAATTGAACAAACTCACAATCGCATTTCAACAGTAGGATCAATGTGCAATGGTGGAAATTGGCTAAGTGGTTTCTGAAGAATCATAATTTTATACACGTAAACAGCACAGTGGCAGGGAAATATAATAAACATAAACAAGATGGCGGCCAGCTTTGATTTCCAATCAGAATGATTTTAGCTAATGTTGATCTACAAGTCACTTCGATACTTCCAATGAACTTTTGAGTCAATTGCCCTTTTGGTTCAGGAGAAAAAGTTCAAAATAGATTTTCAAGATGGCCATCATGGCTGCCATTTGGGATTTCCTATCGGAATGATTTTTAGCTATTTTTGATCTACAAGTCACCCTGATGCTTTCTACCAAGTTTCGAGCCAACTGGCCTTTCGGTTCAGGAGAAGAAGCGAAAAATAGATTTTTCAAGATGGCTGTCATCCTGTATTTCCGATATGAACAATTTTAGCTATATTTGATCTACAAGTCATCCCGATGCTTCCTACCAATTCTTGAGTCAATTGGCCCTTTGGTTCAGGAAAAAAAGTGAAAAAAAAAAAAAAGTTTCAAGATGGCCACCATGGCGGTCGTTTTGGATTTCCTTTTGGAATGATTTTAGCTATTTTTGATCTACAAGTCACCCCAATGCTTCCTACAAAGTTTAGAGTCAATTGGCCTTTCTGTTCAGGAGAAGAAGTGAAAAAAAGATAATTTCTGATCAGAACGATTTCAGCTATTTTTGATTTACAAGTCCCCCCAACGCTTCCTACCGAGTCCACTGGCCTAGGAGTGTACGAGGAATAGGCTTTTAAAGCAATTGTTGACGCTGCATGACGCACAACAGACACTGACTGACCACAATAGCTCACCTTGAGCACTTTGTGATCAGGTGAGCTAACAATTTGGCCAAACAAGGAAATCCAAAACAAGAAATTTGCCGAACTGCTATATCGCAACTGGTGTTGTTGTTCAAGAAACAGAGCTGAAAGCATAGCCTAAACATCAGTCAGCCATGTGTGAAAAGTAGGTGAAGAGCAATAACAGTCAATAGCAGTGGGCAGGGTGCATCATAGCAGATGTGTATATGAAGTTTCAATGGCCTAGAACTTTAGTGTTTGAGAAACAGAGCTCAATGCTCAGACTTAACATTGTTGTCAGTGGTATAAAATTAAGCACATACACATAAACCGTTTTCCTTTATGCCTGCGGGGACAAAATAAAGACATTCTGCATGAAATGTCATCCTTTTTGCAGAGAAAAAGAAAACATTTTATAATGTCATCTGCTACTATTTTAGCAGGCTAAAGGCAACTCTAGTGCAGACAACAATTATCAGATTTATTTTTAAACAAACTGGTTGAAACTGTCTTATTTTTACTGAGCCCAACCAATCCAAAATGAGCCTTCTGGTCAAGGCCCAGATCACACTGGCAGACTGCCTTCACTGTCCAGCAAACAGAATCATTTGGATACTACAGAATGTATGAGTGGAGAGCAAAGGCCTGGGCCCAGTTGTTCAAAGCTAACAATGTCGTTAGTTAATGATTCGTTAAAATGTACATCGAGTGATACGCAAATATGCTGAAATTTTTTGCTGAAAAAATGTCAGTAGCTTTTGCAGTGCAAAAGCTACTCACATTTTTTCAGCAAACAAATATCAGAATACTGTGTATTGAATCTGCTAAAACAGTTAACAGAATGACCCTTAACGATCTCGTTAAGCTAACAACGCTTTGAACAACCGGGCCCTGGATGATACTTTGTGTATGCGCAGGATGATCTGAATCTGCACATTTTGTGCTTGATGCAGCCTAGCCTCCACTTTCAATAAGAATGGAGGTGAATATTTTTATGTCAGTTACTTCCCTTGAAGATGTATCTGTTCCCCTTAAGATACCACCCCAACTGCCTCGTAAGGGGTATGTTTATACGGAATGAAATGTCAAGCCTTGTTTTCAGAATGGTTTATATCAAATATGCTATTTGGTTTTTGTTTTGTTTTTTCATCCGTAGCAGGCTAGAGGTGAACATTTGCGCACAGCTCCAGATCAGGCACAATGTTTCAACCACAACGTCCAAGGGGATTAACTTTCTTTTGAAGGTAGCACCAATTTTTCTAGGATTTCAAACACTAGGGAGGTAACTTCCAAAAGTGTAAAAGTTGTCTCCCTTTGCAAAATGCAGGGATAATTCTGGCGAAAACATCTCATTCAGCTGAAATTGGTGTGAAAGTATATCTTCAAGTGAATCCACTCATATTAACCCATTGTAGTCTGGAGACCCCTAAAAGGGTAATTGGCAAACAGTGAAGCCACAGATCAGATGCCGCAGAGTGCAGCATCTGATCAGGGTCTCCAATGCTTGTAAATAGTTCAACCATTTCTCTTCAGGAATATCTAAATCACATAGTCTGACACATCTAAAATCAAAATTATAATCTTCCACTACATGTATGTGGTGTGGGGGAGTCCATTCAGTCTACAATGGGTAAAAGGACCTTATCATACCTCTTTATCACAGAAGACCAGCTCCATATTGCACTTCGGATTCCAGGTTAATGAGGTTACAGACAATCCCTTTTCATTTCTATGTCTGTAAGAGATAAAACAAAAGTTTCAGAAGACAACAAAGTGCAGCTTTTGCTTGCTTATTATTAACTCTTTGCATGCTGGTCAATTTTGCATGATTTTTTGTAGTCTGTGAATTTTTTTCTTTTTTAAATTAACTTTTTCAAAAAAATCTTTCAGGAATACCATCAGAGTGTCAACTTAGTTTGAATCCAGTTCAGGCCTGACAAAATATCGGGCCTGATCTGGGTCCAAACTGTTTGCAAAGGTTATCAGCAGACGACAAAAGTCGCCACTAGTCGGGAAAAGAGTTAATGGAGTCAATTTTTAATAGAAATGGATACTTTCAAAACTGCCTGTGCCACCCCTTTGAAAAGGGGTCTGCTCTAATTGAAAAGATTTTTCTCTCCCTGGGAGCAAATTCTTTCCTTTTAGAGTAGACCCCTTTCAGAAAAGGCTCGTTGTGCAATGCAGGAAAGCAAAGAGGAAGTTAAGAAAGTTTTTTCTCTTGTAAAAAGGCAGAAAATCTGTTTTTATTCTGACAGTAATCTCACACATGATAAACTTAAGAGCTCATTCCAGTCCCTTTTTCATTATGACACACGGTATCGATGAAAAATTAAAAATTTGACATCCTATGTTAAAGTTAATCAGATGCTAAAGTACATTTTCTTGTGAGATTATTTCTACAAAAAAAAAAAAAAAAAAATATTCGTCTTGCAACCACTCCTAACACAATTAATACTCACTTATCTATACATTTCCTTGTTTTTATATCAAAACAGCAGATCCAGCCATCAGAACATCCAGCAGCTATATACTTGCCATCTTTTGATATGGACAAAACAGATATATGCTGAAAAATAACCATATCCACATTTGGTAGGCGTTTAACACTACCAAAATGACTTCCTATATTATGTTAAAGAGATGGCTCCCGAAAAGAGGGGGTATCCACATAATGTTTTTTTCTTATTTCTCCATAAAAAACATGTTGTGGGTATTCATTTGTGTAGTCACAAGAGGTGCTTCTAATGAGTAGTACCCTCGACATGTTTTTGTGGCAAAATAAGAAAAATACCAGTACTAAATTCAGTTGATAAAAAAAAAACCACCTTATCTGCGGCTATAATAAGATAAGAAATAAGAAAAAAATAAAACAATGCCTCAACTAGAGCAAATGGTTAGCAGGTACTCACAAATACTCAAGCCACTGCCATAGCCTCTAATACAAAGGATGTTTAAAATTCTATTAGCAGTAATATCCAGTAATAAAGACTAAAGAATGTTAATCTATCTGCCAACGAAAGCAAACAAAAACCGATTTGCATTAATCTGGTGTCTTTTTCTAAGTCTGTGAGCTAGACCTTACGGTTTTAAGCAGCTGTACACATCGTTAAATAAAATTGTGAAACAATAACACCAGCACCACTATTGTGGCGGACAAATAACTCTGTCAACAATTGACAAAATTTGCCCATTAATAACAATCCCAAATCAGATCTCCACAATATCAATGCACATACCAAGCTTAGTGAATATCCATCAATACTTACTCAAGTTATCATCCTGAAACAAAACAATGGACCTGTGGCCTACAAATAACTGTCAAAAATTGACGAAATTTGCCCATTGGCAATCCCAAACCATATCTCCACAATATCAATACACATACAAAGTTTGGAGAAAATCCACTGATAATTGCTCCTCTGGAAACGATAAAACAAATTATACGGACAGATTGGCAAATGACAGACAGACGGAGATGTCCAACATGAAACCATAATACGCCACCACTATCGTGTGGCAAGATATAGAAAAGTAATCAATGTCAAACCTGCCTATACATACATCTGCATATCCTATATGGCGTGTTTCTTTGAGCTGAGGTTTTATGGCCCAGTCAGCCTATCAAGGTCATATCAGTTAACTACTCACACTATATCCTGGGCAGGCTAAGTCGTCTAAGCAGTTACCCAGTACTTGTGCACATACTTTAATCAGTAACTGACAAGTGCCCTTCTTGATTGAGCCTGTGGGAGAATGGCTACAGGTATCATCTCACGTTCACTCTCTATGGAAGTTATGTGGCCAAGCTAGGGTTCGAACTTGCAACATCTGGATCTGCAGTCGGACGCACCACCGAATGCACTATGGAATCCGGCCTATATGGCATGACAATTCAGGTTTAACCATAAATTGAGATCTACATGTACATGTATATCATACCTCTGTTGTAGATTCACTGGTAATAGAACCAGTCTTTTTCCATGATCCTCTCTCATAGATATGTATCTCTTTACCAACTGGAACATACAAACACTAAAACAAACAAACAAAAAAATAAAATAAATAAAACAAAAAATGCGATAAAATAGCCTGAACACTGACATATCTGCCACAAGATAACTAAACTTTGGACAAGCACGCCCACTGAAGTATCAGAATAGCCCGAGCACTGCTGTTGTCTGATCAGTCTTTGCAGACAATTTGCATGGAATGTCAAAGCCTATTTTCTGGGAAAAATAACCAAAAAAATTCAAAATGTTGACTGATTAAACTTTTACCCAGCCTGCTAAGGGCTGAACAGATTGTTTGTAAATCTCTACAGAACATACCACTACTTCTGGGCCCAGTTGTTCAAAGCATCGTTAGCTTAACAAGCTCGTTAGTGGTCAAAACGTTAACTGTTCTAGTAAGTACAATATCTAATTCACAGGGATTTTTGCTGAAAAAATGTGAGTAGCTACTCACTTATTTTCAGTAAAAATATTAGTGTATATGCCATATTTAATGATCAAAGTTTTAACGACACGTTTACTAACGACATCGTTAGTTTTGAACAACTGGACCCTGGACTTTTGCCTCCTACTTTTAAACATGATGAAAAGGCCTTGTATAAGGGCTGAGTGGGAAGTAATTAATTCATGTAGTTTTTAGGGGTCATGTCAAAGGTTGAGTTGAGGTTTTACAGCCCAGTCAACCCATTAGGATCATCTGAGCCAGTCAGTTTACCTAACCACTTTTCCTGGGCAGGCTTAGTCATCTTAGCGGTTAACCATTATTTGTGCATTCTTTTGGCAGAAACGGACTACTGCTCTTCTTGAATCAGCAGAAGGGAAAAAATGACCCTAGAAATGATTAATTTCCACCAAAGAATGTTGTCAGACCCGGTAGGGATCTAACCCGCGACCTCCTGATCACCAGTCAGATATGCATATGACTGATCCACTGAGGCCAGAAGGTCATGCCAAAAAAATAATAAAATGCTAACCTTTCCATCTTGAGGATGCCAACACATTCTACAAACAGTCTTTGACAAGCTGGAACAAAAAGGATGAAGATATCCAAATTAATATTTTTCTTCTTTCTCCACAAAAACTTATGTTGCGAGTACTCCATGGAAGTACCTCGGCAATGTCACATGACATCAGCAAAAGCATCAATGGAGATATTACTTTTCTGTTTTTTTTTTTTGTTTTTTTTTTTAATTTTATGTTTACTTTAAATAGCATGATTTCATATTTAAAGCTAATATATAGATCAACCACTAACCTATCACTTTGACCATTACATTTGATATTCATAAGGATACACTACAATATAGGCATAGCTGTCAGAAAATCCTGCATTCATGTGCCACACATTAGTTCACCTGTACAGGTAATACCAGCTTGCGTAGTCAACATATGCTCATAAATCAAAAGGTCAAAGCCACAGGTCAGTTTGGTTGGCCTACATCAGTTCTAATATTAGCTTGTTAACTGTTTACATGTATTTCAATTTACTTTAACTCCATATAATTTTTGTGAGCTCCTTATATCCTAAACAATTAAAAAAAAAAAAAAAAAAACATACAAAAATGTGAATATGAATATGTGAATATACATAAAAATGAACATCATAAAGAATACTTTTGTCACATGAGTGTACTGTGTGAATATTCATTGGAATCACCTCAGTGAAGAAACTCTAGTGAGTACCCTATAGCTCTGGATAAGGCACTGTTTTTTCAACCAGAAGTAATAACTTTTTTTTCTTTTTCCGCTACAAAAAATATATTGTACTCATTAGAAGTGCCTTAGTACCGTGCTTCTAATGAGTACACACAATGTATGTTGTTTGTGTTGAGGTTTTAGGGTCCAGTCAACCCAAAGGGGACATGTCAAGCATGGTCAGTTTTCCTAACCACATTTTTACTGGGCAAGCTTAGTCCTCTGAGCGGTTAACCAGTATTGTGCACATTCTTCCGCCAGAAACTGATAACTGCCCTTTTTTAAGTCAGCAGAAGGGAGAGAATGACCGCAGAAAAAATTTCATGATCAAATGTTGCCAACCTGGCAGGGGTCGGACCCATAACCTCCTGATCACGAGTCGGACGCACATCTAACTGAGCCACCGAGGCCGGCACACACAATGTATGTTTTTCATGGAGAAATAAGAAAAATATTATGTGGTTATCCCCTCTTATATGGAGCTATGGTACCCAATAGGTATATTTTGGTGCAGAAATAACAAAAAATACCCTTTTTCTATAAAATTACCCTCTGGATTATCATACTATCAGTAGCTATACTGATTTTTACCTGACATCATTGCATTTTGGAAGTAAAGACGATGTCTGAACAACACTCCGATCAGAGATTTTCCAGACTTTCACTGTCCCATCACAACTTGATGACACCTACAAACAGAAAAGAAACATATGATCCAAGTAACAAGGACAATTTTATTTTTTGATATATAACAAATATTAAAAGTTTCCATATGCAACTAGAAAGAGTCCTACCTAAAACATTTTACAATGATTTTCAAAATCAATTTTACTCTTTTTTCTTACAAGGTCAAATGGTTGATTATTGACAGACATTTTAGTCTTTGACAGACTGATATATATTTTTTTTCAGACAAAGGGTTTGGTATTTTATGATATATTTTCGTAGATCCTTTTAAGGGCTCCATATTCCTCAAAAATAGACATTTTTATCTATGAACGAATTAGTAAATTGCTATATAGTATTAATACGATCATAAAATGTGGCATCTGACAGCCTGTAAAATTTCAGGGAGTCTCTCGCTTTTGAACTGGATCAAAAATGAAATGATTTTATCATATCTCTGAATTAATGTTGGCAACATTAATTCAGCGACATGATAAAAATCATTTCAAGAACGAGACACTTACTGAAATTTACAGGCTGTCAGGTGCCACATTTTATGACTGTATTAATACCATATATCAATTTATCAAACCTTTCTAGGAGAATAAAATGTCTGTTTTTGAGGAATATGGAGCCTTTAAGGTGACAATTTGCATAAAATGTCAAATCCAATTTTCTAGAAAAAATAAGAAAATCATTTTCAGGTAATTGTGGGATATTTTTTTCTTTTTTCTCCAAAAGTACCATAATGTATGTTTTTATGGAGAAATAGAGAGTATTCTTCCAGAATTATCATCAAATTTTTCCAGAATTATCAATAAATCCTTCACAAATCATCTGGGTTGGCGTTACATCTAATCAGAATAGAATTACTGGGTTACAGTACATTACATTTTGCCAAGACAATTTGAAAATGTTTTAGTATTCAGGGCAAGAGATAAGGGGAATATCCAAGTAAAATACCCATATGTTTTGAGCAAATAATCAGTTATTTTCAAAAACTTGGGTATTGATATTCAATTGATTTGACAGAGTGCTCACTTATTTCCAAATTCAAGGGTGAAAATTAAAGTTTCAAGGCCAGAAAATCACGTTTACTATTTTATTATGATACTGCACATAATAGGTGTTTTTTTTTTTCTTCATATGACAAATACCATCATAAAATTAATAGGGTATAATGAAATACCATGTTTTAAATACCTAAATCAGGCTTTTTTTCTTTTTGTGCTCTTTTTTTTTTTTTTTTTTTTTTTATAAGTTTTTATCCAATTAGTTTTCATTTGTGTGTGTGTGTAGGGGGGTTGGGGTAGGGGTGGGGGGGGGGAGCAAATTATCTTGGCTCTGAGTATTTTAACAGCACATCAACAGTATTTCGTTATTTAAAGGCAGTGATTAAAGATGATCATAAATCTTCATTTAAAAGACTGCCACACAGTTGTAAAATTAGCTGAAAAGCTGAGTTTATACTCTCAAATGCTAAAAAAGTATGAGTAAAAGTAGATAGCTGCATAAACTAGATGATGCACCAGTAGCACAGGAACACAAGTTTATGCACTGATCTTAGATCAGTGCATAAACTTGTGTTCATGTGCTACTTTGCCCTTGGAACAGTTTCTTTAATTGCAATATGTATGATTCTCATATTGTGTTTACCCTAATTTTTTGAACAACTTTGTTTGTTTGATTTGGGCTTAATGTTGCTTTCAACAATCTTTCAGTCATAGCGCGATGGTGTCTGGATGGGCACACCCAGACCAAATGCCACATAATAGTTTCTGATTAGGGTTTACAATGTCAGTCACTCACCCAGCAGTTTTTAGGCAGATCAACAGGTGGTAAAACTAACTTGTTCATGTTATAGGTCAAGTATGGTAAGGAGTTATGCCCCAGTACTTAGGGTAAATATGTTAACAACTACAGTCAAACCTGTCTTAAGCAGCCACCCATGGGAAGCTTAAAATGTGGCTGCTGAAGGCAGGTGGCTGCTTAATACAGTTCAAATATATAAGTCTATGAATTTTCGGGTAACTTTCCTCTGGCTGCTTAATACAGGTTGGCTGCTTAATAGAGGTGACCACTAACACAGGTTTGACTGTATAACTTTCAACACATCATACTAACAGTCAAAGAGACTTTAACCCATTTATGCCAAATGGACTCCTCTACCTTAACTCTTTGGACTGGTCCACTTTCTATATACAGTAAGGGGCATCTGGTTAGTTTTTATGTCATGTTTTGTAGAAATTAATGAAACAGTGTAGACCCTGATCAGATTCCACATTCTGTGGCATCTGATCAGGGTCTACACTGTTTGCCAATGGGTTGAGGGGGACAGATAGTCTTGGTAAATTTTCTGCCATTTTGTTTGAGAAAAAAGATTTACTTTTCATAATGAGCCCTTACCAGAAATTCTTCCTTTGGATCAATGGCAACACTAAGAACCGGGGCTTCATGGCCTTGAAATGTCTTGTGACTACAGTTACTCACATCTACCATCTTCACTGAAAAGTCACTGAAAACAGATTTAGTAAAAGATATTGCTATATAGGGCCAAATAAAAAATTATGTGTGTTTAGGGTAACATGTTAGAAAAAAATAGGTAGGGTAGGCAGGTTTTTTGTGTGTTTTTTTTTTACATTTTTTTTTATGAAGAATAATACCATAATTATCAACTATATTTGGACTTTGCACATAATGCACATAAAATTTTACCAAGTCTGTTTGATTTTCCTTAAATGTTTCTAAAAGTACTGATAGAATGGCAAACAGTGTAGACCCTGATCAAACTGCTCCTTTAGGAGCAGTTTGATCTGGGTCTACACTGTTTGCTCAGCCCTTCTCATCAGAATGTTTAGCACATTTTTTTTTTTTTTTTGAGAAAACATGAAAAAAATTGCTAGGTTTCATCAGGAAAATTAGGTAGGATAGGGTTACCCTAAACACACATTTTTTTTTATTTGGCTTAGATAAGGAGTATCCAGATAATTATGTTTCTTATTTGCATTGTGGAATTTCAAAATCCACGGCAAGACACTTCTAACTAGAATTAGTTTTCCGCATAAAAAAAGATGTCTTCCCTCTTTTAGAGTACTGCTTTGTAAGTCAGGGTTATTAATACATAAGAATGACAGAAATCACTATCGGACATGATTATATAAACAAAATTTACCATGTTCAAAGGCCCATAACACCAAAAATAGGTAAACCACAGTTAAGATTCTTGTGCTCTGCATGTCATTTCTTGGAGGTAAACATTTCTGTAAAGTTTCTTGAAAATATCTTAAACAGTTTTCAAGTTATGGGGCAGACATGACTTTATGACCAAAATCACTATTTACAATATTCAGAGGTCCATAACTCCAAAAGTATGTAAACCACAATAATTGTTCTTGTGTTCTGCACTCTCCTCTCATGGCTGTGAACATTTCTGTGAAGTTTGGTCAAAATTTCTTAAATGGTTTTCAAGTTACAGGGCAGAAACAATTTTGTGACAGATAAACAGATGACAGATGTCCATATCAAAAACAATACATCTCTCGAAGTTGTAGTGGGGAGACATAATGAGTATCCTGAACACATGTTTTCCTCAAGAAATTAGAAAAATATCAATACGTTTGATCCCAAAAAAATGCCTTAGCCTTGTATGACTCACATCACAAAAATTTATTCTTGCATGTACATACATACAGATGTATGTCTAGCAGATCCTGGCCTTGTAGATGAACTAGCCCAGGGATCACTACTGTTTGAAAGTGTGTCTTGATGATCCATTATAATCAATCATCAGTCACTTTTGCCTCTTGTGACTGATAATTTTCAACAAATTTTCACAGGCAACTAATCCAAAAATACTAATTTTAGGAACATATTTTTTTTCTCACTTTTTACTTTGAATAGGCAAGTTGTAAAAAATAAAATACTAAGCTGTCTATTAGTGTCATTTTACATTTGTGGTGAATAATGGTGAAGAAGTTTGATGAAAACAGCCTGAAATAATAGGCATAGCATCAGATAAGGCACTTTTTCAATCGAAAAGTACTGATATTTTTCACCATAAAAATATGTTCTGATACTCATTAGAAGCGCCCTTCTAATGAGTACCCAAAACATATGTTTTTACTGAGGCTCTTGTCTGGAGTTATGAATAAGAACCTGGAAGAGGGCTAAAATACGAATGAATATATTTTCTACTGGTTGACTATTAGTCAATTATCAGTTGGTTTTACAAAACACAGTTTGGATATTGGGAAAATATTATCACATGCACATGCAATGTGATTGGCTGGTGCAGTGAAGCATGTCAACTTTCAGCTTGATCCAGCAACAACAGAAGAACCTGCCTCATTTATAACAATGTAATTGGCTGGTGCAGTGAAGCATGTCAACTTTACCTTGATCCACCAACAAGAGTAGATCTAACCAGATTCATTTATAACAATATGATTGGCCGGTACAGCGAAGCATGTCAATTTTTACCTTGATCCAGCAACAAGAGCAGAACCAGACTCATTTATAACAATGTGTTTGGGTGGTGTGGTAAAGCATGTCAACTTTTACCTTGATCCAGCAACAAGAGTAGAATGCGACTCATTTATAACAGTGATTAGCAGTTGCTTTACCTTGATCCAGCTACAAGAGTAGAGAACCAGACTCAATTATAACAATGTGACAGGCTGGTGTGGTGAAGCATGTCAACTTCTACCTAGATCCAGCAACAAGAACAGAATGCGACTCAGCAACAAGAGTAGAATGCGACTCATTCAGAACAATGTGATTGGCTGGTATGCAGTGATTTTTTTACAATTTTGCCTTTATGGGTCCTGGGACTCGCTGGGTCCAGAATTCATGCATCCCAAACTGAAACTATGCATCCAGCCTGGGACTCGTGGTGAAATATTTTGTTGCGTCCTAGACTTTTCATTTAAACTTGTGTAACAGTGTTTTATAATTACTTTCTTGGTATTTCAATTGGATGTGCAATAAAAGTAAATAGTTGTGACTGAGTTGCTTTAATTCTTTCCAGAAAACTTCCTGAGAAATATGAAACTATAATACCACTGTCTATTAAAAGTGAAGTGTTAAAATGTTTTCACCCACAGGCTTATTAAAATGTTTTCATAAATCTTCAGTTTTAGTGACAGATGATCAAATACCTGTGATACATGATTAAGGACAGACATTTTGTCTGTTTTGACTAGACCGTGATACAAAGCAGAGACATTTTTGTCTAATGCTTTGTGGGTTCAGTTTGGGACTGGGGTTTTTCGTTATCGAGATCGCCATCATCAGCAGTCTCAGACTTTGTTGTCCGTGTCGGTCTGATTTGCTGACCTAGCAGACCGAACAGCGTTTGCTGTTTGGGGTCTAGTTTTATTATCTTTTTAGGGTGCATCTTTTTCTTCTTTCAAAAAAAAACAAAAAAAAAACGATCGCTGTTTCTTGTTGACAATTGCAAGGTCAAACGGTGTTACGATAAAAGATCTCATCAGACTAAAAACCAATACTTTAGTATCCGCTACGGATTCCTCCGATACTGGACAACTTGGTATTGATTATTTGACTCTATAGGTAAAATTGGTGTACCGTAGATACGACGCCTTTCAGTACTGGCTTTTACCAAATACTGTACTGAAACACCGCTTGCGCATTCGCTTTTTCCAAAAATGAAAGTAGACTTCAAGAAGCAAAACGTATGTACATTCGAGATTTTTAAGAGTCCACGGGACTCACCAAGGCTAATTTTTTGCGTCCTATGGAGAAATTATGCGTACAGGACGCAGGACGCACGCCTAAAAAAATCAGTGGGTATGGTTTACCTTGATCTAGCTACAGGAGCAGAACCAGACTCATTTATAACAATGTGATTTGCTGGTATGGTGAAGCATGTCAACTTTTACCTTGATCCACCAACAAGAGTAGAATGTGACTCATTTATAACAATGTGATTAGCAGGTGCAGTGAAGAATGTGAACTTTTACCTAGATCCAGCAGCAAGAGTAGAACGAGACTCATTTATAACAAAGTGATTGACTTGTGCAGTAGAAAATGCCAACTTTTACCTTGATCCAGCAACAAGAGTAGAACCAGACTCATTTATAACAATATGATTGGCTGGTGCAGTGAAGCGTGTCAAGATACCATCTGGGCTGCCTTCAGGGAATGTGTAAGCCTGGACTGTGTTCATGTCTGTTGCAGCAAAGTAGCGGCTTTTCTGAAGAACAAAACAAAAGAATTCAGAACATACATTCATGACTGTGAAATTCTGCTCAGGCATCTGCACAAAGTAATGTCTCCTTTACAGAACTGGCTGACCAGTGAAAAGGCACATATAAAAATCTAGTGGAAAAGGCTGGACAAATATTGAATACTGATTTTTACCTGTATATTTTAAAATTAACTTTTTAATGGTTGTCTAAGGGAAAAAAATGAATCATTATCTCTGTGGGAATGGTCGAGTAGTCAATTAGGGTAGATAAAAAGAGGACAAATATAGAACAGTTTTCACTTTTTATAAGTTAATATAACTTTGACAATAAGCACCTTATAAACACAGCAAGGTTTCATATGTGATATAATGATATACATGTACATTCTACACAAAAATTGCTTTGAGTAAAAGATTTTTTTTGTCAAATGAACAATGTATACTTGTTTACAGCCTGACAGACTTGACCTGATCAGACAGAGCAAAACACCATGTCTGTCCAGTAGTTTTTAGACATCAGCAGGTAGTAAAATGAACATAATTCAAATTTAAGACAAGCATGGTAAGAAGTTATGGTATCGGACTATTTAGGGAATGGTAAAATTTACCATACCCAAAATAGTCTGATACCATAACTTAATGTCCTAAAATTTTGAACAATTTATTCCATACTATTTTGTTTATACACCTGTTGCTTAAAATACTTAGTGGAATGGCAAACAGTGTAGACCCTGATAACACTGCTTCTTCAGTCTGATCTGGATCTGCACTGTTCGCATGTCATTTTGTTAGACACTTTGGTGTTCGAAAGTTTAGGACTTTTACCATACATAAAGTAAGTTTGACCAACAGTATAGATCCAGATCAGATGATGCACTCCACTCTGTTTGCCACTCATCAAGCAGATTTTAGACATACAATGTATTAACAGGTAGGAAATTGGACTTATTCAAATTTTAAAACAAGCATGGTAAGGAGTTATGGTGTCTAAATATTTTGGCAGGGTTCCCCCTTCAACACACACCCCAACTCTCATTTTGGCCATTCTTACCCACAAAACAATGTTGTAAACCCTCCAAAAGTAGGGTCAAGAGTCCTGAGTGATTCTAAAACAATTTTTATCTATAACAGCATTATATTTTAATATTTGTGATCTAAAGGACAAGTATTATGACTATTTGGGCTAATAACTTCTTTAAAACAGCAAACCTTCAAATCTTATTAAAGGACCCTTCAACTCCACAAGACTCTCCTTTTCAAACCCTGAGGGAAAACCTTTTCAGGGTACTGTAAAAGTTATCTTCCTGGAGTCCTGCCATATACATGTACTGTAGACCCTTAATATGTATACACAGTTCTGAATGTCTATTTCACTTACCGTAACAACCCTAAGTATTGGAACAGATAGGCCTGATCAAACAGTGTAGACCCAGATCACACATAGCATCTGATCAGGGTCTACACTGTTTGCCATACATACAGCAATATTTTAGACATATCAGCAGGTAGTAGAATGGACTGTTTCGAATTTTAGGACAAGTATGGTAAGTAGATTAAGGTGTCCAAATACAAAGAGTAATGGTAATATGCTCAAATATGTTTATTTTTCTTTCATTTTCCTTAAAGGGGAACGCAATATAAGTTGTAAGTATATCGTGGAGTAAAGTGCTTAACAAGCCATTAATTTTGATGCAAGAATTTTCAAAATCGGCCTAGAAATAAGGAAGTTATGGTGGTTTGAATATATTTAAAATGGTTGTCATGGATGCCACCATATTGTAGGCTTAGTGATGTCACACAGCCCATATTAAATATGCAAAACCAAATTTTAAAGGGTTTCTAAGAATAATTTTGCTACAGATTTTTATTATCTTTTAATTCTAGTGACAAGCAATCATTTCCCCAAAAATAATCTAACTTTATGACAATAACTACCTTTAACAAACGAATTTTAATTTTTATGAAACCTCATTAAATATTCAAAATGGCGGCGCCCATTCCACCAATGTTGAAATATTCAATTGTCTATAACTTACTTAATTTTCCACCGATTTTGATCAAATTTGTGTCAGAATTCATTGTTTGTAAAGTTCTTTATTTTAAAGCACAAAACCTTTTAGGGTTGCATACCCCTTTAAAGTACCAATCACAAATGCAACAGATGATGATTCATTTTTTTTTTTTCAAATAATTTTTCACAGAAACTAAGGCTTGACATTTCATGCAAATTGTGTGCATTGCAGACTTAAACATGTTTTAAAAAATCCAAAAAACACAGCTGTCATCTGTCCCAACATTGCTTGAAATTTTAAGAGTTAATTTGACCCAATTGATTCGCAGTACCGTAAATGCAACAGAATAAGCCTTGTCACCACATCTGTGTGAGATAGCATTATCATCATCAACACCATCCCAGACTCTGACATCTCCATCGGAACCACAAGTTAATATGTACCTGAAAATATATGCATTACAGAACATGAGAAAAAGGTGACATCAGGGTATATGTAAATGGAGAAGGTCCAGATCTGTCTGCATATCGGCCCCTTCTGATCAGTCCCTAGATGGGTGTTGACTTAACTTCAGATAAGATGACTATCCACATGAATATTCTTCTTATTTCTCCACAAAGGATACATTGTGGGTACTAAGGCTGGCACAATAATCGAATAATAGATTAATAGACTGATAAATTCCACAAAAATGATTCAGATTTGCTAATAATCGATCATTTGATTCCTGTGTCTGCTACTTTACCGTATTTACCCTTAGTATTCAGAAACCTAAACTCCTTAGCATACTTTATCTGAATTTTTGAACAAGTACAATTTACTGCTCAATGTTGTGTCTAAAAATAGCTGGATGAGTGGCAAACAGTGTAGACCCAGATGAGATGTCACATTTTGTGGCATCTCATCTGGGTCTATACTGATTGCTCACGTCTGTCTGACTAAATACATACAGTTAAGTATAACATATGGTAAGAGTCATGCTCAGACAGACAGGTAAAATTATGACCAAATCTTCAGTGATTACTAATCGATTATCGATCACAATGGCAGGACTGATAATTGATTATCTTTTCATCTCTTGATTAGCCAGCCTTAGAGGGTACTCATTAAAGTACATTGGTGCAGCACTTCTAATGACAACCTTCTATATTTATTTTATTGTTTGCGGTGAAATCAGTGTCTATCTGGTGAAAATAAAACTGGTATCAATCACTAGGGAAATGATATCGTATCATTTCACTAGTGACTGATACAATTTATATTTTCACTCCTCGCTTTGGATGACTTCAGTTTTCTTCATTGTTTCAAAAGTGGATGTTACCTCCACTTCAGGTTTTGGAACACCTCTAACTTCTTTGTTTCTGAACTAAACTATCAGGTGTTGGTATGCAGTTTTTTCTTAGTTAGAATGTAATGAACAGTTTAGTAACAAGATTATTTTGACTCCAGCACCTTGCGGTAAGCACTGAACATTGAGTCAACGCCATGACGTTCACGTTCTGTTTAGTGACGTTAGTTGCCAGAAACCCACATTGGCAAGTAAACAATAAAAAGAAAATTTACTCTTTTTCAGTGAATACCATGAAATTTTCATCTCGTAAAATGAAAACTTTAAAATTTTCACTCGTGCTTCGCACTCGTGAAAATATTGATGTTTTCATTACACTTTATGAAAATATTTATGGTATTCACAACAAAAGTAAATATCCTCTATGTTTTTGTGGAGGAATAAGAACAAGAGGGCCATGATGGCCCTGTAACGCTCACCTGAGCAACATAGCACTTTGAGAGCCTGATCCAGAACTGATCAAGGCAAACATTCTGATCAAAGTTCAAAATGATTATAACAAAGTTTTCTGCTGATTTGGCCCGGTGACCTAGTTTTTGATACCAAGTGACCCAGTTTCAAACTTGACCTAGAACTCATCAAGACAAGATTTTGTGCAAGATTCATGATGATTGCTTGAAAAATGTGACCGCTAGAATGATAACAAGATTTTACGCTGATTTGGCCAGGTGACCTAGTTTTTGACCCCAGGTGTTCCAGTTTCGAACTTGACCTAGAAATCATCAAGACAAACATTTTGAGCCAGATACATGATGATTGTTTCAAAAATGTGACTGCTAGAGTGTTAACAATGTTTTCTACTGATTTGGCCCGGTGACCTAGTTTTTGACCCCAAGTGACCCAGTTTCAAACATATCCTACAACTCATCAAGACAAACATTTTGAGCAAGATTCATGATAATTGCTTCAAAAATGTGACCGCTAGAGTGTTAACAAGGTTTTCTGCTGGTTTGGCCTGGTGACCTAGTTTTTGATACCACGTGACCCAGTTTCGAACCTGACCTAGAAATCATCAAGACAAACATTTTGAGCAAGATTCATGATTATTGCTTCAAAAATGTGACCGCTAGAGTGTTAACAAGGTTTTCTGCTGATTTGGCCCGGTGACCTAGTTTTTGACTCCAAGTGACCCAGTTTCGAACTCGACCTATAAATCATTAAGACAAACATTTTGAGCAAGATTCATGATGATTGTTACAAAAATGTGACCGCTAGAGTGTTAACAAGGTTTTCTGCTGATCTGGCCAGGTGAACTAGTTTTTGACCCCAAGTGACCCAGTTTCGAACTTGACCTAGAATTCATCAAGACAAACATATTGAGCAAGATTCATGATGATTGCTTCAAAAATGTGACCGCTAGAGTGTTAACAAGGTTTTCTGCTGATCTGGCCAGGTGACCTAGTTTTTGACCCCAGGTGACCCAGTTTCGAACTTGACCTAGAATTCATCAAGACAAACATAATGAGCAAGATTTATAATGATTGTTTCAAAAATGTGACCGTTAGAGTGTTAACAAGGTTTTCTGCTGATCTGGCCCGGTGACCTAGTTTTGACCCCAAGTGACCCAGTTTCGAACTTGACCTAGAAATCATCAAGACAAACATATTGAGCAAGATTCATGATGATTGCTTCAAAAATGTGACCGCTAGAGTGTTAACAAGGTTTTCTGATGATCTGGCCAGGTGACCTAGTTTTTAACCCCAGGTGACCAAGTTTCGAACTTGACCTAGAAATCATCAAGAAAAATATATTGAGCAAGATTCATGATGATTGCTTCAAAACTGTGACCGCTAGAGTGTTAACAAGGTTTTCTGCTGATCTGGCCCGGTGACCTAGTTTTTGATCCCAAGTGACCCAGTTTCGAACTTGACCTAGATTTAATAGAGGCAAACATTTTGAGCAAGTTTCATCAAGATTGGGTCAAAATTATGACCTGTAGAGTGTTAACAAGTTTTTCCTTTGATTTGACCTGGTGACCTAGTTTTTGACCCCAAGTAACCCAGTATCAAACTTGACCTAGATTTCATAGAGGCAAACATTCTGACCAAGTTTCATCAAGATTGGGTCAAAACTGTGACCTCTAGAGTGTTAACAAACTAATTGTTGACGACGAACGACGGACGACGACGGACATAGGGTGATGACAATAGCTCACCCTGAGCTTTTGCTCAGGTGAGCTAAAAATCAGCATCCAATGATTCTGTAAGACAGCAAAAGTCCTAATCAGACTGCACATGCGCAGATCTGGAAACATATTATAAGCAGGTACCTGTACATTCATGGTATCTATTTTCAAACCCTCTTTTGAGTATTAAGAGGAATATTTGTGACTGTACTGGTGCAGAGTAAAAGAAAAAGTGTTAGTTGCAGCTTAATAAAAATGTTAAATGACAATACCCCGCCATTATCCTGTCATAGGGAGATAGCTCTGCCAAAAATTGACGAAATGTATCTAATAGCAATCCCACAATATCAATGCACATAACATGTTGGGTGAAAATCTGTTACAATTTACTCAAGATTTCAAGTTATTGACCTGAAATGAAAATATGGATGTGTCGGGGGCAGATAACTATGTAAAAAATTGGCAATATTTGCCTATTAGCAATCCCGAACAGGGCTTTTCCTAAGCCGAATTTGGGGTTGGTAATCGACCCCTTTCCCAATTGCAAAAATAGGTGAATTTTCTCAATTTTGGGCCAATAAATCCCAAATAAATGAATAAAAATCCCATTTTGATGCTTGCAGAGACATACGATTAAAAAATGCCATCTGTCAGGTATTTTTTTTTTTTTTTTAAGAAATAAAGTAACCTGTCCTGTCTGTGTTCCTTTTTTTTCAAAACTATGTTACGTCTGTGTAAAAGTTTGCAGCGCTGATGCCTACTATTTTGGTGTTTAGTGAGACCCAGCCATTTAAATGAACAGGTAAATTATTTTTGTGTACTGGGTCCTGATAAAAATCGATAGTCTAATATTCAGTGAGGAGAGACCGGTAACCAGTAAAATTGTTTACAAAAGAGAGTGGTATAAAATTGTAATTTCGCATATGCAATCAATTAGTGCAATCAATTAATGGATAATAGCTCTTTGTTTGCCACTTAACAGAGATGCGAAAATTATATTTCATAAAGAAATGAAGAAATAAACAATGCAATGGGCCATGATCTTGACAAGTCATGCTAATCCTACCGTAATTTTTGTAAATGTGTGAAAAATTAATGACTGGGTAAATCCTAAAAGGATGTTTGTTTTGATGACCAGGGCCCAGTAGTTCAAAACAAACGATGTCGTTAGTTAACGATTTGTAAAAATTTACATCAAGTGATATGCAAATATGCTGAAATTTTTTGCTGAAAAAAATGTGAGTAGCTTTTGCAGTGCAAAAGCTACTCACATTTTTTCAGCAAAAAATATCAGAATATTGTATATTGAATCCGCTAAAATAGTTAACGAAATGACCCTTAATGAGCTTGTAAAACTAACGACACTTTGAACAAATGGGCCCAGATTTACATACCTTCATAATGAGATTTTTTTTTTTTTTGTTTCTTGAATGGTCCAGTAATGCTGCAGGCTTTTACGAAGTGAGCCGGGAACACGAGAGGGTCTTACCCTTCTTCTTTCCTACTGAGTACTGTCTTATCAGATTATCCCAATTTAGTAGATTTGCAGGCTTTTTTTCCCCAATTTTGCCAATCCGCACGCCCTCAACTTGGCCCCTAAAAATATTGTTTCATTTGGTGGATAATTGCACTGTATTTAAACACAAAATGTTTTGTCTGTTTTTCATTCGCCCTGCCCCCAAAACATGCCATGACCATAGTCCAAAATGTCTGTAATCAACTGTAAATTATATTAGAAAAACTTCATGTTTTAGATCAACAATCTATACAATATACATATTATTTCCATAGATGAGACAGTGTCCTCCAATCTGTTCACTGACTGAGACTATAGTGAGACGGAGCTGAAATGGATGGCTCATTTAGCTAGCAGACAGGTTTGCGCATAGGTCTAATATGGTTATCTACGGTAATTGGTGAAATTAAATAGTTGTGTTTACCCAGTACTATAACACAGCAATGAACACATTTTTGTTGTCATGTTTCATTCGCAAAAAAAGCTTGATATACATTACGATAACACGCCTGTTAACTGCAATTCTATTTTTTTGTGGCAAGTTTCAGATGAAAAATTTGATGAAGGTTATTCTAACAAGTACCCAAAATATGTTTTATAGCAGAATTAAGAAAGTAAAGTTTACCCTGGTAAACCTCACTTTTACCAATATAAAGTTGGATTTACAGGGGTGCTCATATCATAGACATGTAAAGATATGTAGATTGGCAGATCAGCACTTCTTTGAAGAAAAAAAATCAAAAACCTGTTAAATTTCATTTCAGACAATTGCAGGGCCATTGAATTGGTGTGAAAACACATTTACAAAGTCATTATACACTATGATTCTGGAGACTGAAGATGTTTACATTAAGAACTATGTTATTTCCGAATCAACAGTGCACTGCTTATTAGGTTGGCTAAAAATGGTTCCGCAGAACAAGCTTCGTGTGTTCCTGGAGATGTGGAGGTGACATCAGACCCGCTTTATAGCTGTAAGTTTTGTAATTATTTATATAGATCTTATGCGTAACCAGCCATTTTGGACCCTTCCCGTGGCGATTTTTCGACAATACTGCATTAACAACCAAAATATTCACAACACAAATAACCATGTGTCTATTGTGTGTACGTGATGATATGTTGAACTTCAAGCAAGCAAAAAATTAAATAAAGGACAAAAAACACCATGAATATGTGTGAAGTAGTGGTCTGAGATTTACTCCATAGACGCAGTTGAATGTAATCAGTGATATTTTTACAAATTTGAAAATGTGAGTCCCTAGTCTCAACTTTTATGAGTCCTGATCAGAATTTATGAGTCCCACTTGGAGACTCTCAGAAATCATGCTGTGCGGTTACTGAGAATCATTGTACTGGATTTAAATATGTTCTGTCTACTCAAATTCAATGGTGATAAAATGTATTAAAATTAAACAACTAGTTCTAGTGTTTTATATCTTTGTATTACCAAATCCTAGACCTTGACTAGCTGAACACAAGACTAGCACATGGCTTCTAGACTAGAGAACAAGCAAAAAAAAAAAAACTTAATGGAAATATGCTCAGTTTGAACTATTCTTTCCAGACTAGAACTTTAAAGTCTGACACCACTGGCACTCACTGAATGTGCTCAAAGTAAGAATGAAAAGTTCAGGAATACCACAATAAAGGCCTCAGTAGAAGTCTGAGCCTCAAACTCAGTGGATAGGCTTAAAAGTTTACTTCAGTTTTTTTTCAGTTCATACATTCTTCTATCTTTGAACTTCTTCCACTTCAGCACTGACATTTTTTAGCCAGACTGACCAGAATCTGTCGAGCATGACTTTTCAGCAGCCTCCGAGTCCGACTGGGAATTATCTTGGGCCTGTCTTGTTAGACGTTTAAGGGAGACAGGGCATTTAGCAGACCAACCGCGGTCTGGGCGTCCACGCGTGACGTCGCGACGTCAAGACAGGACAATCCGTGTGGCACATTTGTGGAATCGTCATCTCACTGCTACCGAAACTGCCCTTAATACAGTAGGTACGCATAATCGACAAATTTCTCCGAAGACTGTTGGAAGTCGATTGTGTGAGATTGGTCTTCGAGCTCGTCGTCCATACGTTGGTCTGCCTCTGACCCAGGCACGTAGGTTGCGTCTTATGGCGTGGTTGACGGCGCATGCGCCCAGGCTATTTCCGATGAGGCAGTGGAGACGAGTTCTTTTTACGGACGAGTCTAGGTTCATTCTCTTGTCGAACGGTTTGGGGGTGGCTCCATTATGGTCTGGGGAGGCATTGCTCACGGGATAAAATTACAGTTGATTATTGTTGCGGGCAATATGACCGCAGTAAGGTATAGGGATGAGATCTTGCGTCCTGTTGCAGTCCCGCTTGTGCAACAACGTAATCTGATTCTGCAGCAGGACAATGCCCGACCACATGTTGCCCGAGTTTGTCAGGATTTCCTGGCAAACAATAACATTGCACCACTAGCATGGCCACCGTACAGTCCAGATTTGACGCCAATAGAGCACGTGGGATGAGCTGGACAGAAGGGTTAGGAAGCGCCAAAATCCCCTGCAACTCTCGCACAACTAAGGAATGCGTTGATCGATGAATGGAATAACATCCCGATGTGAACTGTCAATGCTTTGGTTAACTCTATCCAAAGGAGAATTAGGGCAGCAATGGCAGCAAGAGGGGGGCACACCCGATATTGATTTTCAGTTTGATTTTGATTTCAAGATTTGGGGGGTAGCTACCAATGAACTTCAATAACTCGAGACTTGTTGATCACAAACCAATGAAATTTGGAACTTTTGTTCCATACATGTACCGTTTTGTAATCATAGTAAAATATTTAACAAACTTTTTCAAACCTGAATGAAATTTAGGAATAAAATTTACCCTGCGTTTCTTTTTTCTTTCAGTATATATTTTATTTAAAATATACTCATTCGTAATATGTTCATAACTAGTGGATGGGTTGATGCAAATACACAAAAAGTATGTTTTATAAGGGTATTTTAGGAGTTAACTTTCATGTAAGATCAGGGTTCGCATTACCTATCGCCATTGTCGCCATTTGCGCAGAAAAATAAAATTTGGCACAAAAAATCATAAATTGGCGAAAACAAGTGGCGAAAAAAATATCACCTGAATTACCCACTACTGAGTCATATAATTGTCGCGCGTGTCTATCGCACCTTCCTTGATTGTATAATTCGCCAATTAGCAACTCAATTATCGATCAGAAAACGGTAGCTGATCAAATTAACCTGAATTTGATGAAAGCGATATAAGGTCACGTGCCGTGATGCGCAGTTTGACAGTAGCACCACTCACTTTCCACGCCTTTCGTCCTAAATATACATGACGCTCTGCCGAAACTACCAATCAGGAATTAATGTCAGAGTCGCATCGCCTACGTCACGGAAATTTACCCAGAATGTAATCATGTGGAGCCCTATGTCAAACACAAAGATGGAAAACAAATTGATTACACGAGAAATAATTATTGTCATTAATCGGTTCGGCTTATTAAAGTGGTAAGTACACTTTGACAGTGCCAACTTTAATTAAGCACGTTTCGGTTCCTCCTTATGAGCCTTAATTTTATTTGGCGATCAACGAACATCGTCCCGAAAAAAAAACACAAAAAAAAACCACGAATAATGCCTCGGAGACGGACACATTAGTCTCCGATGGTCCAGATCGTGCATTCGATCCCCACAGATTGTAGCGATTTATTATGAAACACATAAATTTGCTACTGTCATTCGCTCCTTCCACTGCTTCAAGACTGGCAGTTACAAGTTTCTTGCGGAAGGGTGTTCAATGTACTGGTTAACCGCTTATTGTATAAGCATGCCCCCTCTTTTTTATTGGCGTGATTCATAAAAAAATGCTGTTCCCCATTCCATTTCGCATAGACCAGACTCATAAAGCAATTGCAGTAAACTCCCTTTTAAGTCAGTTGCAGTTAGCTCCCTTAAAACAGTAAAACCTGCTGTGTTAGAAACTTACCCCGCATTTATCAGGGTACAAATGAATATTGTTACGTTATTCTCTTACAGTATAATACATTAATAACATTATATTTATTGGCTTATACAGCACTTTTCAGAACTTTCGTTTCCATGTAAAGTGTTCCATTTTTGTGTCCAACATTCGATATGCAAAACAAAGACTTATTATTTATTCATGACACTGTAATTAATTAATTACACAAACGTTTTATAAATCAGTGCAAGAATTACTTTCAAGTCCCCCACACATTTCACATTATACTGACTCTTGAATCTATTGCTGCAATTAAAGGAATCAGTAAATGAACACCTTTTTTCTGACAAGATAATTCTTTGGCAAAAAATGGCCAAAATTTGGCTCAAAATTAAAGAAAATGGCACAAAAAAAAATCAAATTGGCGAAAATGGTGGCGAAAGAAAAAGAAATCCTAGTGCGAACCCTGAAGATCCAACTTAAAATAACATTATAACACTGAAGATAATGGAAATACAGTCGACTCTCGTTATCTTGAACTTAACGGGACCTGATAAAAATGTTCGAGTTATCAGTAGTTCGAGACAACCAAATTGTGACGTCATAGGTATGACGACTGTTCGCCTCTGTTCGCCAAAACGTGCATGGAAGGCACATGTATATGGCAATTTAAATATTTATGCGTACTTCAGTTTGCATTGTTACTGTTTGTTTTAGGAGATGCAATAGTTCTCTTGGAATAATATCATCAATAAATGTTAATAATAATAAATATCAAACGTCTCTTGTTGTCTTTAATTACTCCTGCAAACTTGGATTTCCATATGAGCTATAAATAAACTACTGGTTTCCGGGTTGTGTTAGCTATACGTTATGAAGTGGTTTGGATTAGCTCCCTTCGCATAGACGACTCGATAAAGAGTTGACTGGTTTCCGCTTTTGCATAAAACGCTTACAATGTTAAGCAGCAGCTGTAAGCTAGTTTGGATTATCTCCCCTGGCATAAATGAGCCAGCTCAGCGCGGCAAACTGTAGATCCTGCAGAGAAAGCTCGTTATGAACCGTCTCATCTGGACCTACACTATTTGTGCGGGTATCCGTACCAGTCTACAGGGTCGGAAGGGTTAACATCGGTACCCACGTGTGATTCGTCTATTTGAGGCCGTGCACGACAACGCCTATTAGAAGACTGTGTGACTGTCAAAGACTGGGATCAGCCTGCATGCCCACGAATTTTCCATTATACGCATGAGCCTTATCTGGGCCTACCAAAGAGCACCGCCTGACCAAAGAGTAACAAGCGAAGATTCAGACTTAGCTAGCCTGATCAATACAGGCTGATCTGAGTCGGAACTTGTCGCGCACTGACTTTTCTTGAAGACGCTATATCATTCAGACGGACAGTACTCAATAGTGAAGAGCATATCTAAACAATAAATTAAAGAAACTTCGTTGATTAATCTTCCATAACACTATTCTGAGCCGCTTTTTATCTTACAAATCAATGACACGAGACGGTGTTGAGCGCCGCGTGTCAAACCCGACTCGACACGCACGTGATTTCATAATTACGGATTTTTTAGACATTGTTTGTGTTGTTTGTAATTACCTGGTCAAAGGGGAAAATTAATTATATTGATTTATTTATCAATGGCCTATTATGATTTTCATTAACTGAGAGACCGGCGGCGCCGCATCTTACATTTTTATCTTTCGTCATGGTCCGAGTTCGAGATACGCGGTAGTAAAAACTGTGAAAAATATATTTAGGGACTGAAAATGATGGACGAGATAGCCGAAGTGTCGACATAAAAGTAGTTCGACATACGCGAAGCTGAAATACAATAAATACATAGGGAAAATAATCGGGACTGAGAAATCAGTTCGACATAAGTGATAGGATCGAGATAAGAGGGGTCGAGATAACGAGAGTCAACTGTAGATGTATTATATTTAAAATATGCACTCATAATATGTTCATATTAAAACATCATTAATGATCATCAAGAAATGTTAGGGGCGAGTTATCAAGAAATGTTAGGGGCCGAGTTGATAAGGAGCCGAGTTTGTCAGGGGCCGAGTATGTTAGGGGCCGAGTTGTCCAGTATCCATCTAGAAAAGTGTACACAGGGCCTTTGAAGTTAATGAAAAAATAGATTGATACTTTTTAACTTATTTAGGTTATTTTCAATATATTTACGAATTTGAGAAATAACCTAAGGAAATTCAAACCCTTCTGCTAAGAAAGTTAACTCTTACACTTTGGAAGGGAGGTTACATTTTAGTTGAATTTTAACTTTACCACGTTATAGATCCTCAAAATTTTAACCATTAAAAGTTATGCTCCTAACTGATCGTGTGGCAGGGTATAAAAAAGAAGGAAAGAAAAAGCCTCTTCTACAGTATTATATTGTGATCGCAAAAGCTGCTCTGTGAGTGGATGTCAGAAAATTTACCCAGGTAGTGTTGTCACTGTTGTGAAAGTCAAATAGAGAGGTTCAAACAGAGTATTTTCCTCGCATGTTGGAAGGTCGATCAGGAGCTGAACCATGATCATTCATATCATAACCTGTCCTCCCATTTCTGTTGTTTAGGCCAGTAGATCCCTGCTCCTGTTAGTGCTCGTCATTAAAGCAAATTGTTATCAATGAATTGTGACCACGAAAACCTATGTCTTTGAAGATATTATCTAACATTTATTAGGTCAAATTTAATAACTTCTTTTATAGAAATAATGTCTGCTTACTGTCCAATATCATCGTAGCAGACATCAGTGAAGCCATCACTATGGGCATAACGCATTGCAGAGGGTGTCGGCATTGTTTGTCTTCCAAATTTCCCGCAAAGTTTTCTGGAAATGGCAGGGGGCGCGGTGCTATAAATAAAATTATTTTGATTGGTGCCTTCTGAATGATGAGCCGAATCGGATGACAATCGCTTCTATGTAGCGCTAATAGATATCGATAAAAAAAAACAAAAAAAAAACAAAAAAAAAAAAAAAAAAATCAAAGCACTGTGCTGAGGGGAGGTTGCCTGGACTTCAATAACCCTCTAGAACAGTTTTCAGTACTGTTAAAATCTTCTTTTCTGTGGAATGGATATGAAACCCACAAACCGTAATCCTGAAACCAAGTTTGAAATTTCCAACCTGGATAGGAATATAAGTACGTATGTAAAGTATGTTTGTTGTGAGTTTATACAATCACAGGAGCTTGAAGTTCTGTACATAAATAATTCATAATGTCCAAAATCAAAAGTGACAGTAAGCCATTTCTTTGAAATTGCTTCATATATAGCGGACCAGATAACATGGGCCCGAAAAGGGCATAATCTTTTATTCGTAAATTTTACATTTTTATGTTATTTTTTAAAATAGAAAACCTCTGAAGAAGGCGAAAGCCGAAAGGCCTCAGGTAAACAAATCATTGCACTGTTAAAGATTAACTCTCAACATATAGTTTAACGCCTATCATTTCAGTATCCTTTCTGGATCCAGTGCTGCCAAAAAGATTTTTTGTTAGATGTTATGCGCCTTCTCCCAACTTATATATATATTGGACATTTTTAGTATGTTTGATGGACCAAACTTCAAACGCCTGTGATACAATGAGGTATTTGATAAATGATATCCAACAGTAAGGAAATTTTAATTTAACGTGTGGTTAGATTTTAAAGTCGGATTTTTCATCTCCTAGAGTATGAAATCCTTACCCGAACTGTCTCCGGTTTTCTAAGTGTTCTTTCTTTCTTTCTTTCTTTCTTTCTTTTTAATAACCTTTGGCAAACAATTAATTTCTTCGCTTCTCAACTCTTTCACACATGGTATAATACTTCATATATGGCTGCGTGAAAACAGAACAGAAACTTAAAACGCATTATTCTATGTTTCTTTTTTTTTTTGTATTTTGTCACCTAATTAACGTGTTTTTAGAAATAGAACAGTTAGAGGACTAGAAATTATCCGCAACGTTCATAATTTTCAATATACAAAATATCTGTCTTATTTTTACCGTTCGTCTGTCATTACTGACAATGACCAATCCTAATCAACTGTGTGATGTGTTATTATTTGTGTGTTCTACGATGGCTGATGAGACCAATCTTAGCTCTAAACTGCCTGTTGCAGATAGAACAAGAGAGGTCGGAGGGAGAAAGCTCTGTTGGTGATGCCTTAGCTCTGGCTTTCCGCTGTGCACGTTTCTGCTTGGCTTTGCTGATTCTTTTTGCTTTGTATTCACCAGCTCCCCTTCTTATGAGGCCTCGCCACTTTGTACGATCTTGTGCAATCTGTTTCCATGACTCTGTTGGTATGTTGAAGTCTTTAAGGGAGGCTTTGAGGGTGTCCTTGTATCGCTTCTTCTGACCACCATGGGAGCGTTTTCCTACTTGTAGTTCTCCATAGAGGATTTTCTTTGGCAAACGTTCATCAGGCATTCTGGTAACATGGCCTGTCCATCATAACTGTGCCAATTTCAGAAGAGTATGTATACTCTGCATCCCTGCCCTTTTCAGGACTTCTGTGTCTGGAATCTTGTCTTGCCACTTGATCTTTAGAAGTTTTCTAAGACAGCTTGTATAGAAGTGGTTCAGTCTTTTGGCATGCCGTTGAAAAACTGTCCAAGTTTCGCATGCGTATAATAGTGTTGGCAGCACTACCGATCTATATACTTTCAGCTTTTTGTCAATTCTAGCATTGACTTCATCATCAATGTGCACAACTCTAAACAATGTGCTTCCAAGGTAGGTGAACTTGTCTACCACTTGCAGTCGTTGACCTTTCATTGTGATGGTAGGCTCCTTGTAAGGCTTTCCAGGTGCTGGCTGATATACTTCCTCAGCCTTTTTGATGCTGATTGTGAGATCATAGCTGTCACATGAATCAGATACTTGATCCACACCTTTTTGCATTTTCTCTTCTGTTGAAGCACCCTTTGCCATGTCATCAGCAAAGAGGAACTCGTCTAGCACCTCTGTCTGCACCTTAGATTTAGCTTGCAACCTTCTTTGGTTGAAAAATTTCCAATCAAAGCGATACCTAATAGGTATACCGTTGTCACCATCCTGGAAAGCATCTGTAAGCATGGCAGAAAACATCATGCTGAACAGTGTTGAAGCTAGTACACAGCCTTTCTTAACTCCATTTGTCACAGGAAATGGATCAGAAAACTCGCCATCATTTTGGACCCTTGCAAGCATACCATCATGGAACTACCGCACTATTGCTATGAATTTGGCAGGACAACCAAACTTTGCCATAATTTTCCAAAGTCCCTCACGACTGACTGTGTCAAATGCTTTGGTAAGGTCGACAAAGGTCATGTAGAGGTCCACATTCTGTTCCTGGCATTTTTCTTGAAGCTGTCGTGCTGTGAAGATCATGTCTATTGTTCCTCTGTTTTTCCTGAATCCACACTGGCTTTCTGGTAGAAGCCCTGACCGTTCCAGGTGTTCATTCAATCGGTTCAGTAGGACCCTAGCAAGAATCTTCGCTGCAATTGACAATAAAGAGATGCCTCGATGATTGTCACAGACGTGAGGATTCCCTTTCCTTTTGAATAGGTGGATAATTGTTGCACCCTTGAATTCTTGAGGGATGGCTTCTTTTCTCCATATAATGTGAAATAACTCTGTCAGCTTCTCTGCAACTGGAGGACCTCCTTCTTTGTAGATCTCTGCAGGTATTGCATCTGATCCTGGAGCCTTGCCAAATGACAGGAGATTTATTGCTTTCACTGTTTCAGAGACGGCTGGGAGCTCATCAAGCAGTGGATTACATTCCACCTGTGGTAGTCTGTTGATAGCTTCATCATTGATAGATGATGGCCGATTAAGGACACCATCAAAGTGTTCAGCCCATCTTTTCAAGATAGCTTCTTTGTCAAGCAGAAGACTATCTGCACTAAGGAGTGGGGTGGTTCCTGAGCTCTGGGGACCATATATTGTCTTGAGTATCTGATCCTGGAGCCTTGCCAGATGACAGGAGATTTATTGCTTTCACTGTTTCAGAGACGGCTGGAAGCTCAGCAAGCAGCGGATTACATTCTACCTGTGGTAGTCTTGATAGATGATGGCCGATTAAGGACACCATCAAAATGTTCAGCCCATCTTTTCAAGATAGCTTCTTAATCAGTCAGAAGACAATTTCCATCTAAGGAATGGGGTGGTTCCTGAGGTCTGGGGACCATATACTGTCTTGAGTGCATCAAAGAACTTTTTCATGTCCTTTCTGTCTGCAAAGGACTGGATTTCATCAGCATTTTTTCTCAGCCAGGAGTCTTGCATGTCTCTGAGCCTCGTCTGAACTGTCTTGCATATGTTTGAATAGGCAGTCTTGCTAGATACTGAGCTGGTATTTCTGAGGTAAGCCTTGTGTTTTTAGTGTTTCTCTTCAAGGAGTCCCTGAATTTCTTTGTCATTCTCATCAAACTAATCTTGGTGTTTGCGAGATACTGGTCCTAGGGAACCTATTGCTGAAGAGTGAACGGTGTCTCTGAAGACTCTCCAGCTCTCATCTACATCTTCTGAACTGTGTTCCAGTGCATCTAAACGGCTGCAGAGATTGTTGACGAATGCTTGCCTCTTGCTGTCTTGTTTCAGCTTGGAGACATCTAATTTCTTTGGCACCTTCTTGCCTTGTGGTCGTCGTACAGGCTGAATGCGCAGGTTGAGTTTGCTGACAACAAGCCTGTGATCTGTCCAACAGTCTGCACCACACATAGTTTTAGTAATGCTGTGTCAGTAATGAGTACTCTTCATACAGTAGCATGGTCCAAATGATCAATTCACTGACTTACAGGTCTTTAGAACAGAAACGTGAAGATGCATGCCTTACTGTGTTCTCCGAAATACGTGTTTGTCTTGCTGAGGTACCACTGCCAAGTTACAGGTACGTTGTAGAGCCAGGTCAGAATGACCTGGAACATGCATCCGATGTACTTTAAACCGATGCAGACCCCTGCAAAATGTCTTAAATAAATGTATTAATTATTGTTTTTAGCCATTGTACAGTGGAACAATCTCCCACCCCGGGCTGCTCTGAGGGACGACCTGGTCTCTTTTAGGTCAATGATCTGCAGCCTAAAACATACCCTACCGTAATCCTGAAAAAAATTATGCCCCCAAGTTCAAGAAGTTGAGAGTGTGTGGCATATTGCTTTTGGGCAGTTAGTCCATCCGTTCGTCATGCTTCGGACTTGTCGTTCCGGAGAATTATTCCCCCTTTTCAACTCATGCATTATAACCCTATGGGATATGATTATATATTGTGAGCTTATTGGGCCAATGAGTAGATCACCTGATTAACTACTGAAAAAAAAAATCCGAACTTTTAAAACGCCGGTTTACGTAGTTTTTTTTTTCGACTCATGCTTTGTAAGCCTATGGGGTATAATGAAATCTTGTGAGCAAACTATATCTCGAAAGCTATCCGAGCTAGGGCCTCGACACTTGGTGAGCTTATTCGGGATGATGAGTAGATCACCTGATTAACTTTTTAAAAAATCCATTTTTCCAGAGTTATGACCTTGTAGAAAACTAATAAAGAAATATTGTGCGCAAGATATTTCGAAAACTATTACAGCAAGGGCCTTGAAACTCGGTGAGTTTAGCACTCTGTCAAGAACGGTTAGAGATAGGATCTTGAAATTTTATATATGGAATAAGGATGGAAAATAACTGGACACGTACTTTTTTAAGCCCACGTCCCTCCTCTCCGCCCCCACCCCCAGTTTCAAAGTTGATGAAAGGGGCGGGGTATATCGCTTTTGGGTCGTTCGTTCGTCCGTCCGTTCGTTCGTCCGTCAGTTCGTTATGCTTTTCTTGTGATCAAGACATCTTGATAACTAGCTGAGTTAGGGCCTTGAAATTTGGTTCAAGCGTACTGGGGCTGGTTAGTAGATCTCATTTACTCTTGGAAAAAGAATCGGATTAATTTTGTGAGACTTATGTCCTTCTTCAACTTTGTCATTTTATAATGACAAGCGTATAATTGGGGATGTGATGTTTTACACACACTTTTAGGTTGCAACTTTCAACTGTTTCTCTGATACTAATTTATTTTTTAATTGCAAGAAAGGGTGATGCAAGATGTACGGATAGGATGTAGATATAGGATTATCTGGGAGAATATATAGTGTGGAAAGAGCGTGTTGTGAAAAGATTAAGAAACTGTATTTACAGTCGTCTTTTCCGCTCAACAACTGACATGTTAAGCTCTGTAGAACTTTACGATACATTAACTGTCTACGTTACCTTCCAAGCGAAAGCCAATGCCCGTTTCACAGTTTGGCAGACTGAGGCACCCTATGTAAGTACCTTAATCAAAGCCATCCGTTGGAAAAGTAGGCCTATACATCATTCACCCATATATAGCCAGAAAGTTATGTTGTGGCTATTTATTAGAAGCGCCTCGCTGAGGTGCTTCTAATTAGAACGTACAACATATTCTACGTGAAAACATATGTTGTACCTGTAAGTACAAATTCCACTTGTTCAAATTTTCTGAAATTTTCTGTTGTGAAATATTAATTTTTAAAAATCAGTAGAACAAATTAAAACAATTTTTTCTAAGATAAAAAAAAAGATCACTTTGCCATAGAAATTGCACGGCTCAGACCAATTTCTGGTAGTAAATTTAACTTTATGTAAAATGTTTGCAAACAAAGCACATAAACAGAAAAGATAAACGGTTTCTGATAAGATACATGTACGATCAGTCGGAAAGACACTAATTAAAAAAAATCATTTAAAATAAAACGCCAAGCAGTAAAGTCGTCTTTCTAAGTGATGTCAAAACTGAAGTCAGTAATATCCCTGGTCAAAAGTACAACTAAGGCTTTATCTTTGGCTCTGGCGCTTGTCCACTATGGACCATTGGATTATAAGACGGTCTTTTACATTCCATTTCGGAAAGATTCCATTGATCAAGGTCAATCAAAACACTTGATGACGTCACGAATCTCATTTCCTGTTTCGGAAATTCATTCATAAAATTGTCAAGGGAAAATGTTAATTGTAATACGGGAATAAATGTCTCGGGATGGCGTCAGGTGAGAAAGGAACCTACATAGCTTTTCAGTACAACACGGCACCAAATTTTTTTTGTGTTTTGAAAGTGTACTAGTTGACAACATTTTTGCGAACTCATCATGATCATGATGAACAGTTAATAATAGATTCTTGCCACTCCTTGATTTTCACACGGTATCCATACCAGTCCATACAGTATGATAAAGAGAATATAAAATTATTACAGGCGAGAGGAACACTGCTGCTTAATTGAAGGGTTCAGTTTCACCGGCATGAAATCTTTATGCCTTCTGTAGGTTGTGAAAAATTTATTAAATAAGTGAATAACAGATCAGATGAGATCTGCATTCCACAGTGTCAAAACATGCTGTTTTAGACAACTTAGGCCAAAAGAAAAAATGTTCTTGTTTAGAACTGGAAACTTGTCTGACCCTCTCTTTTTGCCCCAAATAATTTTTTTTTTATGCACTTTGCTATCATTGAAATATTCAACAACCTTCTGGTGTTGTTTTGATGATCGGATACTTAGCGTAAGAAATGCTCCATCGCCGTCTTGCAAATATTGATCGACTGAAATTTACCTTTTAGATTATTGAGAAATTGCTGCACCCTTTCGATTGGTGGTCCACACAAATAAATGCCTGTTTACTCCTTAGAAAACAGTTATAGAGAGTATTTAACATGCCAGGTGCATGAAGTAGGCACTACCCCTTCTCAAAGGGCTATAACCATTTGACGAAATATTCAGTAAGTATGTCGATAGTGGGCAAAAAAAAAATTCGGAAAAAGAAACAGTTTTCTGAAATTTTGAAATGTTTCTGGAAACATGATCTTTTTTTGGTTTTGGCCTTAGAGTCTAAGTGCTTATAAGTATTGTGAGAGTTGGGCCTGTGGGAGCATTCAGTGTAGACCCAGATCTGAACTGTAGAATGCTACATCTGATCAGTGTCTGACACTGCCTGCCCCATTTGCCACTCATCCAGCAGTTTTTAGACACATCAGCAAGTAGTAAATTGTACTTGTTCAATTTTTGAGGGGAAAAAAAAGAAAGAAAGAAGTGAAATTGGTAAGGTAAGTGAAGTTATTGTCATATTTACTGTTTTAGGGTAAATCATAGCTTCAGATAAGGCACTTTTTCTAAACCAAAAAATACTGATATTTTTCTTTTAATTCTTCACAAAAACATATGTTGTGGGTACTTGTTAGAAGCACCATTAATGAGTACCACAACATGTTTTTGTGGAGAGATAAAAAAAAATATCATGTGGCTGCCCCATCTTATTTGGAGCTATATAAATATGGTACACAGCCTATATCTGAAGCTACTTTTATGTGTCCAAGAGAATGACATCAGCATGCATAACTAGTGTACTGCATTCTTTTTGCTGTATCATCCTTCACTGCTCCAGACCAGAGAGGTATTCAGATAAATATTCATAGATCTAAATAAGAGTGAGTATCAGGTAAATAAATCTCATATTTATTGACGAAAACATACATTGTGGGTACTCATTAGAAGCACCTCACTGAGACACTTCTAATGAGTACCCACAACATATGTTTTCGTCAATAAATAAGAAAAATATAGATACTTTTTGGTTGAAAAAGGCGCCTTATCAAGGGCTATGAATATTTTTCTTATTTTTCCATGAAAGCGTGCTGTGGGTACTCTTAGCAGTGCTTCAATTGCCAAGGGAGTCTAATGAGTGTCCACATGTTTTCATGGAGAATAAGAAAAAAATAGCAAGCCAACCATTTTAAAATGTACATGTATTGAATAATCATAGCTCCAGATAAGGCTTTTTCAAACAAAACCTTTTTGTACACATGTATGAAAAAAGCTTCTTATCTGGAGAACTATGATAATTTGATACATGCGTATTTATGATCCTGAAGGTATAAAAGTAGTTACATCTGAATATTGTTGGTAGAAAAAGAGGGTGTTGGGGAGAAAATTGAATTTGTATCACAACACAAAATAAGATAGCATACAAAATTTGGAGGACATTTATTATAAGCACACAAACTCTTTGTCTCACTATTGCTGAGTGATTCAAAGCAAAAACTGTTATGGCTAAAACAACTGTGTTGCATCCAAAACTTGTACATTTGGTAGATTATCTAGACAAATTGTTATTTTACTATATAATCTATACATTTTTTGTTTGCTACAATATCTTTTGGATCCATGTTAAAAACTATATTATATCTGAAGTTATGCTATATAATGAACCAAGTTATAAAGAGGTTACATGTACTGTGTTTATGTGTCTTGGAAATAAAAGTTATTTACACTAGTATTCTTCCACTGATGACCTTTGAGGTGCTTGTAGTTCAGGTATGGTAAATATCCTAAAATTTCAAACACTATAGTCCATTATGCTTAAATATTGTGTTTTTTTTTTATGCATTTGTTTCACAGAATACTTGGTGGACTGGCAAATACATTTGTAACATAGTTCTAGAAGGAGCAGTCTGATCTGGGTAAAACGTTTGTATACAAAATTATAGGACAGTTAGTACCATATGTCAGTCATGCATAGCTCCAGATAAGGCATGTTTTCTACTGGAAAAGTGCTAATATTTTTCTTGTTACTCTATGATTTTAAACATGTTGTGGGTACTCATATGAAGTGCCTCACAGAGGCGCTTCCATTGAGTAGCCACAATATAATGTTTCATGGAGAAATAAGAAAAATATTACACCACAATCTCTTTATAACATTATTGTTGGGGTCCTTAGCATAAACCATGTTAGTTAAACAACCATGTTATATCCAACATTGTCCAAACAAACATGTATAGATTATATTGAAAAATGACCATTTATGGTCATTTTTCAATATAATCTGTACATTTTTGGGATCCATCTTTGAACTGTGTTATATCCAAATTCATGTCATAACGAACCATTTTATAAAGAGGTTGTAGTGTATGTTGATACCCCCTCCCCCTCTTATCTGCAGCTTTGATCATGTGCTGGCACCATGGATTTAACCGCAAATAATTTCATACGTTGACAGGTAGCAGTGACAAAGACCCGGTGCTGACTGACAAAATGAATGCCAGGAAAGAAACAAGAAGTAAGCAGAGTCGTCACCGTATGCATAGGTCAGCAGTCCGGCCATTCTTCTGTTGTGGTAGCCAGCTGTCTCTTAACAGCATAACGGGTAAAGTTTTTACATTATACTGACTGAAAATAGCAGATTTTTGGGAGTGTCAGGGACTAAAAACGGACCACATTCCCATTTTAAATTTTATAAATACTTTAACATGATGGGTAAAAATTTCAGCCAACAAGATTGCAAAGTATTTTTCTTACTTTCACCAGAAAATAGGCTTTGAAATTTTATGCAAATTGTCTCCTAAGGATGAAATGTCAAAGCCTATTTTCTGGGAAAAATAAGAAAAACATGATCAATTTGTCATCTGTTGAATTAGCCTTTGGCATTTTAAGTGTTAAAATCCTGCAGAATCTCAATGTTTGAGGTTTACCTCTGGAACTTTCATTCCCAATTTGTGTGAAAAACTTTCCAAAAGTAGTGAAAAAAAAAAGCCCTTTCAAAATAGTTAGAAAAATTGCTGCTGAACTTAATCATGTTCATTCTGTAATTTCATCAGACTTAACATTATCTGTTACATATCACCACTACTCTTCATTTGCACAGAGAGATGCTGAAGCTTTGTGTAAGATTGTTGGAGATTTTAGCTTTCTCAGTACATCTGACCAGTTAAACAAATGGAGTTCGCTTAACACTGTGCACACACAATTTTCTGACTTTCAAAAGTCCATACTGTGTGACTAATAGTGGCATATATGAGATAATTAAGTGAATCATTATGGTATTTTTACCCAGCAATGTGTGTGGGGTTATACAGTTTTAGCCTTGTCTGTACATACATCCATTCATTACGTTTTGGTTTCTGCTTCTTATCTTACTAAATAATTTATCAGGAGGCAGTCATTACCTCCAGGATATTTAATAAGCATTGCTTATTGACACTTCTTGTTTTTTTTTAAAATGTACAGCATTTGCCCTTAGTTTTTTGGACAGGCAGTCCTGAGCCAACAAGTGTAGGCCCTTAGTAGCCTGAACAAATAGTGTAGAAAATGGTGTCTGATCATGGTCAATACAGTTTGCCACTCCTCCAGCAGTTTTTAGACAGATCAACAGGTAGCAAAATGGACATTCAAGTTTTAGTTTAGTAAGGAGTTAACCCTTGTCCTGCTGAACAAATTAAGATGCCACACCCATTTCTAACTTTCATCCAATCAGATTACTTGATCCAGATTGTTGCTATAAATTCACAAACTTAATGACAAACAGTGCAGATCCAGATCAGTTGGCTTCTTCAGAAGCCAACTGATCTGAATCTACACTGTTTGCAAAGGCAGGACATATCAAGGTTCAGTAGGACTAGGGTTAAAATGTCTTAAAATTTAAAGAGATTTGGATACACTTTGTAGATTTTATGCCATTTTTTACAAGGGAGACAACTTTCGTGACTTCCTGTTCACTTTCCTGCACACTAATTTCCTTCTGAATCTGGAAAGGGGTCTACTCTAAAAGGAAAGAATTTTCTCCCCTTGGAAGAAAATTCTAACTTTTTAGATTAGACACCTTTTTAGAAGGGAGACAGATCATTTTTCGAAGAGTTACCTCCCCTGCAAGTATACCCATACCCCTAAAGATTAATACCATAATAACCCTGAATATTGGGACAGACATGTCTGAGCAAACACTGTAGACCCAGATCAGATGCAGCAGAATGGGGTTGTCTGATCAGGTCAGGGTCTACACTGCCACTCATCCAGCATTCTTTTAAAACATCAACAGATAGTGGAACTGACTTTTACAAATTATAGGATAAGTATGGTAAAGAATTAAGGTGTCCTAATATTTAGAGTAAATATGGTACAACACAGGAATTTTTAAGGAGTATTTGGTGATAATTCTGGGATAATTTTTCTTATTTCTCCATAAAAACATATGTTGTGGGTACTCATTAGAAGTGCATCGCCGATGCCCTTCTAATGAGTACCCACAATATATGTTTTTATGGAGAACTGGAGAAAAGTATCCCAGAATTATCACCAAATACTCCTCCTTAACAAGTCCTCTGTGGTACTGTGTCTTTATTTGGTACATATTTGTTTTGTTTTGTAGAAGTGAAAGCGTGTAATATAGAAGCTGATCCTACAGATTTAGATTATGAAGAGGTAGCCGGTGAGGGAGATGATTTACTAGGTCTGGAAACCTTACATATAGACACAACACTCACAATTCACAATGTGACACAAAACAGAGAGAAATCTGCCCGCAAAAGAGCTAGCAAATTGCAGGGCAAAAGAATCGGAAATCTGACTGATAAAACAAGCGGTAGAAAGAAATTTTGGACCTTAAAGTTTAAAGGCAAGATGCATGTGTCAAAAGGAACTCATTTAGCCTGTAGATCCACGTCAGATATAAGAACAAGTATGAGAAATGAGGAAGGAAAATGTGCTTGTACAGGTATTTCTTACAGACGATCTGATAGTGATCCAGAGGTTCGTCCAAGTACAAGTACACAAGAACCCGGTGCTAATCATACTCAATCAAATGACAGCTCCCAGCAACGTTTTCTTGAAATGGTTCCTGCTACTGGAACAGTAATGAGGAACAGACAAGAAACTGGTTCATTAATGCCTATTGTTAATCTTGATGAATTATACCCCACACATGATATTGATGAAGAACGAATTCTTCAGAGGAGACGGGAGATGGAGAATGGTATAGAGATGGAAAATGTTTGGGTTTATAGGCAGGATAATAGTCCGTTGGAAACTTCTGGTCGGAATCAGTTACCAGCAGGTTCAAGTGCTGAAGGTGCGTCTTTGGGGCAATATCCATCATACGGTGCTATGGGACTCTTATCCGATGTTCAGCCATGTTTAGGGGTCACATCGAGTCTTAGGTGTTCAACTTCTAGTCTAACCTGTCCTTGGGTTCTACAGAATAGTCAGCCACAACAGATTCATACGCAAGTTGATTACATTCATTATCTAGTGCCAGGTCTTGATAAAATTGTCAGCTCTAGTTTCTACTGGGGTGTTATGGACCGATACCAAGCTGAAAAACTGATTGAAAACAAACCTGAAGGAACCTTCTTGCTACGTGACAGCGCCCAGGATGAATTTCTTTTTTCTGTCAGTTTCAGGAGGTATGGTCGTTCTCTGCATGCAAGGATTGAGCAGTGGAATCATAATTTTAGTTTTGATTCTCGTGACCCTGGTGTCTTCGCAACAAAGTCTGTCTGTGGATTGATCGATCATTATAAAGATCCGAGCTGTTGCATGTTCTTTGAGCCCATGCTGACGCTCCCACTTCCTCGGACTTTTCCTTTCTCCTTACAACATCTTGCCAGAGCAACAATATGTAGTACAACAACATATGATGGTATTTCTCACTTGTCTTTACCCAGATCATTGAAAGAATACCTGCAAGTCTACCACTACAAACAGAAAGTGAGAGTGAGGAGGTTTGACAATGCTGCTTGAAGGATTTTGCACTCAGTTCTAGCTATTACGGTAAATGTCCTAAAATCTCATACACTGAAGTTATTGACAAAATGGCATGAGCAAACAGTGCAGGCCCAGATCAGACTGCTTAGGAGCAGTCTGATCAGGGTCTATACTGTTTGCCATCCCATTAAGAATTTAACAAAACAACTGCATAAAAAGCAAAATTCATACCCAAAATATATGAACTAAAAAGTTCAAAATTTTAGTATATTTACCAGATTGTTTTCCAGTTTAGAAATATTTCTTTCATAGTGCCAGATAAGGCACTTTTTTCAACCAGTATTTTTTTTTATTTTTCTGATACCCACTCTTATCTGGAACTACCGTATTGAACCTTATTACCGCACGATGTGCTGAGGATCTTCAAAATTACTGGGAAAGCTTTTGGTAAAATATGTATCCACTTATACTATAATACTAGGGGTACATTTAAACAACGGTCAGTGAAGGACTCATCAAATGATGCTTATGCGATGGCTTTGTGTTTTCTTTTTTATGATTTCTTTTATAAAAGCATATGTTGTGGGTACTCATTTGAATTGCATCGACAAGTCGATGCAATTCAAATGGGTACCCACAACATATGCCGTTTAAAGAAGTGGACAAAAGTAAATCTGAAGACAATAGAATTGCTTGAATGTGCGCTTATAGGGGCATGTGCGGTAATTGGGTCGAATACAGTATGTTAATTGCTTTTAAAATAAAGAGGGGTATCCAGATTAATGTTTTTCTAAATTCTGCATGAACACGAATATAATGACAGTGGGTACTCTTTAGAGCACCTGCCGAGGAGAATCTTTCGAGTTCCACAAAGTATGGAGAAATATGAAAAAGCGTCATTACACTGGTCGGTAAAAATCTCCCCTATAGATGAGTTATGAAATCCACAAGTTATATGTGTATATTTTTATGTAAGAATAAGACAAATGCTTAAACCCAGGAGTGGATCCTGGGGGTTCAGAATTTCTGAGGGGGTTTCAGTATGATCAAAATATTGTATTTACCCTAATTATTTGGACAGACTGTGACAGATAGACCTGAGTAAACAATGAAGTCACAGATGGCCCGAAAATACTGCAGAATGCATCGTCTGCCACTTGTCCAGCAGTTTCAGTCACATCCATAGGTAGTAAACTTGCTCAGATTTTAGAAGTATATGGTAAAGAATTATGGTCCATGAATACAGTTGACTTTCGCTATCTCGGACTCGTTTATATCGAATAGCCGCTTATCTCAAAGTGAAAATCTGGTCCCTGCCTAAACATGAAAATCTAACGATTGGTAAAAAATATTGTGGAAAAGAGAAGTAATTGCTCCTAAGGAGCAATTTCTCCTCTTTTCCACAATACTTTCAGTATATCTCTAACTTCAAGAGTTCAATTCATATACATGTATATTTATTAAATGTGGTTAATCAAACTATTTTTTCCTGAACTCTGCAAATCTGATATGTCTAGGTACAGATATCTTGAAGTATTTCAGAGAGTCCCTTGGAATTCAAGATAATGAGAGTCAACTGTATTTAGGGTAATAATATCCAAAGTTAAGATTTATGCAGAAGTTCTGATGAAAACGAAATTTTGAGTCCAAGGGTACGTGTAGGAGGAGGGGTGACAAACCCCTCAAACCCCCTCTGTATCCACTTTTGAAATCTTTGGTTGAACTATAGAATCATGGTTTTGTGCAATGTTATTATTTTGTCATAAAAAAAAACTACGCATTGATTAGCATACAGAATTCATCTTTTATACACCGGTAGTTTGGGTCATTATGGTAGTTGAAGACTAAGAGTAAGTGTGTTTTATCGAATGCTTTCTTTTGTGATAGAGAGTGAAAACGCTTACAATGTATCTGAGAGAATGTATTTATTTTCGTGCTCCAGATATTTTTTTATCAACAAAACAACATGTTATGGGTCTGTTAAAACTGCCTCATTGAGGAAATTCTAAAAAGTAAGATTAGTGTACATGTTTGTTGTGAAAACTGTGAAAAATAACAAGATTTTTGGTGGAAAAAAATATATGTCATTATCCTAGCACCAAAACAGGTTGTGGTAACTCATTAACCCTTGTCCTGCTGAACCTGGATATACCCTGCCTTTGCAAACCGTGTCGATCCAGATCAGTTGGCTTCTGAAGAAGCCAACTGATCTGGATCTGCACTGTTTGCCATTAAGTATATGAATTTATATCAACAATCCGGATCAAGTAATCTGATTGGCTGAAATTGAGAAGTGGGCGTGGCATCTTAATTTATTCAACAGGACAAGGGTTAAAATTACGTTTTGGTGTAGAGAAATAAGCCAAAGTTAATGTATCATCTTGTCTGGACATACATGTATACATTTTGTGTTAATTATTTAAGCATCTTGATACAGTTTGTATTGACTTAGCATCTAGCTCTTGTTAAAGAGGAGTATTTGATGATAGTTCTGGGATATCTTTTCTTATTTCTTCATAAAAACATATTTTGAGGGTACTCATTAGAAGTGCCTCTTTGAGGCACTTTTAATTCCTCTAATGAATAGCAACATTGTATGTTTTTTTTAAAGACTCCATATTCCTAAAAAAAAAAAAAAAAAACATTTTTTATCCAAACAAAGGTTTAATAAATTGATATATGGTATTAATATGATCATAAAATATGGTACCTGACAGCCTGTAAAATTTCAGTTAGTCTCTCATTTTTGAACTGGATCAAAAATGAAATTATCTTTTATCGTATCTCTTAATTAATGTTGGCAACATTAATTCAGAGAGACAATAAAAAATCATTTCATTTCTGACCCAGAACAATTTTGCAGTCTGTAAGGGTGCCACATTTTATGATTGTATTATTACCATGTATCAGTTTATTAAATCTTTCTTGGATAACAAAAATGTCTTTTTTGAGGAATATGGAGCCTTTAAGAACTGTAGAAAATTATCCCAGAACTATAACCAATTTTAAACCAGCTGCTGTGATCTTAATTCTTAATATGTTTTTCAAAGAAGATCATCATACTGTCTTGCTGTCAGAGAGATTTGTTTTGTTCTTAAAATGTTCTGTACTTTCAAAAATATCATGTGGAATACAGGAATAGGCATTCTTTACAGAGAAATGAGTTTGAAAAACAGGTTTGAACTGCAACTGCATCAAATGGCATTTTAAATTTTCTGAAAAAAATTTTCAGAGGAAACAAGACCTGACATTTCATGTAACCTGTCTGCCTAGCTGGCAGTTCATAGGAAATGTCTTATTTTCTCTGAAAAATAATGAAAAAAAAACAAAATGTTTGCAGCAGTTTTGATTGGCGCTTTATGGGCTAAAAATATATTTCCTCTAGTTTCTGAAGTGATTCCTGGTAATTTTATTCACCTACATGTAAATCTTGTTAAAGTTCGTCTTTTAGCACTCAGATTTTAGATAGCTTTATGACAATGCAGAATATGACAGATATAAGATCATAGCTCCAGATAAGAGACATACATCACAACCTCTTTATAACATTATTGCTTGGATCCAAAGCAAAAACCATGTTGGCTAAACCATGTTGGCTAAACAACAGTCATTACGAAAACACGCCTATTCAAATACATAAAAAATTTCATCTCCAAAAACAGAAAGTTTTCAGATAAAAAAAACTCTGGTATTTGCATATTTCTGCTCAAAGCATAGATTGTGGGTACTCATTAGAACCATCTCAGTGAGGCAGTTCTAAAGAGTACCCACAATCTATGTTTTTGAACAAAAATATGAAAAAATAGTGTATACCCCTGTAAACCCCAGTTTTACTGTATAAAAGTGGGGTTTAAGAGGGTCAAAATTATATACATGTAGGTATGTTTTTGTGATGGTTGTATCCAAACAAGATGTGTAGATTATATAGAAAAATGACCATAAATGGTCATTTTTCTATATAATCTTTACATTTTTGTTTTGGGGTCCACGCCTTTGGGCTCCATCTTTAAATGGCCTTACAATGAACCACCTTAAAATCAGGTTCCAGTGTACTGTATTCAGATAAAAAAAATTTTTTTTGGTTTTCCAAACCAGATTGTGGGTTCTCATTAGAAGCACCTTATGGAGGCACTTCTAATGAATATTCACAGCAAATGTTTCCTTGGATAAATAAGAAAAATATCAATAGATTTGGTAGAAAAAAAATCACCTTATGGGCAGATATGATTGATGACATCTTCTAAAGGCTTACACTTGAGTGTTATAAAAAATGAGAAGAGTTCCTTGTAGCAGGATATTATATTTTGTGGTGCTTTTATTATGCTTTATCCTGCAGATTTTAAATATTGATATAAATTTAAAAGTTTCAGTTTGTACATGTATTTAGCAATTGATTTTGTATGTGAATATGCTAATACCCCTAAATACTCAAACATCCTGGCTCTTTATTGTACATGTCATTATGAAAACATGCCTATTCAAATTTACTGAAAATTTTCCCACCAAAAAATGAAAAAATTTTAGGTAAAAAATTCTGATATTTTTCATATTTCTGCTCAAAACATAGATTGTGGGTACTTGTTAGAACCGCCTCAATGAGGTGGTTCTTATGGGTACCCACAATCTATGTTTTTGAGCAGAAATAAGAAAAATAATGTATACCCCTGTAAACCCCAGTTTTACTATATAGAAGTGGTCTGATTTAGCGGACTATCAACGTTTTCAAATAAAAAAAAAAAAAAAACACTTCAAAGACAATTTGCAAATTATTTGAGGTTTAAATATTATCCCTTTTCCATTAGGTTGACATAATAATACTTAATTAATTAAAGCCAATATTGGTATCTTTAATAGGTGTCTTTCACAGGTACACCTATATTTTTCACGGGTATTCCGGTATTTGGGTAGTATTCCGGTATTTCGGTGATTCGTGTGACCGGTTTAAGGGGGTCAAAATTATATAGGTATATTTTCGTGGTGTCCTAAAGTTAGAACTACAGAGCTTCTGATGAACAGATATCTTTTTTTCCATGAAAACGTATATTGTAGGTACTCATTAGAAAAGCCTCCATGAGGTGATTCTAAAGAGTACTGCAACATATGTTTATGGAGAAGTAATAAAAATAGCAATGGGTGTATTTTTCAGTTGAAAAAAAAAAGTCCCTTATCTAGAGCTTGTTGAATACATGCTGAAGTGTCTGACTAAATGGCAAACAGTGCAGACACTGATCAAACTGCTCCAATAAGAGCAGTTTGATCTAGGTCAGCACTGATTGCTCATGCATGTCTGTTTGAAGATTTAGGGTACTGGTAAATGTACAGTAAAACCCGTGTAAGAGAGCCACCTTTGAGACTGACTTTAAATAGTGGTTGATGTGAAAAAAGTTGTCTGTCTTATAAAGGTACATGTCATGTAATCTTGCTAGCAAAATTACATGACATGTACCTTTATAAGACAACCACCTTTCCACATCAACCACTAAGTTCAATTTCAAAGATGGCTGTCTTACACAGTTTTATTGTAGTAGTCTGAGAAATTGATAAAGCCTGTAAACCCTGTTTACACTGAATAGTCTGTTTACAGGGTGAAAAGCCCTGTTTACAGGGAAAAAGTCCAGTTTACTGGGGAAAACTGTTTACAGGGAATAGAGTCTGTTTACAGGGAAGAAAGTCTTGTTTACAGGGAAGAAAGTCCTGTTTACAGGGAAGAAAGCCCTGTTTACCAAGAAAAAGCCCTGTTTAAAAGAAAAAAAATAAGCAAAACCTCACTAATTTATCATGTTATTCTTGCCTGGAGTATGACTGGAGCATACTTTAGGTTAATCAGGGTATTTCTGTATGTGTGCAATATTTATAACCAGAATCATAGCTCCAGATAAGAGGAGAATATCAAGGTGACTATTTTTCTTATTTCTCTGGCACTCATTAGAAGTGCCTTATTGAGGTGCTTCATATGAGTACTAACAATATATGTTTCTGAGGTGCTTCAAATGAGCACCCACAATATATGTTTTCATGGAGAAATAAGAAAAATACCAAAGCTTTTTGGTCAAGATTGGAAAAAGTGTTTTATCTGGAGATATACATGAGAATTGTTTTTCATATTTTGTCATAATGAGTAATCATCCTCACATGAGCAGCAGAGAGTGAAATAATGTCTTCAGGTATATGAGAAGTTCAGATACAGATTATGGAGCCATAGCCCCAGATAAGATGCTATTTTTTTAAGCAAAAACATAACAAAAACAGGCTTATTCAAATATATTGAGAATTTCACTACCAAAACAATGAAAACGTTCAGGTATAAAATTCTGGTAGTTTTCCTATTTCTGCTCAAAACATAAGTGGGTACTTGTAACTGCCTCTATGAGGCGTTTCTAACAAGTACCCACAGTCTATGTTTTTGAGCAGAAATAGGAAAATTAATGTATACCCCTGTAAACCCCAGTTTTACTGTATAAAAGTGGGGTTTAAAGGGGCCAGAACTACAATGTATATAGGCTTGTTTTGGTGATGTATTGATTATTTCCCCACAAAAACATGTTGTGGGTAATCACAGAATGATCATAGCAGCAGATAAGGCGCTTTTTTCATCCGAAAAATGCTCATGTTTTTCTTATTTCTTAACAAAAACATATGTTGTGGGTACTCATTAGAAGCGTGGCGATTCTTATGAGTACCCACAACATATGTTTTCGTCAAGAATTAAGAAAAATATTATGTGGAACCCCCTCTTATCTGTAGCTATGATGATGGACCTGTCCGAGCTACTTTAATGAGTGCCCACAACATATGCATTCTAAGAGAAAAAAGAAAAATATTTGTCTGGATACCCACACTTATCTGCAGCTCTGCATGTTGATGGAGCACATCCACACAGGCCTATCAAGGTCTTTTCTGTCTGCTGATATTTATATAGAAGCCATTGATTTGTAAGCAGACAGTAAAGACCCTGACCTAATGAATATGTATGCATTTCTGCAGGCTGATCAGAGCCATCACTGTCCACTACCGCATAGACCCTTTTTTGGCATGGCTTACACACAAGATATAACTGATATTAAGTTTTTTTGTTTTTTTTTTCTGAAGGCTATCTTATCAACTATGTTAGATTATAATGGTATCTTCTGATTTCTCCCTTTGTCTGGCCCTGTGGATTGTCACCATTAGTAACTTAGATTGTTACCATTAGGAACTTATATTAGACGTCTTGAATATTAACTAGAAAAACTTACAAAGGAAGGAAATATCACATGACAGTCTATGTTATTTCAGAACTTCCTTATAGCCATTTGAGGGCTTAAGCTAGATAAGGTGTAGATTTCAGGGACAAAATACTGATAACTTGTTAACTTTTCCACAAAAACTTACTTGTCAGTACCTTCTTTATAGAACTAACTCCATAGCTCTAGAAAAGGTGCTTTTTTCAGTTCAAAACTTCCAATATTTTTCTGATTTCTTGACAAAAACATAGGTTGTGGGTACTCATTTGAAGTGCCTCATTGAGGCACTTCTAATGAGTATCCACAACCTATGTTTCCTGGAAAAATAAGAAAATTAGCAGTACTATTTGGTTGAAAAAAAAAGTGCCTTATCTGGAGTTATGTTTACTATGAAAATTTGATCTTGCCGAGTGGTTAGTGCTCCAGACTGTGGATCATGAGGTCCGGGTTCAAAATCCAGCTGGAGGCGGAATTCATCGTATGACTGTTTGGCCGTTCATAGCACAAAGCTTTTCATTCTCAGCCTTCCATTGTCTCGATACGACTTAAAATAATTAATGTTAAAAGTGACCTAAAACACCAAATCATCATCATTCTTGTTTCACCACAAAAAAATAGCAAGGTGCTTCTAATGAGTACCTACAATCTGTTTTCCTGAAGAAAAAAAAAAAAGAAAACTGGTTGAAAAAAATTATGCTTACAACTAAAATTTGGAGACAATTAATTAGTTCATTGTAGGACTGTATTTGTCTTATGGGTGATAGTATTAGTTACTGTTGGAAGAGATAAATTGATATTGATTGTCAGCAGGGGAAGTTATTTTATATACAATTTCAAATGATACTGTAAGAGGAAACTTCTTGATGATGCAATATTGTAAGCTGTTAATCTGAGAAGAAAAGATGACACTTAATTTTGTCATGGATTAAAATGGGGATTTTTTTTTTTTTTTTTTTTTTTGTCATGGGTTTAAACAGGGAATTTTTGTCATAGGTTTAAATAGGGAAAAATAAACTATCATATTTTACCCTTAGTATTCAGACAGACAGGTAGAGCAAATGGAGTAGATCTAGATTGGATGCCTTAGAATGCAGCATTTGATCAGTGTCTAGACTGTTTGTCACTCATCCAGTTGTATTTAAGAGACATTAGCAGTGGATGGACTTGTTCAAATTTTAGGACAAGTATGGCAAGGAGTTATGGTGTCTGAGTACATACAGCAAATATGTATACTCATGTTAGTGTTACACTAGTGCCAAAGATTGTGGCCCATAATTTCAGAAGGGGAAAAGGGTTAAAAAAAAAAATGAATAAATAAATAAAAAAAAAATGCATCTTTCACAATTATGCTGAAAGATGAGGGCTAGACTAACAATTAACTCTTAGCACTCTATTTAAAAAAAATCAGCAAACATGTTGAAATTTTTTTTTTTTTTTTTTTCCAGAAAACAGGATTTGACATTTCATGCAAATTGTCTCCATTGGAGACAATTTGCATGATATGCCAGTTCCTATTTTTTGGGATAAATCAGAAAAAAATATTACCAATTTCTTGTCTGTTGAATTAGCCCAGCGAGTGGTAAAGGTTAAAGAACAAAGTTTGAACTTTAATGTATGATTTTCGAGAATATAGGCCCAGGTCTATCTTGCTATAGTTTGTTATCAATAATGTGCTCAGATGATTACTTTACTTACAAATGTACTTGTTGTATGTAGTCTTCATTCTTCAGCTGGATCTTAACCAGGGCCCAGGTGTTCAAAACTAACGATGTCGTTAGTTAACGATTCGTTAAAATTTACATTGAGTGATAAGCAAATATGCTGAAATTTTTTGCTGAAAAAATGTGAGTAGCTTTTGCAGTGCAAAAGCTACTCACATTTTTTCAGCAAAAAATATCAGGATATTGTATATTGAATCCACTAAAACAGTTAACACAATGACCCTTAACGAGCTCGTTAAGCTAACGACGCTTTGAACAACTGGGCCCAGTATTTCATGGTCTGTTAACTTTCAAGGATACCTCCAGATAAGAAGGGGTCAAGAAAATTTTCTTATTTCTCCAGAAAAATATATGCTGCGAGCACTTATTAGACCTATTGGAACTAATGAGTACCCATGACAAATGTTTTTATGGAGAAGTAAGGGAAATGTCAACAGATTTTGATTGAATAAAAAAATGCCTTATCTGGAGCTGTGTTCAAGTTAAGGTGCATTGCTCCAGATAAGATGGTTTGTTCAACCAATAAATAGGAAAATTTTTCTTCCTTCTTCATGAACCCACCATGCATGTTTTCGTGGAGAAAAAATACCAATGCTTTTGCTTGATAAATGTGTCTTTTATCTAGAGTTATGCAGTGGACTTCTTTTTTTACCATGAAGATCACTGATTTAACACCAATTTCATAAAGGCGTAAACAGGTGAATGTTCACTGTTACCGCACATGGGGAATGCTGAAATTTCAGTGCTATAGTTGGGCATTTCATGCACATCATGGTCAGTAAACAGTCATCGTCATACAGGGAATACTGAAATTTCATTGCTAAAAAATGGTGATTCTATGCCTCATAATGGTCAGTAAACAATCAACCCCATACAGGGAATAGTGAAATTTCATTGCTAAATATGGGGATCTCATGCCTCATCATTGTCTGTACATAGCTCCAGATAACATCACAAAAGCATACCTATATAATTTTGACCCTCTTAAAACCCCATTTTTATTAGCTCACCTGAACATAGCTCAGGGTGACCTGTGTCACCCTCTGTCCGTTGTCGTGAAGTTGCCCGTCGTCAATAATTAGTTTGTTAACACTATAGAGGCCAATGTTTTTACCCAGTCTAGATGAAATTAGCTCAGAATGTTTGCCCCTATGAAATCGTGGTCAAGTTTGAAACTGGGTCACTTGGGGTCAAAAACTAGGTCACCAGGTCAAATCAAAGGAAAATATTGTTAACACTCGAGGTCACATTTTTCAAGCAATCATCTTTAATCTTGCTCAAAATGTTTATCCTGATGATTTCTAGGTCAGCTTCAAAACTGGGTCACTTGGGGTCAAAAATTAGGTCATCAGGCGAAATCAAAGGAAAACCTTGTTAACACTCTAGTGATCACATTTTTGAAGCAGTCATCATGAATCTTGCTCAAAATGTTTGTCTTGATGATTTCTAGGTCAAGTTTAAAACTGGGTCAATTGGGGTCAAAAACTAGGTCACCTGGCCAAATCAAAGGAAGTCCTTATTAACACTATAGAGGTCACATTTTTGAAGCAATAGTCATAAATATCGCTCAAAATGTTTATCTTGATGATTTCTAGGCCAAGTTTGAAACTGGATCTCTTGGGCAAAAACTAGGTCACCAGGTCAAATCAAAGGAAAACCTTGTTAACACTCTAGCAGTCACATTTTTGAAGCAATCATCATGAATCCTGCTCAAAATATTTATCTTGATGATTTCTAGGTCAAGTTTGAAACTGGGCTACTTGGGATAAAAAACTAGGTCACCAGGCCAAATCGAAGGAAAACCTTGTTAACACTCTTGCGGTCACATTTTTGAAGCAATCATCATGAATCTTGCTCAAAATTTTTGTCTTGATGAGTTCTAGGTCAAGTTAAAAACTGGGTCATTTGGGGTCAAAAACTAGGTCATCAGGCCAAATCAAAGGAAGACCTTGTGTACACTCTAGAGGTCCCATTTTTGAATCAGTCATCATGAATCTTGCTCAGAATGTTTGTCTTCATGATTTCAAAGTCAAGTTCGAAACTGGGTCACTCAGGGTCAAAAACTAGGTCACCAGGACAAATCAACAGAAAACCTTTTTAACACTCACATTTTTGAACCAATCATCATGAATCTTGCTCAAAATGTTTGTCTTGATGATTTATAGGTCAAATTCAAACTGGACCACTTTGGATAAAAAACTAGGTCACCAGGCCAAATCAAAGGAAAACCTTGTTAACACTGTAGAGGTCACATTTTTTAAGCAATCATGAATCTTGCTCAAAATGTTTGTCTTGATGATTTCTAGATCAAGTTTGAAACTGGGTCACTTGGGGTCAAAAACTAGGTCACCAGGCTAGATCAAAGGAAAACCTTGTTAACACTACAGAGGTCACATTCTTTAAATAATCATCATGAATATTGCTCAAAATGTTCCTCTTGATGATTTCTAGGTCTTGTTCAAAACTGGGTCACACAGAGTCAGAAACTAGGTCACCAGGCCAAATTAAAGGAAAACCTTCTTGACACTAGAGGTCACATTTTTGAAGTGATCATGAATCTTGCTTAAAATGTTTGTCTTGATGATTTCTAGGTGAAGTTTGGAACTGGGTCACTTATGACGTATATTTCATGGTCCAGTGACTTTCTTCAGTTTTTCTGTTTAGGTCAGTTTCTCAGTAACTATTGGTCCTACAGAGTGATGTTTGGCACTTGTGAAGTGTATGTGTTTAGGTCAGTTTCTCAATAACTATTGCTCCTAAAGCCAGTGATACTTAGCACATACATACATCTTAGCATAGCCTCTTGAGTGCAGTCATCCATATTTGACCTTGACCTCTATTTCACAGTCCATTAGACATGCTCCATTGTCTTACTTCTTAATATAATCACAAATTTTGGTCAAAATGTTTGCCTTTATCTGTTCTTGCGTCAGGTTCTCGAAGTCCTATGACACTCAGGTGTGAGTTACAGGGCCATCATGGCCCTCTTGTATAGTAAAACTGAGGTTTACAGGGGTATACATTATTTGTGCTCAAAAACATAGATTATGGATACCTGTTAGAACTGCCTCAGTGAGGCAGTTAGTTCTAACGTACCCACAATCTGTGTTTTGAGCAGACATGAGAAAAAATATCAGAATTTTTTTATCTGAAAATTTTCATTTTTTGGTGGTGAAATTTTCAGTATACAGTCAAACCTGTGTTAGTGGTCACCTCTATTAAGCAGCCAACCTGTATTAAGCAGCCAGAGGAAAGTTACCCGAAAATTCATAGACTTATATATTTGAACTGTATTAAGCAGCCACCTGCCTTCAGCAGCCACATTTTAAGCTTCCCATGGTTGGCTGCTTAAGACAGGTTTGACTGTATTTGAAAAGATGTGTTCATAATGTTATTTTCTTTTCACTAGATGAAAACATATGTTGTGGGTATTCATTAGAATTGCCTTGCAGAGGCACTTCTAATGTGTACCACAACATGTTTTTGTCAAGAAATAAGGAAAATATTCACACTTTTCGGATGAAAAAAATCGCCGTAGCTTGAGCTATTTCCATAAACAGTCATCGACTTACAGGCAATGTTTTGCCATGTACTGTAGAATTTGTGTAGACATGTTTCTTGCCAATTAGCAACAGAATGTCATAGCTGTCATTTGTCTTTTTACAGTTATATTTATTTATGTGGATTTGTTATATAATCCAGAAAAAAAAAAAAAGATGCAATGTTATTGTTGCAAGAATGCTTTTGTTTAGCTTACAGAAAAGCTTGCTTTCACATTGTTGGTTTTTCATATTTATTAGAGCAGTGTCATGAGAAAATTGCTTTATGCCAGGTCAGAAAAAAAGAGACAGCACTTCATGTCTTCGACTCAGTAAGTCTGTATACTGTATTTACCGTATGTAGTCAGACAGACAGACCTGAACAAACAGTGTAGACCCCGATGAGAAGCCACAGAATGTGGAGTCTCATCAGGGTCTACAATGTTTGCCATTCAATCAGCAATTTTAAGATACAACAGAGGGTAGTAAATTTTACTTGTTCAAATTTTAGAATAAGTATGGTAGGAGAGTAGCTGAGGTATCCAAATACTTAGGGTAAATATGGTACACTAGTTAACTGCACAGACAAAATTAAGACTCAAAATGAAGGACTTATTTTAACGGGACTAGATACACTTCCAGGGAAACATTTTTTTCCAAATTGTTTTACTTCCCTTCTGGAAAGGGGTTTACAAGAAAAGGAAACAATAAATTCTTTTATTTTTCTCTGCCAAGATATATATATATATATATATATATATATATATATATATATATATATAATTATATATATATGAGTTTGTGTGTGTGTGTGTGTGTGTGTGTGTGTGTGTGTGTGTGTGTGTGTGTGTGTGTGTGTGTGTGTGTGTGTGTGTGTGTCAAGGGCATGTCTAAGAATAAAATGGCTAGAGTGATTCTAATGAGTATCTACAATGTAAACCTTATAATCATTCCAAGTATAAGACAAACAATGTAGACCCAGATCAGATGCCTTAGAATACACATCTGATTAGGTTCTACACAGTTTGCCACTAATCAAGCAGTTTTAACACTTATTAATCCTTGTCCTGCTGAACCTAGATATGCCCAGCCTTAGCAAACAATGTAGATCCAGATTAGTTGGCTTGAAGAAGCCAACTGATCTGGATCTACACTGTTTGTCATCCAGTTTGTGTGTTTACATCAATAATCTGGATTAAATGATCTGATTGGCTGACAATTAGAAGTGGGCTTAGCATCTTAATCTATTCAGCATGACAAGGCATTACGAAAACATGCCTATTCAAATATATAGAAAATTTTACCTCCAAAACTGAAAATTTTCAGATAAACAACTCAGATATGCATTTTTCTGCTCAAGACATAGATTGTGGGTACTCGTTAGAACCGCCTCGTCGAGGCAGTTCTAACGAGTACCCACAATCTATGTTTTTGAGCAGAAATAAGAAAAATAATGTATACCCCCTGTAAACCCCAGTTTTACTATATAAAAGTGGGGTTTAAGAGGGTCAAAATTATATAGGTATGTTTTCGTGATGGTAAAAGTTTAGGACAAGTATGATAAGGAGTTGATGTATCCAAATACTTGGGTAAAAAGGGTATTGTGTGGAAATGAAAAAAAAAAAAAAATCTATAATCTATATTTTACTAAGTTACCTCCCTAGTATCTGAAACCATTCAAATATAGAGCCTACTCTTAAAGGGTGGCTGCCTGCTCCCCCTACTCCCCCAATGAAAGAAGCCAGTATTTCCATGACAGTTGTTTCCCTCAGATGAGTATCAGTTCACCCCGTTATAGCAAACAGATCAGGGTCGTCAGTTTCTGCATATGGCATAAAGTGCTGCAGAGCTGTTGTGTTAGTTCTTCACAATAAATGTATGCTTTCACATTCTATCAGACAGAATTATCTATGAAATGAATTTGATTTGAATCGGAGATGATGCTAAAGATATGAAGATAACATAGCACTTTTTAAGAAGGTTTGATGATACCTTTGGGGAATTTTTCTTATATCTGCATAAAAACCTATATTGTGTGTACTTATTAGAAGCACAGCAGTGAGGCACTTCTAATGAATACCCACAAAAAATGTTTATACGGAAAAACTGGCCCAAATTTATCACCAAATGCTTCTCCTTAAAGACTGGTGGATATCGTTGAGAAATACCATATTTACCCTAGATATTGGGCCAGATAGGCCTGATCAAGTAGATACATGTACAGATCAAATGCCACATAACGAAGGATCTAATCAGGGTCAACACTGCTTGCAACTCATCCAGAATATCTGACAGGGAACTGGTAGCAAAAATCATTTTTTTCAGAATGAGGACAAGTATGGTAAGGCATTAAGATGTCCTAATATTTTAGGGTAAATATGGTGAAAAGATATATTGTAATACTCTGCTTACCAGTAGATATATTGTAATACTCTGCTTACCAGTAGCCCTGCAGACAGGTTTTTCTCTGACATGGCTTGTAATATTGTGATGTTTTCTTGTGTACAGTTAAACTGTTCAAGTTTATTCTTAGGAAATAAAATGGTTTTGAACTGTTTCAAATGGGTTCTTAATTAGTTCCTTCCCAAGCAGGACCTCTTCAATTGGCACTTCTAATGAGTACCCACAACACGTTTTTACCGAAAAATATTTTCATGGTACTCCCTCTTGTCGGCACTTATGATATACAATGGCAGTTTTGTTGTTTTTTCATCCACCTGTAACCCTAGTTCCATTTCTCACAAACTATGTCTTAAGTTTTATCTCCAGATTAAGCAAACACTTGCTTTTCACATCTAAGAACCATGTCCAGTCTGTTGATTTTTTTTTTTTATATATTTACATATTAGCCAACATACTACTATGCTGTCAACATTTAAGTTATGTCTCCTAGAGAGATGGAGATAGGAAAGACAAATACCATATTCAACCTAATTACTGCACACACCCCTGTTAGCGCAAGTGAAGCAATTCCATAGTCTTCAGATTACAGCAAGTGTATTTTCTCGCTACTACTTTATAAAGACATATGTTGTGGGTACTCATTTGAATTGCATCGATGCAATTCAAATGAGTACCCACAACATATGCTTTTATAAAGAAAATCAGAAGAATTGCATAAGTATCATTAGACAAAGTCTTTCGTTGATCTTGGTGGATACATATTTTAAAAGTTTTCCCAGTAGTTTTGAAAAACCTAAGCACATGATGTGGTAATTAGAGCCAATACAGTAAGAAGAAACAATTGAAAATACCAGTGGCCTTTTCCCATCTGCTGCAAGTAAAACAGGCTCTTGCTCTACCACAAGCTAAATCAGTACAATACCCCAACCTAGAATGATGATAATTTGTGTTTTAATCCTTGTCATGGAGAATAAATTAAGATGCCATGCCCAATTCTAATTTCCAGCCAATCAGAGAACTTGATCTGGGTTTTTGATAGAAATTCACATATTTAATGACAAACAGTGCAGATCCAGATCAGTTGGCTTCAGAAGCCAACTGATCTGGATCTTCACTGTTTGCTAAGACAGGGCATGTCGTGTTCAGCAAGAGAAGGGTAAGTTTTAACATTATTTAAGTTATACTGAGGTGAAGGGGTGATAATAAAAGGCTCTGTGCAAAAAAAATGCATTAATGAGTTGAACTCTGCTTCCAGCAGGATTCAAACTCAGGACCTTATGGTCATGCAGCACCTTTGCACCACCCAAACAACTAAACCCTTACTTGTACATAGCTGCATCAACCCTACTATTCTGTTTATGACAAATTACAAGCACAAGACTGAAATGACAACCCTCAACTTGCTATAGACTTCTCTGACTGCAATAACACAGAATGATTTTATAACCATGGCCAATATTTGCAGGTGACATATCTTGACCTTGTCTATACTCTAACCAAACTATCATCAAAGAGTTCCAAACAGTTTTTACGTAGGAAATTTATTGCACATTAGGGTGAGTTAACTGGAGATATAAACAAGATATAGTTGTCTGTCTTAACTGTTTTTTATGTGAATCAGTATCTGAACCATTCTATAATTCTACCAAATTCAACAGTGAACTTGTTAATGAGAGTACTTGGTGATAATTCTAGGGTAGTGTTTCTTGTTTGTTTGTGTTGAAGTTTTATGGACCAGTCAATCCAGTGGGGTCATGTCTAGCGCGGTCAATTTACCAAACCACACTTTTACTGGGCAGGCTTAGTCTTCTAAGCGGTCAACCAGTATTGTGCAAATTCTTTCGCAAGAAACTGACAACTGCCCTTCTTGAATCAGCAGAAGGGAGAGAATGACCATAGAAAATATTTCATGATTACATTACTTCATAATGGTACTCAGAAGTGCCTTGCAAAGGTCCACAACATGAGCTGGAGAAAAGAACCATTGAATTATCATCAAACACTCCTCCTTAACAAGTCCTGTGAAATCGCGTAAAATCCCAAGGAGTAATGAAATTGCAGTCCTAAGGCTAACATACCAAATAACAAGATATTGATGATCTAAAATGAGTGCGAGTAACAACAGTTATCATTCTTGTACTCAGCACAGCAGTTTGAAATATTTGATAATCATACAAGATATGATCATTATACATGTATTCTAAAGGATATTGTAGTTATTTTTCTAATTTCTACACAAAAATGTATGTTGTGTGTAATCATTAAAATTGCCATAGCAAGGTCCTTTACGAGGGTCCTGCAAAAACTTTTGTCACTGGGTTCGGATTACTTCAGTGCTACGTTTTATCAATCATATTTTTATTACAAACTCAAAGCATTCCCCCTTTACTGAAATTCATTTGTGTAACCTTTTTATCCAGTCGCGAAAAGCAGACTCAGACATTAAATAGTCTTCTTTTGGTATCTGTTGGAGACACTGATAAATAGCGCTGCCAAGAGAACTTCTAGACGTATACTTATTTCCAGAAAGCATTTTCTTAAGCCTTGGAAATAAAAAGACGTCACAGGGACTCAGGTCAGGTGAATAAGGTGGATGATTTAAAACTTTCACCTTTTCAGAAGCCAAAAAAGACTTAACAACATCACACTTATGAGAGGAGGCATTGTCATGTAAAAGGTGGACTCCTGACCATCCTTTGCTTGGTCGTTTCTTATTGTAAAACTCTTTCACTTTCTTCAGTACAGAATTCTTGTAGAATTGGCCAGTGACTGTATGACCAGATGGACAAGGCACTTGAACGACTGGCCCACTTGAATTAAAGAAAATTGCATACAACATCTTTTTCAAACTTATGGTTCTCTTGGCAATACATGGGCGTTTTTGATCTTTTCACTTCCATTGCTTATAATCAGCCCTTCTTTGTGGCCCAAACATGGGCACCAAGGTTTCATCACCTGTTAGCAATAACCCGACTATTACAGCCTTTGTATGTTTTCAAAAGTTCTCGGGCACATTTAAGGCATTATGTCTTTTGCTCCTCAGTGAGCAAATGAGGTACCCACCTAGCGCAAACCTTTTTCAGGTCCAAGCGCTTTTTCAGAATTGTTTGCACACTGCCTTCTGATATGCCGGTACACCTAGCTATATCTTTGACAGATAATCGTGCATCCTGTTCGACCACAATCTTTACAGCAGTGATGTTAGCCTTGGTAACAGAGGTTTTAGGCCTTCCAGGACGGGTATCATCTTCAACAGAAAATTTCCCAGCTTTAAAAGCTTTAACCCACCTAAAAACTGTGCGCATTGAAATGGTCTGAGGTCCATATATACCACACAATTCATTAAATATCTGCTTTGAATCTATATTAAGCCTAATGCCGCATTTAATATTGCTACGAATTTCAGTCTTTTGGTCCATGTTCCAATGTAACAAGTAAATTGGTCAGTGTATATGACTACATCTATTTCAATTTGAAATAACTCGGTCAGTTGGAAAGCAATTTGCACAAAATAAACGGGTATCATTTGCTATTCAACACACCATTAAAGTGGAGTGAAGCATTTTAAAATATACCTGGGACAAAACAAAGGAAGCCTATAAGTGACAGAACTTTTTGCATGACCCTCGTAAATGAACATCCAAATCATATATTTCAATGGAGAAAAACGAAATACAGCAAAACCTGCTGCCTGAAAAAAAAGGCCTGAGAGATCTAAAACCTTACTTGTATATTGTGAAAACCAACAACGAAGATCCTGACTCGGCTGTGTGTGCAGGATAGTCTTGGTTTCATATACATGTACAGAGGACTAGTTAAGGAGGAGTATTTGATGATAATTCTGGTCTCCAGTTCTCCATAAAAACGTGGGTACTCAGTAGAAGCACCTCAGTGGGGCCCCTTCAACACATACCACTAAATTATGTTTTTATGAAGAAATAAGAAAAAATATCCTATAAATATCACCAAATACACCTCCATAATACGTCCACTGATATAGCAAACTAAATTTCTCATAGTGGGACAGGAATAAAAAAGCCACATTGCACAAAAAGGATACTCCATGCATGCAATCATAGTTTGGATATATAACTTATTTCTCTTCTGGGTACTAGAAGCATTTTGCAAAGGCACTTCTAATGAGACCCACAAAATGTTTTTGTCATGTTTGTGGAGAAATAAGAAAATATTTATCTAGACACTTCTTGCCTAGAGTTATAAGAACACAGACTCAGATCAGTATGCACCCGAGCTGTCTGATCAGGACCTTGAATTTTTTCCAGCAAAGCCTGCACTATTAAATAATTAATTAGTGAAGGTCCTGATCAGACTGACACAGGAGTGCTCTTTTATCAGGACTTTCACCCTTCATAAAGTATTTAGGTAGAACTGAGACACTTTCTGGAGATGTAACTGTCAAAACTATTTTGTCCCCTTTTTAACTTTTTGTATGCTGGGTAATTTTGCATGCTTTTTTCTTTTTTTTTTTGTCGTCTGTGGATTTTTTTTTTTAAATTAACTTTTTCAAAAAAATCTTTCAGGAATACCATCAGAGTGTCAAACAGTTTGAATCCAAATCAGGCCCGACGTTTAGTCGGGCCTGATCTGGGTCCAAACTGTTTGCAAAGGTTATCGGCAGACAACAAATGTTGCCACTAGCGAGGAAAGAGTTAAAAAAAGTCTTCTCTAAAAGGAAAGACTTTGCTCCCTTTATCAGAAGGGATTGGTGCACTAAAAAGCAAACTAAAATCACAAAATCTGTCTCCCTTATAAAAAATGGTGGAAAATCTACTAAGTATATCCAGTCCCCATAAGCACATTTTCTGCTGCTGCTGCTGCTTAAACAATGCAACTGTCAGTCATCTTCATTCACTGAATCATCTATGATTGGCAGTTGATTGTCTTTGGCTAATACATCAACCAGCATGTGTTTTGGAATTTCTGAGCCTCTCACTTGTAAAGTATAACAAGCACTTTCAACTTTACGCATGCTCTGACGCAGTGTCGACATCTTTCTATTTATTTCACGGCTTGCATTTCCCAGCGAGGTAAAACCAAGTTCTAATTCTCGTAAAAACTGACAGACTTCTAGTGGTGTGTCAAGGTCACCATTTCCGACACTATTAATAGCTAGTCTCATTAATTCACCAGTGAGATCAGCAACTCCTAGGAAGTAATCCATTGGCGGTATGGGAATACACAAATTCGGAGAAGAATTTTGTGTTTCTTCTGACTCTTCCAGATTTACTTCTGTGGGTGTAGAAACATCTTTAAAGGTAAGCCTTTCCTGTATTGCTGGGAGACCAAGTAACGCCTTGTGTTGGAGATAGTGAAGGAATGTCACTGCTTCTATGTATTCTTGGAGGCCTGAAATGATGCATATCACAGCTCTAGATAAGAAGGGGTATCAGGTAAATATTTTTTTTATTTCTCTACGAAAACATCTGGGCCAAGTTGTTCAAAACTAACAATGTCATTAGTTAATGTATCGTTAAAACTTTGATCATTAAATATGGTATAAATGCTAATATTTTTGCTGAAAAAATGTGAGTAGCTTTTGCATTTGTTTGACTTAAAGGGCCAACCATTTGATATGAAAAAGGAAAAAAACACTGGTCCTTTTAATTGCTCCTATCCCTAAAGGCAACTAAGTAAAGGCCATAACTTGCCCAAAATTTTGCGGACGATTATCAATATCGAACTTGACCTGTATTTTACAATAATATATCCTTCTGCAAACTTTCAATAAAATCAATGCATCCCTGCAAAAGTTATTGAGTGGAAACCAATATCAACATAACAACAAAGCCTAAGTCGAAAAAGGGCCATAACTCAGCCAAAATTTGGCGGATGATCACTAATATTGAACTTGACCTGTATTTTACAATGATATATCTTTATGCAAACTTTCAATAAAATCAATGTATCCCTGCAAAAGTTATTTATTGGAAACCAATATCAACACACCAACAAAAACTAAGTCGAAAAAGGGCCATAACTCAGCCAAAATTTGGTGGATGATTACCAATATCGAACTTGACCTGTATTTTACAGTGATATAAAGTTCTGCAAAGTTTCAATGAAATCAATGCATCCCTTTAGAAGTTATTGAGCGGAAACGAACAACAAAAACTAAGTCAAAAAAGGGCCATAACTCAGCCAAAATTTGGTGGATGATTACCAATATCAAACTTGGCCTGTATTTTATAGTGATATAAAGTTCTGCAAAATTTGAATGAAATCAATACATCCCTTCAAAAGTTACTGAACAGAAACAAAAAGTGTGACGACGACACCGATGCTGCTGCCGGCGATGACGCAGACGGACAACATTATCCATATGTGTCTGCCAAGCTACGCAAGCGACACAAAAATTAATGCTTTATCTAGAGCTATAACAGAAATATGCAGTTATTTTCAGTTTCTGATTACTGTAAAAAATTCTTACCTACAACAGAAGCATTTGATATGAATAATCAGCTTGGTGTCAATTTTCTGTGATAAATAAGAGGCAATCTGTCATCTGCAATGTTAACATCTTCAATCAGAACCAGAAACTTTAATGGAAAAATTTCTAAGTCAATGACCTCAGTATCAAGTTCACTGAAAGGAGAGGGTGTGAGGATTGTACAGAATGAAATTTTGGACCAGTATCTAACATTGGTCCAGGTATCAGATTAATATAGCAAGACATTCTAGAGATATAGTCTTTTAGAAAACTTTAACCAAAAACTTTAATGAAAGCTTTCTAAGTCTATGGCCTTGACCTGAAGATCTCTGATATTAACTGTGCAAAACTTTAGACCAGTGTCTAATATCAGTCCAAGTATTAACTAAACCCTAGTCCTGCTGAACCTTCTTCAGAAGCCAACTGATCTGGATCTGCACTGTTTGCCATTAAGTTACTATGTGAGTTTATATCAAAAATATGGATCAAGTAATCTGATTGGCTGAAAATTAGAAATGGACATGGCATCTTGATTATTCAGCAGGACTCGTGCACTCAGGAGATTATTGATCTTTAGAAAGCTTAAACCCAAAACTTTAACATCTATGTCCTTGACCTCAAAATCACTGAGTTGTGCAGGGGTCATATTTACAAGTGCTGGATAAAACTTAAAACCAGTATCTAAGATCAGTCCAGGTATGAAAGATATCCAAATATCAACTACCTTATTAACCCTAAATAATGTGACCTATATCTCCTTACTATACCGGTCCTAAAATTTGATCAAGAAAATAATACTACATGTTGATATGTGTAAAATCTGACGGGCTCAGTGGTATCTCATTTGAGTCTACACTGTTAGCTCAAACCTGTCTATCCCAATACTTAGGGTTATTACGGTAATTCAATTACCTGGGCCCAGTTGTTCAAAGCTAACAACATCGTTAGTTAACGATTCGTTAAAATTTACATCGAGTGATACTCAAATATGCTGAAATTGTTTGCTGAAAAAATGTGAGTAGCTTTTGCACTGCAAAAGCTACTCACATTTTTTCAGCAAAAAATATCAAAATATTGTATATTGAATCCGCTAAAACTGAAAAACGAAATGACCCTTAACGAGCTCGTTAAGCTAACAACGCTTTGAACAACTGGGCCCAGGATTAGGAGATACAAGTCTCTAAATAGTTTAACCAAAAACTTTAAGATTATGTGTAACCAATGTGGATGCCAATACAGGAGGGACTGCAAATCTCTTTATAAATATTATGGGCCATGCCAAGCAAAAAAGTACCAGTGAACATGAGCAAAATGCACAGACTCGGGATCATCCTTCACATATGCAAAGTATCACCTGAGTCTTTGCTCTCTGTTCATACATTTTGTACTATTCAAGGATTCTTTTCCCTGATCAGACTGTGTGGATGCCTTGTGCATCTGTGCAGTCTGATCAGGGCCTCCGCTGTCCGCACATGCCAGAAGACACATTTTCACATGGCGCAGCTCACATCTGAAAATACAAGTATTTTGGCAATCAACCTGAGCCAGCCTCGGTGGCCTAGTTGGATGCACCGTCCGACTGGAGACCAGGAGGTCGCGGGTTCAACCCCAGCCGAGGTCGGCAACATTCTTTCGTGGAGATTGATCATGAAATATTTTCTACGGTCATTCTCTCCCTTCCGCTGATTCAAGAAGGGCAGTTGTCAGTTTCTGGCAAAAGAATGTGCACAATACTGGTTAACCGCTTAGAGGACTAAGCCTGCCCAGTAAATGTGTGGTTAGGTAAACTGACCGCGCTCGATATGACCCTATTGGGTTGACTGGGCCGTAAAACCTCAACACAAACAAACAAAGCAATCAACCTGCAGTATATGCTCTGATGAACTGATGCGGATCTGTTCCAACTAACTCCCTTGCAATTTCTCGGAGCTTAACTTCTTCTGTTTGTTGCAACTTCTCATCTGCTTGTTTGAAAATACCAGATGTATCATTTGATCTGAAATACAAATTAATGTCTACAGATACATGTTTTAGCTTTCACAAAAAGCTTAGTCTATGCTTAGCACACTTTGTGTGCTAAGCGTAGGCCAAGCTTTTTGTGAAAGGTAATAGCCAAATACTTGGTTGTAATAACGTTGAGCAGTCCTTAAACAACAGCAATGGACAGGTCCATGACCTTTCATAATGTACTTCCTGAGCAATAGCAAATAAGATAGAAGACTGGGTAGCAATAGCAAATAAAATAGAAGACTGGGTATCTGGACAGAACTGCTAACCAAACAGTATAGACCCTAAAGGAACTACCTAATGATGTGTCTAAATCTTGCTGGATGAGTGGCAAACCATGCACACCCAGATGAAATGCACAGAATGCAGCATCTGATCTGGGTCTGCACTGGTCTAACCTGTCTGTACCAATATTTAAGGTAAATGTGGTTATTGACATAACTGCTTTGTAGACCCTAAAGGAGCATTTTGGTCAGGATCTGCACTGTTTGCCATCCTGTTGGTACTTATACACATCACTAAAGTATGTACAGTGTAGTCAAATGAACTCAAATTTAGGTCAGCACACAACAAAACCTACAATAAAACCTGTGCGACCAGCAAAGACTTAGATCAGCCTGTATATCCACTCAGTATGGCAAGGGTTTATTCCTCTTTGGACAGCTTGGAGGCTGCAGAAGACACATACGATCAGCAAAGACTCTGACCAGACTGTGCTAATTTGAGTCTTTGCTGGTCGCACCAGTCTTATTGTAGGTTTTGTCGTGCGCTGGCGTCTTTTAGAGTAACTATTGTAGGGAGTTAAGGTTTCCATATATTTATAGTAAATACAGTATTTAAGTGGTTTACCCTTGTGGGTCATTTTTTGTCATCTCCCAGAGAAAGGGAGAAGAAAGACAGAAGAGATAGTAGAAGAGATGAAAGAGAGGGACAGGGTAGAAAGGAAAATGATTGAAAGTAAGGAGCAATTTCTCCTCTTTTCCACAATATTTTCAATATACATGTATCTCTAACTTCAGGAGTAAAATTACATATACATTTGTAAAATGTGGTTGTTCGATTTATTGTTTCCTTAATTCTGCAACCCTGATATGTCGAAGTACAGTAATCTCGAAGTATTTCAGAGAGTCCCTTGGAAATCGAGATAACGAGAGTAGACTGTATCTCCTATTAATTTCTACTTTCAAAATTTCCTGGCTCCACAGTAGTCGATAGCATATCTGACTGCAGATCCAGGGGTCACAAGTTTGAATCCCAGTTTGGTCACACAACTTTGGTAAAGACGGACCACGAAATCATTTCTAAGCCTGCCCAGGAAAAGTCTGAGTAAGATAACTGACTGGCTAACATGACCTTCACAGTGTTGACTTAGCTGTAATACTTCAAATCAACTGAAACAAACTTTTCAGCATATTTATGTCCATACATTGTTTACCAATCTTCAGTAATTTGTTAACATACCCAGAAGTTCGATGCAACATGAAAATTGCTCTTTTGCTCTCCACTGTGACATCTCTGCTTAGCTTCACAATTCTTTCATATTTGTCATGTCTGTTGTCAAGTTCTTGCTGATAACTGCGGAAAGCTTTGATCACTGGTGTATCGTCATCTGATGCTACTGAAGCCGGCTCTTTTCTTTTACCTAAATATATGAAATTTATATAGTATTATACCTAGTCTTTATAAATACAATGTATAACATAACAGCTGGAATCCACTTTGCAAAACCTTTTGCTAACAAGAAGTAACAACCCTGTTGTATCCAAACAAAAATATTTTGATTGACTGAGGTGAGGTTTTACGGCCAATAACCCATTAAGGTGAGGTTTTACGGCCAATAACCCATTAAGGTCATCTCAAGATGGTCAGTTTACTTAATCACACATTTCCTGGGCAGGCTTAGCCCTCTAAGCAGTTAGCCAGTATTAGTACACATTCTTTCACCAGAAACTGACAACTGCCCTCTTGAATCAGCAGAAGGCCCTGGGAGAGAATGACTGAGTAAATATTTCATGATCAATATATAGGGCCTGGGAGAGAATGACTGAGTAAATATTTCATGATCAATATATAGGGCCTGGGAGAGAATGACTGAGTAAATATTTCATGATCAATATATAGGGCCTGGGAGAGAATGACTGAGTAAATATTTCATGATCAATATATAGAGCCTGGGAGAGAATGACTGAGTAAATATTTCATGATCAATATATAGGGCCTGGGAGAGAATGACTGAGTAAATATTTTATGATCAATATATAGGGCCTGGGAGAGAATGACTGAGTAAATATTTCTTGATCAATATATAGGGGCCTGGGAGAGAATGACTGAGTAAATATTTCATGATCAATCTCTATATAGAATTTTGCCAGACCCGGTGCAGATCAAACATGCAACCTCCTATCACCAGTCGGATGCACATCCGACTGAGCCATCGAAGCCAGCAAACAAAAATGTATTATATAGAAAAATGACCATTTATGATCATTTTTCTATATAATATATACATTTTTTGCCACTTATGATCATTTTTTAATATATTCTATACCTTTTTGTTTTGAAAAACAAAAATGTATATTTTATGTAGAAATATGACCATTAATAGTGTGTTTTCTATAAAATCTATACACTTTTGTCATTTATGGTCAATTTTTCTATATAATCTATATATTTTTGTTTAGACACAACAGTTTTTGATCTACCTTTAAATGTGTTACATCCTAAACACAGTTATAAGGAACTGTATCATAGAGGTACCTGTGTTTGGGTGTTCTTAATGCCATTGTGTGGACAGTGAACACCCAGATGTCCCTACATGTGTACCAAACTGCAATCAATAAAATCTGTCAGAGTATGTAGCTCTCTGCTGTTATACATTCAATATACCTATCCTAAATATTTGGACACCTTAACCCATTTACCTTGACGTCTATTCCCAATTTAAGCAGTGTGTCTGGTCACTTTTTATTATTACAATGGGTTTTTGTTAGATATTCCTGTATTAAATGCAAACAGTGTAGACCCTGATCTGAAATATGTTAACTCCTTACCATTGTTTGCACTTTTTCTTTCTTTGCACCTTTTTTGTACCAATCAGAGGTCCTGACACAACTGAGCAATTTTTTTTCATTTAGAGCGGACACCTTTTCAGAAGAGAGGTACATACATGCCATAATCTGTGGACTAAATTCTGTGAGATAAGGCAAACTTTCAAGGGAGATTTGACAAAATTCTGTGAGATTTTCTTAAACAACACTTTGGAGCTCCCCCAATACAGTCTAAAGTCTTTTTTTTTTTTTTTTCATGTAAGGAACGTTAAAACCACAACAATATGTGAGTTATGTTTATTTCTTCATAAAATCTGTTGTAAAATGGGGACCATAGCTCACTGTGAGATAAAACCTCACAGAATTTGGTCCATCTGGAAGGCAATTCCCATAAAAAATTCAAATCTCATAGACTTTTGGCATGTAAGGAGGTAAAGGATTTTTACAGAGTTAGAGCCCATGAAAAAGTATTTGATAGGTAGTATACTTGCACCAAAGAGCTGCTGCACATGACTACAAAATAGTACTAAATAGGAGGAAAGGCAGACAAACTGATAGGATATCAGCTCTAAACAACAGGAGAATACAGATATTATCTTTTTTATTTCTCCATAAAGACATATGTTGTGAGTACTCACTTGAGGTGCCCCATTTTGGCTGAAAAAAGTTCCTTCTCTAAAGCTACTGACAGACTGAAGTGGTGAAATACTGACTTGCAACTTTGCTTAATCCAAACTTTATTCTGAAAGGGAATCTCTGTGTAAAACAAATAATCTATTACCAGACCTCTAGCCTGTCCTAGTAGGAATAGCTAGAGATCAGTTATTGGATCTCTAGACATCTGACCTTATAGGCTAAAGGTTCAGTTCCAGACTTCTGGCCACTTCGGTCTTCCTTAAAGCATATACAGAATATTTACAGATAGTTAGGGTAAAGTGGCAGACAGATTCTAAAGGGGTTCAAAAAACTTTAATGAACATTTGAACTCCCTCAGTTTTATATTTATCAAAGCATCAATGCTACAGTACCATTTACCTATCTAGAACTCTATTTTTTACACAGCATGCGATTACTATGTACCATGAACATAGTCGAACTATCTGGGCGCGAATTACCTTGATGATTGCATGTGGACTGAGTAATGGGAAAAATAATGGTGATACTAAATAACTATGCGAAACTACTGGGAGCCAATTACTGCAACAACATACTGTATCTTACGTGTATGTGTTCTTTTATCTGACATTGTCTATAGCTTATATTGTTGTTTATTTGTTTGTTGACATATATATCTGAGACTATCCGCACGAAGTTCGTGCCGCTCGCACGTGGTCGGGTAGGTAACAAGACGTTTCGCCCCCAAGACGTTTCCCCCCCTGGTCGTTCCCCCCCCCCCCCCCCAGTTGTTTCGCCCCCTTTTTGGTCCCCTAGTCGTTTCGCCCCCCCCGCCCCCCACCCTAGTCGTTTCGCCCCCAAACCATTTCCCCCTATTTTTTTTTATATAAAAGATTTATTAACTCCATGTGCGACAGGACAAAGAGAAAGGGAGAGAAAAAGCAGAGCATGTACTTTGAATGAAAATGTTAATTAGAAAATATGATAAGTATTACCTGTTTTGATACCGTCAATCACATTGTTTATTTGGTTTGACTCATTAATCACACAATTAATGCGATTAATGATGAGGTGTGAAAACACGCGCTCTTTGCAAAGTTAAACACCTTTAATTATCGCTTCAGCACCTTTACCAGTTTTGTTTTAAATTGACTGACGACACCAGAGATGTTTGTGTGAACAGTCATGATTTAGTTACGAGACTTTAGAACAGATAGTTAATTGTCATTTGCTGTTATTAAAATATGTAACAAAAATAAAACTAATGAATAGAAAAGATATATGACAAAAAAAAAAAAAAAAAAAAAAAAAAAAAAATGAAAGAAAGAAAAAAATAATATGCAAAACAAGTGATTAAACGTAATAAAAAAAAAAGATAATAAAACAATAAAATACATAAAAAAATACATAAATAAGATTTAAAAAAAAAGAAAAAAAAAAAAAAAAAAAAAATAAATAAATAAAAAAATAAATAAATAAAAAATAAAAAAAGATGGTCGGTAAATAGTTACACTAAAATGTTTGAAGAAAACAGCCTCACACCTCTCCGAGTGGCAACTTTTAAGCTCTTGAGCGGGGGGGGGGGGGGGGGGGTGCGGGCGGTAACTTAGAGAGGTAATTTTGGTACGGGTGTGCGAGCCAGTATTTCAAAACCTACCCCATTCATATACCTGGCCTTTGAAAAAACGGACCCATTAATATACTTGATCATCCAAAATGTTGACCTATTCATAAACTGCCCTTTGATTTTTTTTGTACCCATTTTTGCTGGTTGTTACACAAATATCACAGTCAATTCATGTAATACCAAGAGGATAAGCAGCCTCGAAAAATCTCTGAGCGAAAAATATGTGCATATACCAGGATGTCAGAAAAAATGGGGCCCTCATAGGGAATCCAGAAAAACTGGGCCATTCATATACTTTTTGTTGAAAAAAGGGAACCAATCATATACCTGGCAGTGCTGAAAAAGGGGGCTATTCGGCACGCACGTCCGTAATATGCCATATATAGGAAGTTACCCCAGGCCACGAGCTTTTAAGGCCCGGTGCCGGCCGGTAACTAAGGATAAGTTATCCTTAGGTTGACGTGACAGGGCGATGATGCTACTTAAATATTTGCCTCTTCTCACCTCTAATAAAAGTTCAACAGTGAAAATTATTTTTACAATGAAAAGTGGGCGAAACGACTAGGGGGACGAAACGACTAGGGGGGCGAAACGACTAGGGGGGAAACGACCAGGGAGGAAACGTCTTGGGGGCGAAACGACCAGGGGAGGAAATGGTTTGGGGGCGAAACGTCTCGGATTCGTCGGGTAAGGGTATTCCTTGGGGACCAATCACTTGGAGACTGGTCCAACCAATTATCAGTTGGACCAAATGGGGTGTATTCCTTGGACCATTTCAAATTGGACCAAGTCATAAATACCTGTTGCACCATGTTTTTACAACTAAAGTAATATGTACCTACGTAATTTGATTTTATTTTCATTCTTGTGTTCCTTTTTTTTTTTTTATTTTACTTTTGATAAAGCAATTTTAATTGAGATAATTTGGTATTTTCGAAAGAATTATCATATTTTGTGAATCCTAATATTTTCACACTACAATCAACTTGTTTTGACAATTAAATGTTTTTAGGCTTAGTACTCTGTATAAAATTTTCAGCAGACGACATTTTGAAGTAGTTACTTCTTACTTTCCCCCGAAAACAGGTATCGGCATTTCGTACCAATTGTCTCCAAAGGATTTGACATTCAATGCAAATTGTCTTCAGTGGAGACAATTTGCATGAAATGTCAAACCCCTTTTTATTGAAAAAAAAAAAATAAATAAATAAAAGTCGATTTGTCATCTGCTGAATTAGTCCAAAGAGTTTTAAAGGTTCAATTGGACTCCAAATTGGATCAAGTATTAAATTTACGTTAATCTGAACCTTGATGGATTTTCAATATCAAATTGCCTTTATCAAGAAAATATCTCCATATTGTTATTTCTATTTTTTTTTTTTTTTTTTTTACATAATTTTATTAAATGTATAGAGATAGCTAGGATTTACCATTTAAATTGGTAGGCTAGTCTCAGTTATTTTAACTTCTCTGTTAAAAATGCATTTTGTAGTGACTTGAGTTAAAGCCCTGTATTCCTTGGACCGCTTGAAATCACTTGGACCTCGAACTGCAGGTCCAAGAGATTATCAGTTGGACTAAACAGGGTGTATTTCTTGAATCAATTCCAGTTGGATCAGGTCATAAACACCTGTTGGACCATTTAAAATCACTTTTTTACAACTAAGTAATATGTATCAACGTGGATTGTATTTATTTTCTTTTATTATTCTTTTTTATTTTACTTTTGATATAAAACAATTTTAATTGAGATAATTTGGTATTTTCGAAAGAATTATTATATTATGTGATGCGTAATAATTTGTAATGCTTTGTACGTATACTCTGTATAAAATTTCAGCAGACGACATTTTAAAGTATTATCTTATTTTACCTTGAAAACAGGTTTTGGCATTTCATACAAATTGTCTCCACAGGATTTGGCATTCCATGCAAATTGTCTTTAGTTGAGACAATAAGCAAGAAATGTCAAAATCAGTTTTATGGGGAAAAAATACAAAAATGTCATCCATTTATCATTTGTTGACTTAGCCCAGAGAGTGGTAAAGGTTCAGTTGAACCCCGAAGGACCAAGTATTAAGTTTACATTAATCTCCACTTTGTCGGACCTTCAATATCGAATTGCATTTATCAAGAAAATATTTTATATTGTTGTTGTTGTTATTATTATTATTTACATACTTTTAGATGTATAAAAATGGCTGGTCCGGGGATTTACCATTTAAATTGATAGGCTATTCTCACTTATTTTATATAGTCAAAGCCCTATGAAAACTAGACTGCAGCAGTTTGCGATTTAATAAAACTAGCTGTGTTTGGCAAAAATGAATCATGATTTAAAAGACTGTGTTTGGCAAAAATGTATCATAATACATGTATTTTGCTTGACAAAATTGTGTCTCTTTATCAAACAATAGTTAGTTATATGTAAAAAAAAAAAACAACCCTACAATACATTGACTTAGGCTGCTGGTGTAATCAAGTACATTAAATGTAAAGTAGTTCATATCCATATCATTAAGGATTCATAGTATGCGAATTAAATATCGTATTTGTACATGAAGTGAACAGAGTGGCTAATTCTTTGAATTTGACTAGTAAATGAATATAAGCATCAACTGATTTCTGGTCTTAATTGGCAAGCTAAAACAATTATCATTAAATTGATCCACATATCAGAATTGTTTTGATCTCCTAATGGCTAAATAATCTTGTTTGCACTGGAGTTTAATGGCCCTTTAACACAGTCAAGTATTTTGAATGTGGTCAGTTAACTCCTGGGTACGCTTCCTAAGCGGTTTACCAGTACTAAGTGCCCATTCTTTTGCCAGTGTATTCACTTTCATTCATTAATTATAAGATAATGAATTTTGTTTGTGCAGTTTTTACACTGCTCGCTGACATAATGCATTCTTTTGGCGATATGCTAGACACAGATCAGACTGTGTGGATGCGCAGGTTGATCTTGGTCTAAGCCGGTCTCAAATGCTGTAAGGTGATTTTTCATTTCTACTCGAAGGGGCTCGTATATACGACCGGTGCCGACCAAACCAGATTAGTTTGCGCAGCGTGATCAAGATCAAAGATTTTCGCTCTGCACCAAACTGAACTACGTCAAACTTGTGAATTGCTATTATTGTTTTGAGTAATATTTCTCCCCCCCACCCCCCGCCCCCACCCCCCCCCCCCCGCCACACTTTTTTTTTTTCAAATATGCACTGTCGTTTAGAAAATGGCAGTGGAACAATCAATGCTCCAAATACGACAGACGTATCAATAGAAACGTCAAACGCCTTATTCGGAGTTATCTTTTCTTACGAAACTCTTCTAGATTTGACAGGCAGCATGGCGAGCAAGAAATTAACCGTTACTGTGATTCTTTTCCTTTCTTTGTATACTGTTGCTGTCTTTGCTGATGGAGAAGAAGCGGAAGAAGTAGCAGAAGAGGAAATAAAGAAGGCAGAGTATGCCAAAGGCTCACTTTGTGGCTACTGTGACTATTGCAAGGTATCCAATGACGCGCTAACAGTCTTGTAAAAAATAATAATAAAAAAAAGAACAAGTTATGTTCATGCAATTTTCAGTTTTTATCATACTTAAAATATGAGTTAATATAATGCTATGAGTATGTATTGTTGTAACCTGGACATTATTTTTGCTATATTCTCAGTTTTGAATGTTTTTTGTTTTGATGGCTGAGGTGTTGAATTTTGATTGGCTACTGCTATGACCAGGCAATGAACCATGACATAACCCATTCAGGTGGACAATGAGCCATGACATGCCATTCATAGAGTTCAAAATATATGTGTAACCATTTACACAGAAAATTAAAATGTTATTTTGTATAACCAATAACTTTTTCATGCTCTTTGGATTTTGCATGTACTATGAAAACATGCCTATTCAAATATATTGAAAATTTTACAACCAAACAAGGAAAATTTTCAGATAAAAAATAGTGATATGTAAGGCTGGCACGATGATATGTAAGGCTGGCACAATTAATCGGAATATCGATTAATTGATTGATAAAATTCCACAAAAATGATTATCATTACTGATTTGCTAATAATCGATCATTTGATTTTTGTGTTAGTTACTTTACCGTATTTATATCCTTAGTATTCAGACACCTCAACTTCTTACCATACATAATCTAAAATTTGAACAAGTACAATCTACTACCCATTGTTGGGTCAAAAAATAAATGGATGGGTGGCAAACAGTGTAGACCCTGATGAGATGATGCATTTGTGGCATCTCATCAGGGTCTACACTGTTTGCTCAGGCCTGTCTGACCGAATATATGCAATAAAGTATAACATATGGTAAGAGTCATGCTCAAGACAGGTAAAAATTATCACCAAATCTTCAGTGATTATTAATCGATTATCGATCACAATGGCAGGACTGATAATCAATTATCTTTTCAGCTTCGATTAGCCAGCCTTAGTGATATGTTTCATATTCCTGCTCAAAACATAGATTATGGGTACTCGTTAGAACCACCATGTTGTAACAGTTCTAACGAGTACCCACAATCTGTTTTTTGGTTCTAACGAGTACCCACAATCTGTTATTTTTTAAGCAAAATAAGAAATGTATACCCCTGTAAACCCCAGTTTTACTATATAAAAGTAGGGTTTAAAGGGATCAAAATTATATAGGTATGTTTTCATGATGAATGTGACAGTTGACCAACCTTTCTGCATGTAGCAATATGAACGTTTCTTAATAGAATAACCACTGCAGTATCTGACTTTTTTAATTGTAAATAGAGAAAGACTATTACCGGTAACTATTAATTCAGCATCAGGAAGATCTAGGGCTGGTCACACTGGTGTTAGTAGAATGCAGGGATCAGGCTACAGGGCAACTGGGGCGAAATAGTTGCCCTAGAGGGCTACCCTGTGAAGCCCAGAGGGCGACAAAAACTTCACCCTCGACTTTTGCAACTTTTGAAAAAGCTAGTACTTGTGCAAACCGAACCTATTGTAAAGGAGAAATCCAGTAAAAATTTAGCAAACATGCAAAGGTAAAATTCTTGTGAAAAAAGTTGTTAGATGTATCAGAAATGCTACAGAATATAAGTCTGATGTGGTTTAACAAGTTTGGAGGAAAACTGTTTGCCTACTAAGTGATCAAAGGATCGTTTTCATCAATGTCATTAGTTTTCGTGGGTGTCCGTTTTTTCATAAATGAACCATTTACAAATATGCTGAAAATTGGTCAGAAACAATATTAAAAGTGCAAAAAACTAAGTTTAAAAGTTGACAGACATTTTAGTTAACAAATGTCTTCTAATGTTATGTTTATAGCTTACTTACCAATCACCATTACCCCTTACCTGGCTTGTCCTAAAATTGGAACATTTCCATTGTACTACCTGTTGCTGTGTCTAAAATCTGCAGAATGAGTGGCAAACAGTGAAGACACTGATCAGATGCCACAGTATGCAGGACCTGATCTGTGTATAACACTGTTTGCATGGGTCTGTCTGTAGATGCAGTTATCTCGGTTTAGTCATAGGCAGGGATCTTGACTTCTCGGTTTACTTCAAACTATGTTTCCCTGGACTGCTTCTACATACAGTCAACCTGTGTTAAGCAAGCAACAAAAGAAAAGCTAAAAAGTGGTTGCTTAAGGTAGGTGCTTGTTTAATACAGATATACATACCAATTTGACTTTTAAGGGATCTAAAAAATGGTCTCTTAATAGAGGTGATTGCTTAATACAGGTGGCTTTTAAAAACTAAGACCAGTTTGCCTGTACCTTTCAGTAAATTGTGTGTATGGGCACTGTGGCAGAAAAGAGGGTTTCCAGATAATTATTTTTTCTTAGTTTTGCATGAGAATGGTTCATTATTAAACCAGCGAGTGAATCTGTTCTTATATTTTCTTCCTAGTTTTGCAAGTTGTGTGATGAAGATTGCCCATGTGATGTTAGTCCAACCAAACCTAATTGCCATATGTGCAAGGTAAGTGTCATTTGAGGTGAATCATAGGTCTAGATAAGAGTGGGTATCATGTGAATATTTGTCTTATTTCTCCATGAAAACATATGTTGTGGGAACTCATTAGAAATGCCTCGGCGAGGCGCTTCTGAGTACCTACAACATATGTTTTTGTGGAGAAATAAGAAAAATATCAGTTCTTTTGCATTGAAAAAAAAAATCTTATCAAGAGCTATGTGAATAGATACACTTGGAGATTTTGCCGCCATTTTTCACAAGAGAGGTAACTTTTGTGACCTGCTGTTTGTTTTCCTAAACATCTGCCCTTCTGGAAAGGGGTTTACTGTATAAGGAAAGAATTTGCTTCTGTAGGGAGCAAATACTTTCCAATCCTTTAAGAGTTGACTCCATTGACAAAGGGGACAAAAACAGCTTTGACAGAGTTGCCTTCCTTGAAAGTGTATTCATTCACCTTAAATAAAGTTACAGCTGATATGCAAAGCAGGCCTGGCCAAGCAAAGTTTTCAAAGTTGAAGTTTAAAAAAATGTTAGATTTCTGTGCCTACCCTCTCATTTTACCACATACCCTAAAGATGTGTTAGGCATTCTGCATTTGTTTTTGACAAAGTTTGAATAAATTTATTATTTGCTCATTAAGAACAGTATGTACCTAAAGTAGATAGCCATCAGAAAAATAATGATTAGGATCCAGCACAACAGATATAATAATTTTGATATTTACCTAGTTTTGAGTAAAGAAAAAAATAAAGTACCTACCTACATGACGTACCTACCAGGTCCAAAAGAGTGTATGTAGGAGCACATCAAACAAAGACTATTTTACGGATGGCCTTGGCACTCACAAACGTTCAGATTTTATGTGAAAGTTTCTAATAAGTCATTTTATCCAAACCCTACAGTGGATTTAATTTAGTGCCAATACCATCCCACTCAGTGACATAGAGGTCAAGGCCACAGACTAAAACTTGTTTTGTTGTTTTACATTAAATTGTTTTTAAAGATCACTTATGAATGTCTTAATGGATTTAGTTGATACTTGGAGTGATGTTAGATACTAGTTAAGTTTTGTTCAGTGCAACCTCCATGCTCCTCTGTCATGATGAGGTCAAGATCGCAAGGTTAGAAATTGTTCATAATTGTGTTGAAGCTTTTAAAGATCTATATCTTTAATAATGTTAAAAAAAAACTTGATTATAAAATGATGGATTATTAAAGCAAAAGAAAAAAAAAAAACTTGATTGTAATTTAACCCTTCTCTTGCTGAATACGACATGCCCTGTCTTAGCAAACAGTGCAGGTCCAGATCAGTTGGCTTCTGAAGAAGCCAACTGATCTGGATCTGCACTGTTTGTCATTAACTATGTGAATTTCTGTCAAAATCCCAGATCAAGTAATCTGATTGGCTGGAAATTAGAAGTGGGCTTGGATCTTATTTATTCAGCATGACAAGGGTTAGTGATAAGCTAAAACTTGGTGACCCTACCTGAAAATTTGGGCAAAAAGATATAGGTAGGTAAAATAAGACCAAAAGTGATACCACTCACTTATGATTTTATTGCCCCCACCTAGGCTCTATGCAAGAGAGCTCAAAGACTTGTCATTAATAGGCGATTATGAGATCTTAGCAGAGGGTTGTAAAGAGGCCTTCTGAAGAATGATAAATTTTGTAGGAGTATTGCTGTGCCCTCGCACATATGGTATTACCTATGGAACAGATAAACAAGCCAGTACTAAAGTTCCCTAATAGGCCTCTCATTCAACTCATGATATTACATACATGCCATACCTTACACTGTGAGACAAAATCTCACAGAATTTTGGCCCTTCTGGACCCCGTTTCCCGTAAGATTTTCAAACCTCACAGAATTTTCATACCATTTAATAAGCTATTTTTTGAAGAACTAGAAATAAATCACTCATTAGCATGGCTATCCCAAGCTTAATTCATTAAAATAATTTCTTTTAATTTATATAAGCTTGAAAGTGATTTTCATAAAAATCTCACAGAATTTTATCAAATCTCCCCTAAAAATTTGCAAAATCTCACAGATTTCTGTCAACAGCTAATGGCATGTATGATACTATAACATGAAAGTCATAATAATGGAATGAAGCATAGTTGCTTATGATATTATGACATGAAAGTTGTAACAATGGAATGAAGCTTAGCTGAAAAAAAAAAATCTCTGCCTATTGTGGGATTCAAACCTAGGCCGCTAGGGTGAAAGTCCAATGCTCTGACCACTGAGTCAGAGTGTCGACTCCCTGACGCAGTTGTCAGACATTGAACATATACCTACAAGCTATGCGAAATCTGCCAAGACAGATAATTGACGGTAGGTCCGTAACACTCCCCAGCTTCAAGGAAGTCATCATTTATGATGACACGAAGCCATTTCTGGAAGTAAAGTCTGATGCCGAATGAGCACCTATCTTACGACATGAAAGTGGTTATAACAGAATGAAGCATAGATGAAAAAAAAATCCTGCCTATGGTGGGATTCAAACCTGGGCCACTTGAGTGAAAGTCCAGTGTTCAAACCACTGAGCCAAAGAGCTGACTTCCTGACGCAGATGTCAAAGATTGAATATATACCTACAAGCTATATATGTGAAATCTGCCAAGGCAGATAATTGAAGGTAGGAGTTGTGGTCTGTAACAGTGAATGTATGGTGCTTTATTGTACATAGCCTTTTCTTATCACCCCTTCTTTGTCTTCACATTGCTTAAATCATAGCAACAGATAGGGTGCTTTTTTCATCTGAAAAATGCTGATATCTTTCTCATTTCTCCATGTAAACATATGTTGTGGTACTCATTAGAAGTGCCTCGCCGAGGCACTTCTAATGAGTACCCTAAACATATGTTTTCATGGAGAAATAAGAAAAACGTTATGTGGATACCCATACTTATATGTAGCTATGTTAAATAATATTCAAGTTGGAAGAGTTGTAAAATACCAAATCATCATCATTAAACATTATTATTTTGTTTCATTTCAGTACTGCAAGTTTTGTTATTTGTGTTCAGGCTTGTGTAACACAATCTGTCAGCCAGGTAGGTTTCTGTTGGAGTGGTCATGAGAAGGTCTGCCATATTTATTCAGAATACTAGAACAGTCGTGAACAAATGATATAAACCTAGTTGAAACTGATTTAAAAGTAGGGGTGTGATCAGGGCGTGTATTGTATTCAGTCTGTTCTTTTAAGACATACAGTATTTACCGTATATTTTCAGACAGACAGGCCTGAGCAAACAGTGTAGACCCAGATGAGAAGCTGCAGAACGCAGCATCTCATCAGGGCTTACACTGTTTGCCACTCATCCAGCCATTTTTAGACACAGCATCAGGTAGTAAATTGTATGGGTTCAAATTTAAGAGCCAGTATGGTAAGGAGTTGAGGTGTCTGAACACTAAGGTTATATACGGTAAGTTCCATAGTCAAATGGACTGGTTCAAATTTAAGGATAAATATATATAGTTAGAGGCATCAAACTCCAGATAAGAAGAGGTAACACGTAAAAATGTTTTTTTATTTCTCCACCAAAACATGTTGTGGGTACTCATTCTCCACCAACATGTTGTGTGAGGTGCTGCTAATTAGTACACACAACATTGTTTTGGTGGAGAAATAAGAAAGCTGTAAATACCGTAATTATTGCACTGTGCGCTTAGGTTTTTCAAAAATACTGGGAAGATTTATAATAAAATATGAATTTACCTATACTAAGGGTACACTTTTAAAACAAAAGTTTTTTTTTTCTTCTGATTTTCTTGATAAAAGCATGTTGTGGGTACCTACAACATATACCTTTATAAAGAAGTAGACATGAAGAACGCTGGCTGTAATCCGCAGGCTAGGAAATTGCTTGACTGTGCGCTTACAGGGGTATGTGCGATAATTAGGTCAAATATGGTAAGTTTTATTTGAAATAAAAAAGCATTACCTAGGGCTATGAAGTACTTTGGGTGTATGAATGAATGTAGGGTGTTCCATATTTACCCTTAGTATTGGGACAAATGGTGACTCGTATCAGCTGCTGCGGAACATGGTGTCAGATCAGGGTCTACACTGTTAGACATTTATTCAGCAGTTTTGGACACTTCAGCAGGATTTAATCTGGACTTGTACGAACTGTAGGAGTCCTAATATATAGGCTAAATATGGTAACTTGCCGGCCACGTCTGCTCAGTAGGTTATGGGTTTGACCTCCTCTGGGTTGGCAACATTCTCCAGGAGATTTGATTACAAAATATTTTCTATAGTTATTCTCTCCCTTCTGCTGATTCGACGGGCATTTGTCAATTTCCGGTGAGAGACTCTGCACAAGTACTGGTTAATGGCTTAGAGGACTAAGCCTGCCCAGAAAAAAAGTGTGGTTAGATAAACTGACCATGCTTGACATGACCCTAATGGGTTGACTGTGCCATAACAAACAAACAAAATATGGCAATTTTCATACTTCAAGAGGAGTATCAGGTGATAGATCGGGATAATTTTTCTTATTTCTCTATAAAACTTACAATGTGGGTACTCATTAGTAGCACCTTGCTGAGGCCCTTCTAATGAGTACCCACAACATATTTTTTTTTTTGAGAATTGGAGAATATTATCCCAGAATTATCATCAAATGCTCTTTCTTAACAACACCTCTGATATTTTATACCACATAAAATGATACTTTCATTCCTCTTGTTCATACCAGTAGAATGTTGTCCAGATAAGTATTTTTTTCTTATGAAAATGTATATTGTAGGTTTCTATGAGAATGCCTTGCAGAGGCACTTTAAATGCATACACACTGTAACATATCATAATGCTTTTATGGAGAAATAAGAAAAAAGTCAAAGAGTTTGATTAAAAAAAGCACCTTAGCTGTAGCTACGAATCATAACATATGAATCTTGCCTTTGAAATTTGGTCTTCTGACATATTAGTTGAGTGTAGATCTTGAAATGAACACACTCAACTTTTGCGGAGACTGATCACAAAATAATTCCTACGATCATTCGCCACCTGCAGATACAAGAAGAGCAGTTGTTAGTTACTGGCGAAATTATGACGTGACCTTAAATATATTTACTGAGTATCCTTAACATGTCGTTTGAGCCAGCGCATGACAAAACCTATAAAATGGCATATGGGCCCAGTGAAGACTCAGATCAGCCAGGGCATCTGCCCAGCCTGATCACAGTCTTTGCTGTGCACTCAATGGGTAGCTAAGGACCCAAGCTTTCTTCATGCGGACAGCAAAGACTAATCAAAGTGGGTGGATGCCCAGGCTGATCTCTCCTCGCTGGATGCACATGCCATTTTGTAGGTTTTGTCTTGTGCTGGCTCGTTTCTAAATGTTTTCTCTGGACCTAAATGATGGCTAGCATCTTGTGTCTTTATTCTTGCAGTTGTAATTTATTTGAGTTTCTGTGTATTTTCAGGTGGTATTATAGACAAGGTTTCTGCTGCTCTTGTCAAGTAAGTGTATTTAATTGAGACAAAACCTACAATAAGCCCTTTGTGACCGGCAAAGGCGCCTGTACATCTACCCAGTATTGGCAAGAGTTCCTGTTCATTCCTTTTCGAATAGCCTGGAGGTTGTAGATGGCACATGCAATCACCGAAGACTCTGATCAGACTGCTCAGATGCACAGGCTGATCTGAATCTTTGCTGGTCACATGTCTTATTGTAGGTTTTGTTGTGCGCTGGCTCATTCATCTTGTGAAGCACACATTGTGGATAATGTTAACAGACCACTGTAGTGTTAATATTTTCTAGTCCTTTGGGATTTCGGAGCTCATTTGAATTTATTTGAATATAGAATTTTACCGAGCCATGGGCTAGGAGGAAGGAGAAGTGGTGCATATTACTTTATTGTCCATGAACATATTCAGCAAAATTGATTCTCGGCTCTGCTACTTTTGTTTATTTGATGAATAAAATTCACAAAAATAAATCTCATTATTGTAATATTTTCACTCAATGTTGATGTGAAAGCAAAAGTGTAGACCCAGATCAGACTTTCATAAGTCTAGATAAGAGTTGGTACCGTACCCGTCGCCGGCCTCGGTGGCTCAGTTGGATGCGCCGTCCGACTGAAGACCAGGAGGTCGCGGGTTCAACCCCCGCCGAGGTCGGCAACATTCTTTCGTGGAGATTGATCATGAAATATTTTCTACGGTCATTCTCTCCCTTCCTCTCATTCAAGAAGGGCAGTTGTCAGTTTCTGGCGAAAGAATGTGCACAATACTGGTTAACCGCTTAGAGGACTAAGCCTGCCCAGTAAACGTGTGGTTAGGTAAACTGACCGCGCTCGACATGACCCCATTGGGTTGACTGGGCCGTAAAACCTCAACACAAACAAACCGTACCCGTTATATATTTTTCTTATTTTGCCACAAAAACATATATTGTGTGTACACCACAACCTCTTTATAACACTGTTGTTGGGGTCCATAGCATAAACCGTGTTAGTAAAACAATTGTGTTATATCCGAGAAAAAATGTATAGATTATATTGAAAAATGACCATTTATGATCATTTTTCAATATAATCTATACATTTTTGGGATCCATCTTTGAACTGTGTTATATCCAAAACTGTGTTATAATGAACCGTGTTATAAAAAGGTTGTAGTGTACCATTAGAAAGGCCTCACTGAGGCGCTTCTAATGAATACCCTCACCTTATGGATTCATGGAGAAATAAGAAAAATATCAATACTTTTGGATGGAAAAAAAGCATCTTGTCAGGAGCTATGGACTTTGCAGAATGTGGCATCTGATCAGGGTCTACACTTTCTGACATTCATCCAGCAATATTTTAGACACATCAACAGGTAGTACATTGGTCTTGCTCAAAGTTAAGGACAAGTATGGTTAGCAGGTAAGGTGCCCTGAATGCTTAGCTCTAATCTACATCTATGTATCATTGCAAAAACAAGTCTACATGATATGTACCCCCATGTTCCCAGATAATATACAGTGAAAACAGGGTATGCAGGGGACTACACTGGTGCACAGATTTCAGAATTTTGCAGTTTTATGCCCCTGCCTGCCAAAGGCTGTGTAGGGGCATATAGCATTTTGCCGTGATGTTATGTCCATGCATGCATATGTACGTACGTCATGTTCGTAACCAGAGTGTAACAAATGTTAAGTTTACTTTCCAGTTTACATTGACATTTACATTGGCGTTTTTCTTGGTGGTTATTACTTGGGTACCTTTTATGCTAGGAACTTGAAAGTTGGTATGCTATTTTTCCAGACCTAAGCCTTCAGCTGTGCTGCAGTTGCCCCTGGGACTTTCATAGTGTTGGCCGAGGGTAAAAAGTTCATAAGAATAAAAATTTATATAGATCGAGCATTTGGAAAATATTTGTTGAAAATTATGCATTCAGATGTTGTTGCCATGTGGGCAAAGGGCGGGGGCATCTGTGTACTTTGGACACATGTCTAGTAACTCTAGTTTAAATCAGCTTTTCAACGTAATGTTTACTCAAGGTCACTTATTTGACTGCACAGATCTGTCTTAATTTGCATAGTACATATCTAGCTAAGGCACTTTTTTTTCAACCATAAAGTACTGATATTTTTCTTATTTCTTCTTGAAAATATATGTTTTGGTGCTCATTAGAAGTGCCTCAGTGAGGCACTTCTAATGAGTACCCAAAACATGTTTCTTTATGGAGAAATAAAAAAAATATTGGCCTGATATCCCCTTTAATCTGGAGCTATGGTAGCATCCAAAATATTCCTCATTTCCTATATTATATGGTTAAAACTCCATAGCTTACATAGTTCAGGACAAGAGTGCAACCGGCATTAACCCATTTTAGACTGAATGTTAAACTCCCTCGCACTATATTCTGTATATGAAGTCCAATTTCAAATTTAGGTATGTCAGGCTATGTGATTTGGATATTCCTGGAAAAAAATGGCTTAATTATTTGCAAACAATGGAGACCCTCATTCTGCAGAGTCTGATCTTTATCTGCACTGTTTGCCATTTGTCTTTTTGGGGATCTCCAGACTAAAATGGTTTAAGACATTCTTATTTCTGCACAAAAATAGGTTGTGAGTATTTATCAGAAGCTCCTCACAGAGGTGTTTCAGATGTATACCCACAATTAAGGCTGGCACAATTAATAGGATAATCAATTTATTGATTGATAAATTCCACAAAAAAGAATATTGTTAATAATTTTCTAGTAATTGATAATTTAATCTCTGTGTCTCTTACCGTATTTACATTTAGTAATCAGACACCTCAACTCCTTACTATACTTTATCTAAAACAAATCCAATTTACTACCCACTGTTATGTCTAAAATAGCTGGGTGAGTGGCAAACTGTGAAGACCCGCTTGCAGCGTCTCATCTGGGTCTACACTGTTTGCTCAGGACTGTCAGATCAAATATATACAGTAAAGTACAACATATGGTCAGACAGGTACATATTACCCAATCTTCAGTGATATTAATCGATTATCGATCGCAGTGGCAGGGCTGGTAATCGATTATCTTTTCAGCCCTGATTAGCCAGCCTTACTCACAATATACGCTTTTTATTGTGCAGAAATCAGAAAAAAAAAAAAATGGTTAAAAAATTGCTGATCTAGAGATATGGCAAAGCCAGATATATGGCAAAGCCGTGTACATTTTACATGGGTGTGTTAGCGTAAAATGATATTGTTTTGTTTTTCAGTGCATTGCCCAGTTACAACAAGGATGAAGTGGATAGTGATATAGAAGGTGTGAAAGTCTGGATAGACAAGAAGAAAGATGAATTATAACAACTGCCTACTGTTAGCATTGGCCACAACATGAGAAAATCATGCCATGTGCCTTTACGAAGATCAGAAATGCAGACCTGCTTGCTCACCTATATTACATTTGTCACTTTTTGGGTAAATTCAGCGGACGACAATTTGATTTTTTTTACATAAGGGGATGGGATACACGTAGATTTTCTGCCATTCTTTATAAGGTGGACAACTTTGTGACTTCCTGTTTCCTTTTATGCATACACAGCTCTTTCAGAAAAGGGCTTTTCTCAAAAAGGTAAGAATTTGCTCCCCTTGGGAGCAAATTCTTACCTTTTAGAGTAAAGCCTTTATAGAGTAGGCACGTTTCCAAAAATGAGGTTAAAACAAATTTGACAGGGTCTCTAACCCTGAAAGTGTATGCATTTGTCTGCTGATTTAAGTTACAGCCACAGTATTCAAAGACACTGACCTTACTGCATAGGAAGCACATGTTTTTGTGGAGAAATAAGAACTATCAGTAGTTTTTAGTTGAAAAATGACTTGCCTAGAGTTGTGCTTTTGAAGATAATGATGTTGGCCAGGATCTTCACTGTTTGCATGTTTTTAAGATAAATCATAGCCCCAGATAAGAGTTGGTATCAGGTAAATATTTTTATTATTTCTCCACAAAAACGTATGTTGTGGGTACTCATCAGAAGTGCCTATATGAGGCACCTAATGAGTACCACAACTTATGTTTTCTTGAAAAAATAAGAATTCAGTCCTCGTTTTGTTTAAAAAAGCGCCTTATCTGTAACAATAGAACCTTTTTTGGTCACTGGCACATGTGGCATAATTTAGGTTTTCTTATGAGGTGGTTATGTCGTCTACATTCCTTTTTATAGATCTAGATAACAGGGGTTGCCAGATGAAAATTAAGCTTCATTTTTTATATATATATATGAAAACATATGTTGTTGGTACCATAGTTACCCTAAGTATTGTATCGGGACACCTTAACTCCTTACCATACATCCTAAAATTTAACAAAAAAGTATTTTGGATGTGCCTAAAATCGTGCTGGATGAGTGGCAAACAGTGTAGACCCAGATCAGATGCCACATTCTGTGACATCTGATCTGGGTCTACACTGTATGCTGAGGCCTGTCTGTCCCAATACTTAAGGGTTATTATCATGGTCAGAGGACTTTTTAAGGAGGAGTATTTGATGATAATTCTGGGATAATTTTCTCTAGTTCTCCATAAAAACATATGTTATGGGTAGTCATTAGAAGTGCTTGGGCAAGGCGCTTCTAATGAGTACCCACAACATATGTTTTTATGGAGAAATAAGAAACATTATCCCACAATTATCACCAAATACTCCTCCTTAACAAGTCCTCTGATGGTACTTACAAAAATTGTCTGAGTGAGGCAATTCTTAGGAGTACACAAATATGTATATATAAGTCAACATCTTTTGGTTGGTCTTTTATCTAGACCTGTGCTAACCCTTAAAGTGCTAAGCAATTTTGTAGCAGATGACATTATAAATTTGTTTTAATTATAAAAAAATAAGGTCTGGCATTTTATATGAATTGTCTACCTTAGCACATGGAATGCCAAAAGGAAAAAAAAAAAGAAAAGTCGTATTTTCTCAGAAAAAAAAAATTCCAAATGTCATCTGCTGCCGTAATGGTGAGTGCTTTCTGGGCTAATTTTGTCAGTAACTTGTACATTGCCAGGGCTGTATCAAGTGAAAAAGCATCTTCAAAATTCACACACACACACACACACACACATATATATATATATGTGCAGAATAACATAAGAATACTTCACTGCACACATTCCACTGTCTGATGTAGAACTTGATTGGACTATGTAAGTGCATAGGCTGATCTAAGACTGTACTAATCACATGCTTGGAGATCCCGTTACACTTGATGTCAGCCACTGGAAAAGTTAATTTCTACAAACTACCATTAACAAATTTTATGTGCTTTTATTAGCACTCCTGTATAATAACATATACAATTATGAGCTGTACATGTGGGAGATTGTTTGGTACGTAGCCCTTAAGGCTAAGCATCCTGGTTAAAAATTTCAGCAGACAACATTTTTAAATATTTTTCTTATTTTTCCCAGAAAATAGAATTTGACATTAATGCAAACTGTCTCCTAGGGAGACAGTTTGCATGCAATGTCAAATCCTGTTTTCTGGGAAAAATAAGAAAACCATCGGCTGTCAGTTTGTTGAGTACTGAATTTTTCTTAAGCTTGCTAAGTATTAATGGGCCATTCAGAACTGTAGCATGGGACAGTCACTAATTTTCTTTTTATTTGTCTGAGAAATTAAGGCTTGACATTTCTTGTGAATTTTCTGCCAGGTCTTATTTTCTCAGAAAAAATAAATTCTTTGTAGACTGTCCTCTGCTACTGTTGTGACTGGACATTATAAATTTGTTTTAATAATAGACAAATAAGGTCTGGCAATTTATATGAATCATCTGCTTTAGCACATGAAATGCCAAAAGGAAAACAAAAGAAAAGTCGTATTTTCTCAGAAATAAAAAATCCAAATATCATCTGTTGCAGTAATGGTTAATCCTTTAAAGTTTAATCCTTTGCACACTTGTGGGCCCAGTTCAAAACTAATGATGACCTTAGTTAACATACTGTTAAAACTTTGATCATTGAATATGGCGTATACACTAATATTTTTGTTGAAAAAATGTGAGTAGCTGTTGCATTCACATTTTTTCAGCAAAAATACCTGTAAATTAGATATTGCACTTACACCAACAGTTAAAAGATTGACCCTAATGAGCTCATTAAGCTAACAAAGCTTTAAACAACTGGGCCCTGAACATCAGACAACAGAGTGATAAGTTTTGTTAATTTTTCCAGAAAATAGTTAATGATGTTTTCTTTTTTCTGTATTACTTTGTTTTTTCTCAACTGATATTTAAATCCAGCATTCTGAGGGTTAAATGTTCATGATGTATGTTGAGAGAGAAGGCCCAGAGCAGTATGTGCATCCATGCAGTCTAATCAGGGACTTTGCTGTCATTTTACAGAGTCACTGGATGCTGTAGGGAGCAAAGGCCTTGATGGGAGTGTGCATCTGAACAGGATGATTTAAGTTTGCTCACTTATCAAACTAATTGGGGAGAATTGTTTCCCTTTTAGAGTAGACCCTTTTTCAGAAGGGGAGCAAATTCTTTCCTTTTAGAGTTTTTCAGTCGAGAGGCAAAACAAGTTGCCTCCCCTGCAAGTGTATCCATTTCCCTCAGTAGAGGAATCGTTACATTTCGAAAGAGTATTGCAGAAAAGTAGGATTTTGATGTGTGTACAGTAATGTCCTAAAATTTTAAACACTTTTTTCAATACTATTTTGGCCTTAATTTTGCTTTTTATGCACCTGTTGCTTAAAATACTTAGTTGAATGACAAACAGTGCAGCCCCTGATCAGACTGCTTCAGGAGCAGTCTAATCTGGGTCTGCACTGTTTGCATATGTCCTTTTGTCAGACACTTTGTTGTTTGAAATTTTAGGACCTTTACTGTAGGTATTCTACTAGATTTGTTCAGTCTGAAAGAAGATTTCTTTTTTTAATATCAAGCTAATGAATGAATCGTATGTACAGACAGTATAGCTTTGGTTAGCCTATACACCTTTGCAGTCTGATCAAGATTGAGCTGTACAGTCCACAGTATCTATAGATATAATTAACAGCCAATTATGGACTTTGGATGGACAAATGGATCCAAGTCTTTGCTGGTAGCCATTGTGACAAGCACACTGCCACTTGCATCTGTTTTTCTGGCGAAAGAATGTGCACAATACTGGTTAACCGCTTAGAGGACTAAGCCTGCCCAGTAAACATGTGGCTAGGTAAACTGACAGCACTCGATATGACCCCATTGGGTTGACTGGGCCATAAAACCTCAACACAAACAAACTTGCCCCTGTTCAAGTTCCGCTGGCCACTGCAAGTGATAGGAACCTCAACACATAAAGATTGACTTAGCTTGAGATTGGCCTGAGACTTTGTGGTACACTTAGGGTTCGTATCATTTTCTATATAGTTTGACATTGTATATGGTAGACTGTATGTAATATGAAGCAAAATTGTAAACTGATCAGTCTGTGGAGATGCTGATTTAGTATGCATGTTACACATATATGATTATACACGTTTTCGTTTCTTGTTTCTTGAAATAGTCGTAGTGAAGACAATCATTGTAAACCTTATTGCTCCTGTCTGGTATTCACCACATAAATATGTGAGTCATAACATGAAGAAATGTACCACATATACCCTATATATTCAGTCACTTTTAACTCCATGCCATACTTGTCCTAAAACTTGAACAGTACCTGTTTACTACTTACCGATGTGTGAACAAATTCCTGGATGAGTGGCAAACAGTGCAGACCCTGATCAGATGCCGCATTCTGCGGCATCTGATCTGGGTCTACACTGTTTGCTCCAGATAGACTGATCTGGGCAATGTTAACAGATTTAATCAAAATAGTTAAAAATCTCCTTTTTACATGTAATTTGGCTTAATCATGTATATATGTACATGTTATATATTGATACCAAGTTTTAAGTCTAGTTGGATTGCTCATATGTACATACATAGTTCCAGCTTAGCAGGCTTACTCTGTTTTAGAGCACTTTGATTGGTTGACAGCAAATTCAAAGCAGCATTTATACTTTGATAAATCCACAAGACAGGACTATTGGAACTTATTTTCTTTGCATAAGAGTCTAAAGTATGTTATCTAACTTGCATTTTCAATGTAAAGATAAGTAAGTTGGAATTCTAAGAAATGAATTTGATTTTTGTGGATTTCATATTGAAATAAAGCTGGTTATGTATTTATTATTGGTATAGTTTTGTGTCTGAAGTCAAACATACAGATAAAACATGGGAGATACTTTTTCAGGTGTCTGGATACATTTCATAAATTTTCTGCCATTTTGTTTTATAAGGGAGTCAACTTTTGTCACTTCCCATTTTGCATTTTGGCTCACTGAACCCTATCTGAAAAGAGATTTAATCTAAAAGGAAATGATTTGCTCCCCGGCTTTGCTTTTAGAAACTGTTATACGAGTGTGTAACAAAGATAGCTGCTTATAGAGAAATAGGAAAATTGTCGTACCTGGACGTCTTATTTGTATGGAGCGCTGAAATTGTCCCGCTTCTATAGTTGTTTTGATAGAGATGTGTTCCAGTTAAAGTTGTTGTAGTGCAGTTATGTTGTGTTGTGCCATAGTTTTGTGTTCACTATTTTAAAGCATACAGTAAAATAGTCATTTTCAGGGCTCCAGTAATTTCTGATAGTGCTTACCAAAATAATAGCAGATGATGTAGAAAATGTTCTTCTGCAGGGAGATGATTCACATGAATATCATTCCTATTTCTCAAAAACAACAAAAAAAAAAAAAAAAAGAAAAAAAGATAAGTAAAAGAAAATAAATATCCTACTGCCTATATATGAGAGTACACCCACCTCAAACTATCTATGTATGGGGCCCCCACCACCCTATTCACTTAAGGGCTGCTGATACACTTTCAGGGGAGACAAATTCTTTCCCTTTATAGTAGACCTCTTTTCTGAAGGGTCTTTATGTGTAGGAGAGCAGACAGGGACCAGACAATACATGTGTATATGAGAAAGGGAACCACATCTGTATATTATGTTAGTCTCAGCAAGGGACCAGACTAAATTTTCTGCTTATCTGGAGCCATAATGTAGAAAATCCAGTTTTGATATTGTTTTATTGTTTTTATAGCTCGTGAGCACTTTCCTGAATGAGTCTAGATAAGGCATCATGTTTTCTTTTTTTACCAATATTATTGGTATTTTTCTCCTGTCTTCATGAAAATATATGTTGTGAGTATTTAGGCAAATGGCTTCAATGAGAGCTTTCTGATAAATACCCACAGCATGTTTTCCATCACGAAAACATGCCTATATAATTTTGACCCCCTTAAACCCCACTTTTATATAGTAAAACTGGGGTTTACAAGGGTATACATCATTTTTCTTATTTCTGCTAAAAAACATAGATTGTGTGTACTCGTTAGAACTGCCTTGCTGAGGCGGTTCTAATGAGTACCCACAATCTATGTTTTGTGCAGAAATATGAAAAATATCGGGGTTTTTATCTGAATTTTACTGGGTTTTTTGGAGGTGAAATTTTCTATATATTTGAATAGGCATGTTTTCGTAATGATACAGAAATATCTAGATCAGTATTTATGTTACTAGTGTGAAAACAAAGTACAACTACATGTAGAATAAAAGCCATACTGAGGGAAAATACTCCTATTTCACAATGAGCAAAGGAGACCCAAACCTACTTGCCTATCCAAACAGGGTTATATTTTTTCACCTTGTGCATTCTGCAAGCACTCTGTAGTTCCATGATAGCCCTAAATCTTTACACCCTTTACAAATCTTACACTAAAATGTGACTGCCTGGTGATGTGTATAAAGGGACTGGAAACACCAGGGCCCAGCTTTTCAAAACTAACGATGCTGTTAGTTAACGTATCTTTAAAAGTTTGACTGTTTAACCTGGGTCTACACAGTTTGATCAGGAATTTCTGAATACAGTAGAACCACAATAGCTCAAGCACTGATGGCTTGTTTATCATGGCTAATTCAAACTAATTTTTCAGTTCCTACAAAATTCTTTTGGTAGCTCAAGAAAACAAATATTTATTGAAATTTTCTTATTTTATCATGAAATTGTATGTTGTTTGTACTGATTAGAATTGCCTCATTGAGGCAGTTGTAATGAGTACAATCAACATGCAACTATTGTATAGAAAATAAAAAAAATCCTTAAAATATTGTTATTTGATTCCTGACCTGGCCCCATGATTAACCCTTAGTGGCTTGAACTACCCATGTCTCGAACAATTTTCTATGGTCCCAAAGATGTTAGAGCCATTGAAATTTGACTGTATTTAGATTAAATACAGAATGCATGGTCAGAAAAGAAGTAAGACCCAAGTCTGTGGTGGGTGAGATGGTGGTCTAGGTCATGTAGTAAACATGGTATTGTATTGTATTTTCCCCACAGCATGCCTGATATTTTCAATTGATATGTGTGTTTTTAGAGGTTTTATAGCTAGTTATTGCCACACCTGCTTAACATGTAGTATAAGGGTCCGGTTTTACAGCTGTCATTTCATTCATCTGTCCTTCAACATCTGTGTCAATCCAAGCATCCACTGGTCCATTTCTGCTTAACCTACATCATCTTGCCTTTCATCATACAGTTTCTTCCTAACCAGGACTGAGTGGTAGCATTTGGACCGTGTCAAGTGAAAAAGTGCCTTTGAGCATGCGAAAAATGTGCAGATTCATATCATCCTGAACATGCGCAAAGTCTCATCTGGGCATTTGCTCTCCATTGAGACTTTCTATAGTATCCAATGATTCTGGTAGCGGACAGGGAAGGCCCAGATCAGACTGCACGAATTTGTAGACTGATCTAGGCCTTTGCTGTCCACATATGCCCAGACATTTTTATATGGGGTGGTGACTGACCATGGTGGCTCAAGTGGATGCACCTCCGACTGGTGATCAGGAGGTTGAGGTTCGATACGCACTGGGTTGGCAACATTCTTTCATGGAGATTTAATTATGAAATATTTTCTACAATCATTCCCTTTTGCTAATTCAAGAAGGGCAGTTGTCAGTTTCTGGTGAAAGAATGTGCACTGAGGACTAAGCCTGCCCAGTATAAATGTGATTAGATACTGATCGCGCTCGACATAACCCCATGGGTTGACTGGGCCATAAAACCTCAACATAAACATATGGCATGGCCGATTTAATGACTGTGATCTGTATAGCACGGGTCACTGACTTTGTCATTCTTTACCTGAATTATGGTGTTTAGCTAGTTTATAATACTGACCAGCAGGTGTGACAACATGTTCTTTTGAATCCTTGTATACATGTAGGTATGATGTCACTATTCGCAGTTGATTTTTTTTGGAGTTAGAATTATATGGATACAATAAAATTTACCCAGCTAGCATTCTACGTAAATCTACATCGGGCCGTCATCGGCCCGTCAGCTACCCTGACGGGCCGATGACGGTCCGATATAGATTTACGTAGAATGCTGACTGGGTATCTGTTTACTTTTGAAATTTAATTAACCCTTTCAGCCCTGAAGACCAAAACAGATACTTTTGTAAACAGTGTACCTAGTCAGCATTCTACGTAAATCTATATCGGGCCGTCATCGGCCCGTCAGGGTAGCTGACGGGCCGATGACGGCCCGATGTAGATTTACGTAGAATGCTAGCTGGGTAGATCCAGATGAGATTTTATGAGCCATCTCTTCAGAATCTACACTGTTTGCTATTCATTTCTTGATTTTTAACTGCCACATTTTTGGCAGCAGTGGAAGAACCCAAAGGCAGAGATGGAAAAGTCTTATTTCTGAAACTCATGGTTGAAAGGGTTAACAGCAATTGCTGCCACTGATGGTAATTTTCATAACAGTTTATACACATTTGGTCATGGTCGAAATGTCAAACCAGGTTACACAAAGATCTGATGATGGAAATGTGACTAAATTCTTTTGTTTCTTTTCAGGTTTTGTATTTTAATTTGACAACTTTTACAGGTATCTCTGAAACCAAATTCAATTAGTTTGAAGATCACATTAGGTCATATTTTGTTATTAAATTGGTTTGAAGGTCTAATTAGGTCAGATTTTCTTATTTATAGCTTCAGAAGGATGCTGAAGCTTTTGATCAGTAATATAGGTATGCCATTTAAAATGATTTTCAGATAGTAAAATTAGTGCCTTACATACCATATGTACCCTAAGTCTTCAGGTACACCACAATCTCTTTATAACACTGTAACTGGGACCAAAAGCAAAAACTGTGTTACTTGAACAGTCATTTTACATCCAAATATAAAATGTATAGATTATATAGAAAAAATGACCATAAATTGTCATTTTTCTATATAATCTTTACATTTCTGATCCAACACAAATGTATAGATATGTAGAAAAATGACCATAAATGTCATTTTCTATATATAATCTATACATTTTTGCTTGGCTATAACATTCTTGGGGGTCCATGTTTAAACTATGTTATATTTGAAACCATGCTATAATAAATCGTGTTATAAAGAGGTTCCTGTGTAGTATTATTAGTAGAACTATGACTTGAAGAATACAACTAATTACAGCTTTACTGGTGCATAAATACAAACATATAAAATGCTGCAGCTGGTGAATCTCGTGCCCACCTATATACTAGAAAATGTTTGTTGAGGATTATTGCAGTGTTTTATAGGAATTGGATTATTGTTTTATACACATTTTATTTATGAATTGTATGCTATTTGTCTGATAAGATTTATCACTGGGTGTGATTGACAGTCTGTGTGAGAGAAGTCATTAACTTTTGTATTTCTACTTACAATTTTGTCATTAAATTTCTGTGGAAAAAACATTGTTTTTTTTCTCTCTCTCTCTCTACTAATCCTTATTTATTATAAGTTAAGCTGGACTGAATACACGAGAATAGATACACTTTCAGGCAATTCTGTGAACATTATTTTAGCTTTCCTTCTGAAAAGGGGTCTGCTTTAAAAGGAAAATTTGCTGCCCTCTGGAGCAAATTTTTCCTTTTAAAATAGACCACTAGCAAGATGTGGGGCATCTATTTGTCCGTGGCTTCGATACACTTTTGTGTCCGGACAAATATTTTCATGAAACTTCACTTACATAGTAAGCAGGATGGGACGATATGTCACGATCAGAAAAGAAAACAAAAACAACTTTTGCCGTCTTCGTTATTGCCATTGCCACATCCAGCGCAGGACTTTTACCTTTTTATAATCCTTTGTCATAAGAGGCTGGACGTGCAGGAAAGTAAACAGGAAGTCACATCCTTCTTGTACAAAATGGCAGACAATCTCAAAGTTTATTAGGTCCCCTTGGGCTGAGCATTTGCGATTACTTGCTGGCCGCTTCCAGACAGTTGCTACGGCAAGGTTTATTTTAATGAAAGTGGTATTGGACATTAAATGAGTTGCAATCAGAAAACGTGGCTGTGGCGAGTGCCCAGCAAAGATTCAAATCAGCTTGCACATTCACGCAGTCTGATCAGAATCTTCAATGGGCGCATTTTGGATAGCCATGGATGCAAAGTTTCTTCATACAGACAAAGAAGACTGATCAGACTGCACGAATGCACAGGCTGACGAGTCTTCGTTGGGGTCACATGTCAGACGGTACACTTTCTCATGTTGCTGCTCAAATAATGCATGGCAGAAATGTTATTTTGGCAAGTGATAGATCGTCTTCCATGACACTGATGGATCCCAGCCTATTCGCATAAAGAATACTGTGCATGTACAAAACATTGTACAAAACATTGTTGCAAATTACTGTTGGTTTGATCGCTATATATGGATAGGTACATATAGCATATAACTTATTTGCTGGTTTTATGTGAAAGTTATTGTCCCCGCCTTTACAGAGATAAAGGAGAGGGTGGTCGGTGGGATGGTAGACATGGTATTTGCGCCTCAGCTCTGACTGAGCATTACCAAGGTCCCCCTCCCTAAACACACACACACACACACACACACACACACACACACACACACACACACACACATATATATATATATATATATATATATATATATATATATATATATATATATATATATATATATATATATATATATATATATATATATACTGAAAGGAAAAAGAAACGCAGGGTAAATTTTATTCCTAAATTTCAAGTTTGAAAAAGTTTGTTAAATATTTTACTATGATTACAAAACGGTACATGTATGGAACAAAAGTTCCAAATTTCATTGGTTTGTGATCAACAAGTCTCGAGTTATTGAAGTTCATTGATAGCTACCCCGCAAATCTTGAAATCAAAATCAAACTGAAAATCAATATCGGGTATGCCCCCCCCCCCCCCCCCTCTTGCTGCCGTTGCTGCCCTAATTCTCCTTTGGATACATTTAACCAAAGCATTGACAGTTCGCATCGGGATGTTATTCCATCCATCGATCAACGCATACCTTAGTTGTGCGAGAGTTGCGGGGGGATTTCGGCGCTTCCTAACCCTTCTGTCCAGCTCATCCCACATGTGCTCTATTGGGGTCAAATCTGGACTGTACGATGGCCATGCTAGTGGTGCGATGTAACTGTTTGCCAGGAAATCCTGACAAACTCGGGCAACATGTGGTCGGGCATTGTCCTGCTGCAGAATCAGATTACGTTGTTGCACAAGCGGGACTGCAACAGGACGTAAGATCTCATCCCTATACCTTACTGCGGTCATATTGCCCGCAACAATAATCAACTGTGATTTTATCCCGTGAGCAATGCCTCCCCAGAACATAACGGAGCCACCCTCAAACCGATCCCGTTCGACAACACAGGCGTCGGCAAAACGTTCTCCGCGACGTCGGTACACACGACGTCGACCATCTGCGCGATAGAGAGTGAACCTAGACTCGTCCGTAAAAAGAAGTCTCCACTGCCTCATCGGAAATAGCCTGGGCGCATGCGCCGTCAACCACGCCATACAACGCAACCTACGTGCCTGGGTCAGAGGCAGACCAACGTATGGACGACGAGCTCGAAGACCAATCTCACGCAATCGACTTCCAACAGTCTTCGGAGAAATTTGTCGATTATGCGTACCTACTGTATTAAGGGCAGTTTCGGTAGCAGTGAGATGACGATTCCGCAAATGTGCCAGACGGATTGTCCTGTCTTGACGTCGCGACGTCACGCGTGGACGCCCAGACCGCGGTCGGTCTGCTAAATGCCCCGTCTCCCTTAAACGTCTAACAAGACGTTCAATTGTTGAGACGTTAACCCCAAAATGATTGGCAACTTGCTGTTGCCTCTGACCCTGCATCAGCAACGCAATTGCCCTGCCCCTCTGAACATCAGTCAATCATACCATGATTGAAAAAAAGTTCAAAGTAGCGTAAAAATGAAAAGAAAAATCGGTAAAAGAATCGAAGAGCGTTGTGTATCGTAGAAGTGTACCAAATGGTGTGAGGAAATCTTGTGCTGAAGGTTTAAACATGCTTGTTTTGCACGAAATTTTGGCTTACCGTATTGCCCGTGCAATGCACTGTGTAGAGCACGGTTGAATGATTTCACACACTGGGTAGATAGCACATCGACCAAAGACTCGTATACCCGCGGTTCACATTCACAGGACAATCTGTAAAAGTGTATGGCTATAGTAAACACCGCGTAAAAATGGTTAAAATAAGAAGGAAAAAACTCTACCCTGCGTTTCCTTTTCCTTTCAGTATATATATATATATATATATATATATATATATATATATATATATATATATATATATATATATATATGTGTGTGTGTGTGTGTGTGTGTGTGTGTGTGTGTGTGTGGTAGTGCGCGGTGGTGTTAACATCCTGTCAAGATTTCAGACAGTTTCTAATAGATAAGATACCTGGTGTGGTGCTTCTGTTTCTTCACGATCATTAGATTTTCTCTTGGTCTCCTTTGTATCTCTTTCTTTTCTCTTTACTATCTCTTCTCTCCCTTTTCTTCCTCTCTTTAGGAGATGACACAAAATGACACACAAGAGTTGACTTGTCATTAAACCACAACATAAGCAAATCTTGTGGTCTAAAGCATTTGGTTTTGCATCACTGGTGTAGTGATTAGTGCTCTCAATGTACACCCGCCCCATTCAGGTACATGTCCAAACCATTTGGCCTAACTACTCGTTCCTTTGTCCAAACCAAATATTAATTCATATACTTACTTGCATCCGTACAATACTTCTATTTAAGTAAGCAGGTTTTCATATCGCAATAATTGGAATTTACTGGCTTTAGAATGCACTTCCGTACTGATGACTCCCTCTCCCACACCTCTCCCACAGCCTTAACAATCAAAGAAGATTGTAATGCAATTTCTATTTTATTCATTCTATTAATCTGAAACTAACTGTATAACAAATTATCCAGGTGATTTTTTTTTCAACTGCTGAGTTTGTCGAGGCAGGTTTTCCATGCAGTCGTGTGATAATGAAAGTCTGTCAACTGAAGGTTTCAGTAGTTTCCCCTGATATCTTCTCCTGAAGTGTTGCACATAGGTTAACAGCAATAGCATACGGCTCAACTCCAATGAGCGATGGCAATTGGACACATTAGGCATTTTAAATGTCAAATGATTATATCCTTCTTTTCAACTGCTCAACATTACTCTTATAAACTCTGAAATATAATTCAAACCAGTGTATTCATTTTAATTATTATTTAAAATAAATGGTCAATGTGAGTTACATTATTTTCAAAATCTCAGCATTTTAAAAAATATGAACTTAAGCAGTTTGCTCTGTTTCAAAGAAAATTGTATCATAGCAAACGCCGGATTATAGTATTTGACACACTAAGTAAATACATAAACAGTATTTACTCATGTTTTCAATGTACACTTGACCGAGTTGGAATTTTAAGAAATTAAAGATGATATTTTAGTGGATTTTATCGATATGTAAACGGTCGCGAATCCATCACAAGCTTAACATAAAGCCTTCGGACTTAATTCAGTTTGTAACTGAGTTATTAGCCGACATTTACACATCGATACAGTCCACAGAAATAATCAAAAATACATCTCTGTAATAAAGGGTAAAATACTAAGAAAAACAATTGAAGGAAATTATATTCTATCATAATTATTGAATTCAAGAAAATATAAACCAGTGAAAATATGCATTAATCTAATACACCTGGGTATATGCTATTGTAGTGAATATTAAGTTAAATTCACGCTGCGCTGGCTACATTACAGCACTTTTCCAAATGCCATGCCCCTCTGCAACATAAGTTAACGAGCAATTAAAATTGAATTGAAATGTGCTTTTCATGATTGTATGCCTCAAACACTGGTTGTATCATCATTTAATATAATATTCTGACGTCCATTGTTTTGCTGCTCGTAAAGATTGGCTGCGGACCAGCCGGCCAGTGTGTAGGAGTGGACCTCTGTGTACACTTCTGCAAACTTAGTAGACAAATTATAGTGTTATGAATGTTTTGGGAACATAATGGTCAACCTATGGTAAAGTCTGCTGCTCCTTAAAAGCAATATTAACAACAATATCACATCTGGTATGGATGGTGTCGTGCATACCAATGGTTTGATTGCTATTTCTCTAAACATTGTTACAGTACATAGTTCGATGAGCATATCAACACGAGACAGTTCAGTAGGGGTGTAGCATTTGCATACAGCCATGTGTCACTTAACTGGAGACATTTAATCACGATTCAGATCCACTGCCAAAGAAACCATGTTTTGTGGTACTCGCGATGTCATCTGTATTAATTACAGCTAAATACTGCGTATTTCCCAGAAACAACTTGTTATTTAAGTCGAAATTCCAAACACAGGTTTGCAGTTTCGTTGTATTCCGAGTATAAATGTAATGAAAACTGCACTCGTCCTTGAATAATGGTTTCATGTACGAATTATTTCCAATTTAGTCTTCTGGCGAAAACGCCAGACGTAATGACCATCATTACATTTTGGCATGGTTTTTGATGTTTGGGTCACGCCTTTGATCCACATCTATCGCATTAGTATCAAGTAAAGCAGCGATTAAATCGGCTTTATGGATGACACCAATTGTACCAGTCGTGATATTGTTGTTAATACTGCTTTTTAGGAGCTGAAAATTTTTCCTTAGTTTGGCATGCGTATACTCAAATTGGTAGTACTTAACACAGTAAATTTACCAACTCATGTTGTAGATATGGACACAGAGGGCTATCCCTACAAATTGCCCTGTAAGTTTCGCAGCCAACCCTTTAGAAAGAGCTGAAAAATGGACATCAGAATACTATTACAGACTTTGAAATTTAGATACAACCTGTATTTGATGCATGCAAGCAAGGAAACTGCATTGTAACATGATTTAATTAATTGTTTGTTCTTTTTTATTAAAGGATCATGATATATTTGGAGAGGCACTGTACTGCAACCAGTGAAACGTGAGTTTAATATGACATTTGCTACAATTACACATACTCTGCAATATTAAAAGCATGAATGCTGAAGCTGGTAAATATTTCATTATTTAACATAAATAGTGTAGAATGTTTGGATCCTTCAATTGTTTTTTCTGAGTATACTACGTGCAAGATATATTTACCATTTTCCCCAGATATTGGGTCCAAGTTGCAGCAAGCATTTGGACCTGGGCATGAGGAAATATTATTTCGGGGCATATGTAAATAGTAAAGATTAATAAGATCAGTAGGCTTATAAATCTGACCAGGTCTTAGATAAACGTCGATATATTGTCTACAGTATTAAAAAAATGCTGTGAACCGACTGCGCGAATGCTAAGACTGATTGGGCCTATGTTGTTCGCTTATGCCCCGAAGGCGCATTCTGACTTCGCGGTTCATTTTTCTAACATACCAATGAATTTCTAAATATAATGTGTAAATTATTTAGAAAATTATAATTTACCTTCATAATTGACTTGTCCATCCCCGTCAATATCCGCTAGTTTTATCATATCATCCACTTCTTCTTGTGTGAAGTTTTCGCCAAGATTAGTCATAGCATCTTTTAGTTCAGCAGCACTCACATTTCCATTACCATCTTTGTCAAATACTTTAAATGCCAGCCTTAAATGTTCTTCCGTGTCTGGATGTTTCAGCTTCAGAGCAATTATAGTGAGGAATCCTTGGAAGTCAATACAGCCAGTACCTGATTGGTCACCAAAAGTTTAATCAGCGCGCGCCATGCCATTGTACAATGGCCAGCAACACGTACATACACCGTATTTATCAATTTACTTAAGTATTCAAACAGACAGTCCTGAGCAAAGTGTAGACAGAGATCAGAAGCCGCAGAACGAGGCGTCTGATTAGGGTTACAATGTTTGCCATTCATCCATCAGTTTTAGAAACATCAACGGTCAATACCATAGATGTATTTTTAAGGATATGTATGGTAAGGATTTTAGGTATCCGAATATTTAAGATAAATACAGTATTTATTCTACGAGGCGATTTGTTGTATGTCTTTCCGTGTGTCATTTTGTTCTTGTGTTGTTCTGTCCTTTTAGTATTGCGATTACCTCGCTTGGGGAAGAGAGAGCTAATCTTAGTGCTTTTCGTACGTTTGTTCGGTTTGTACTTGTTTAGATTTGTCGGTTTCCTCTTCCTCTTTGGGTCTGGGAAGGGCTGCGATTTGTAATTGTGGCACTCCTTGGACTTTTCTCTTACCTTTTTTGCGACAATTAACACATTTGACTATATAAAGATATGGATTATTTTCAAATACAGTCGACTCTCTTTATCTCGAAATCCAAGGGCTTCTATGAAACATATTCATACTTCACTATATCAGATTTGCGGAACCGAGGAAAACAATTAATCGAACAACCACTTTTAACAGAATGAATATGTAATTTGACTCCTAAGTTAGAGATATATTGAAAATATTGTCGAAAAGAGGAGACACAATATTTTGTTGCCTGTTGGTAGATCTCTGCGTTAAAACAGGGGCCAGATTTCGACTTCAAGATAAGCGGTTATTCGAGATAAGCGAGTCGAGATAACGAGAGTCGACTGTACACAAGCATGCTCTGGGACGTTTACAAATTCATACGTTATGCTTTTGTGTTATTCTAAAAATCCCTTGGTAGAAAAATATAACAAAGGTCTGAAAACACTTCCACAACAAGGTATACCGGAACCTGAATTTTACGGCGACTAAGTGTACAGATTTAGAAAAAAATGTGGGAAAATCTAAAAAAAAAAGGGTAAGAGAAAAGTCCAGGGAGTGTCACAATCACAAACCGCAGCCCTTCCCAGACACCAAACCAAGAGGAAGAGGAAACCGACAAATCCAAACAAGCACAAAACGATCAAACGTACGAAAAGCACTAAGATTAGCTCTCTCTTCCCCAAGCGAGGTAATCGCAATGCTAAAAGGACTGAAAAACACAAGAACAAAATGGCACAATGTAAGACATACAATCAGTAGAATAAACCACAAAGCACCAGTGAGTAAGAATAACACCGGAACCACCGCCTTAGAACGGTCAGTAGAGTAAACAACCGCGGGGTTTAAAGCACTTTTACGGCTAGCTTAATAAGTTTTCTGAATTGCTCCGAAAAGTTAGGTTTGCCTACAATTTTTCTAAATCTGTACACTAAGTCACCGTAAAATTCTGGTTCCGATATACCTTGTTGCAGAAGTGTTTTCAGACTGACGCTATATTTTTCTAACTTTTTGGAGCAATTCAGAAAACTAATTAACCGTTATAAAAGAATTGGCTATAGCCTGGATATTATGCGGCAGAATGCATGCCTAGTTATCAATCTAAGCATTGCTGATGGATGTTCTTTAATTGCACGGCGGCGGTTCGGGCCTCAGACTCAATGTCGGCCTTTTCGTAAAACTTTAACCAGTTGGTTTTTATGTTTTTGATTTGTGCATTGACTGAGTAAGGAGCCTTTATGCGAACCGATTTTTTTTTATGTATTTCTTTATTTAAGGTAGCATCGGGACCCAGGGTGGTTGGCTTTAAAAGTGTTTTAACGCCCCCATCCCCCCGCACCCCCCCCCCCCCCCCGATATTTTATTCTACTGACCGTTCTAAGGCGGTGGTCACGGTGTTAATCTTACTCTTTGTTGCTTTGTTGTTTATTCTACGAGGCGATTTGTTTTAAGTCTTGCCTTGTGTTATATCGTTCTTGAATTTTTCGGTCCTTTTAGCATTGTGATTACCTCGCTTGGGGAAGAGAGAGCTAATCTTTAAATAGTGCTTTTCATACGTTTGTTCGATATACGCTTGTTTGGTTTTGTCGGTTTCCTCTTCCTCTTGGTGTCTGGGAAGGGGCTGCGGTTTGTGATTATGGCACTTACTGGACTTTTCTCTTTCCTTTTTTTTTGTATTTGTGGCACTCCCACTCCCTGGACTTAATTTTCTCTTACCTTTTTGGTAGCTAACCATTGTTGATGTACTTTACTGCAGAAATGCATTTTCCTTCGAAAACACGTCTTTATTATTTGTTTGATACATGTAACATGGGAATACCTTGCAACTGTAAGATTAGAAGCCTTCATTTCAGTATTCAAGATAAAAGTGTGTTTTCCGTTAATCAAAGGTTTTTTTTTTCTACAACTGTAACTGCTATGAACTAACTTGAAACGTGCGCAGCCCAGCAACAGGTACATACTTGCCTTCATTATCAATAAAATCTATAAGATTGTTGAGTTCTTTATCTGTGGGAGCCTGACCGATAGCTAATAATGCTGGGCGAACAGCAGTGGTCGGGATATTACCACTCATTTCTGTGTCAAAGTGGCGGAAGGCTTGAAAGAAATCTAAAATGAAATATGACACCAGAATTAGTCGAAGGGCCAAGTTATGATATTTACAACATAAAGGACCTTAAAGTGCTTTGTTAAGAACTTTTTAGTGTGTGCACATTTCACGGTTGTTCTACGCGGGCGGTCAAGGTATTAAAGCATCTCCGATAGCATCGAACCGTTAAAGATTTCAGCAAAATGCTATATGCAATATTTGAACTTGTCCCCTTTAACTTGAATACATGATCACCTGCTACATATATTATATATGCAAGGGATTTTAGAGTAAATCGCGAACTTTTCTTGACAAGCACTTCAGTATAAAATACCAATAGGAGTGACAACTATAAGATATAACAATAATCCCTCGTTTCGTTTTAATATAACCCATTTTAAACCGAATAAACTTTCTCCCCGGCATCCATCCCATACTATATATTGGAGGAGTCGAATTTCAATTTTGGGTATGTCAGACTATGTTCTTTAGATATTCCTGGAGAAAAATAGCTAAACTATTTGCAAAGCTGGGAGATCCTGATCAGACGTCACATTCTGCAGCGTCTGATCTGGGTCTGTACTGTTTGCAAATTACCCTTTTGGGATCTCCAGACTTAAATGGGTTAAATTTGGTTAGTAAGTACTGTGACGCTGTTTTATATACTTGACACGTCTGACGAATTCGTCTTGGAGAATTGTTTTCATGCCTTTTTTCAAACTTTAAAATAATTGTGTTTTGTTATTTCTGTAGTTTTGCTGCATAATGTAATCAACGTTAAAATATTGTCACACTTAAGTCTATATTAGTTTTATTTCACAATTTATAATACTTTTGGAGTTTGGTCTTTGTTGGTGATGAAATATAGTAAAAAAGTGAACCAGAAACGAAGACACTGCGTGGAAAAATTACGAATTTATTGAGTATTCCTACTAAATATGAAAACTATTAACTGCTTATATAAAGTGAGAAGTAGGAGACGGATATAGGATGTGACAAACCTGGTCACTCCGGATCTTATGTGCAGATCTGTGGTACTATCCGACTTCTTGCTTCCAGCTTCCCACTTCCTTATTCTATCTTCCAACTTCATATTTCATACTACTCACTTCCTACATACGAGTTCCTACTTTTCAATTTCTACCTCCATCTTCCCATTTATTACTTCACACACCCTATTTCCAAGTTTCTCTTTCCCACTTCATACTTCGCGTTTCAGCTGCTCACTTCCTATACTCATCTCTATACTCTTTTAATATATTTGCTTATTATATATAAAATGAACCACGGAAAACAGGAGTGAAGTAGAAACTCTGTTTTTCATATACTTACGTGAGATTTCTCTTTCTGTGAAGTGTTCTGCCTGCAAAGCAATTGAGTAATCTGTTTAATTCTTGATCACAATTTGCATAATTATGCGAACTGCAATGTTCTAGGGTAAACTGCGCACAAGCACAACCTAGACACGACTTTAGCCGTACCCCTCGTACACGATGTAAGAAACATGACAAATAACACAGATCTGGACAATACTGCAGTAATTAGCTAATTATCACTGGGAAACTGTTTGGACCAAGGGCCTCAACTGAATTTATTTAATGTTTCATAATGCCTGCTACGGCTAATCACAGTAGTGGCGGTAGTGATTAAATCAAGTGGTCTTGATACAACGGGTAGGTATCCGTTATACGCTTTTTGTTTTTATTTATTTACTTTTAGAAGGAAACAACTTAACAACTTTTGTTGCTTCCCGTTTGCGTTCCTGCACATCAGGTCCCTTCAGAAAAGGGGTCAATTCTAAAAGGAAAAAATTTGCTCCCAATAAGCTTCTTTAAGAGGAACTCATTTGAGAAGGAAAGCAGAACAACCCAGCAAGCAAAAGATATAGGACCCACATGGGCCACAAATGGGTATTTATATGGGTCCTATATGGGCAACCCATAAGGGACTCATGAGGGATTTGCAACATGGTTCCACGTTAAACCCACATGGGCAAAGCCATATGGGAACCATATGGGTTCAGTATGGGAAAATCAACCCAGAAAAAATACAAACTTTTAGACATTTTTATACAAATGATTATAAGTCCCCAGTCCCAGCCCATATGATGGACTGATAAGGTCCCAAGAGAGAGAGACCTTCGTACATGTGCAAGTTATTGCACATACGTAGAATCAAGAGGCCTTAAAGATATAGGCGTCCTTTTTAATAGTTGGACATGGTGGCCTCATGCGTATTTATATATACCTCAATATTAAAAGTATTAGAGACATACAAGTTAAAATAAAAATATGACCATGAATCGACGTCCATGTCGGAAAAATTGTCAAGATAAATTTAGTAAATGCATTCATTTTGTAATGAACAAACTATTATTTTTATTTTCTTATTATCATTATTATTTGCATTTATATCAGAAAATTTACTATTTTTTTTAATATTTTGTTTAAATAGTGGTACAGTTGTTGCCCTTAATGCCCATATTGACCCCATATGGGTCCCATATAGTAATGGGAGGTCAACATTGGAACCATAGAGGTCCATAGGAGCCATTTGGGCCCTAATTATGTATCTTGAAATTATCATTTTTCCATGATTATTTCTGTTTTATCTCGGGGTTCCACAGATTAGAATTTATTTTTATAGTTATCGAATTTTATCAATATGCGACCTGTATGGGTCTAATATGGGCAAAAAAGCCTATATAGGGCCCATTTAGGACCCTAATGGGATAAATGCCCAGAATCTGCTCATATGGTTCCCATATATACAGTTTGTTGGCCAAATTTTACCAATATGGGACATATATGGGTCTTATATGGGCAAAAAAGCCTATATGGGGCCCATGTAGGACTTGAATGGGATAAATGCCCAGATTCTGCCCATATGGGGCCAACATATACATGTTTGCTGGGAACTTTGACAGGTTTGCCTCCGCTGATCCATTCCTCTTAAAATATTAAATACGCGTCACAATAGTTATAATAGTAATGATTATGATGCTGATGGTGATACTATAATAAACGACAAGAAATGATAATAATTATAATAGAAATAATTTAAAATCATATTCTGTTTTTTTTTTCTTTCTGTAGATTGTAAATATTCTTATTAATTTTAAAACTATTCAACAGTTGCAACTTTAACTGAGCTGCCGAACTGCTCTGTTTTCGACATCTTTTAGAAAGTCGTTATTAGCATGATGCTTTGTTCAGAAGAAGTAAATGTGCAAACGTTTGTCAGGATTCATTGCAAAACCATTTGTCGTAACTACTTATACACCAAAATACACTCTCTTCATTGGTTTTACAAAATGAATTATTTTCTTCCTCTTTTTCTCATAGTAAAACGATAGCAAATTCTGCGAAAATTGATTGGGTAGATAGCTTGGAGGCACATTTTCCATAAGTGTCACTTGTTTAAGTTTTCTGAAATTTTCACAATATTGTCATTAAACATCAATGGTTACCAGCAAAGAAAAATAAAAAAAAAATACTTTGGGAAAAAAAATTCCAATGTAACTTTACTATAGAAATAGCATAGTTAAACTAGTTTTTGGCTGTAAATTTAATTTTGGGATAATTATTTCAGAACAAAACAACGTAGACACAGAAATAACAACTTGTTTCTGATAAAAACTGGTTATACAGAACAAAGTATTTTCATTTAAAATAACAAACTATTTTCATTTAAAATAAAACTCCCAAGCTAAAACCATCTCTCTAAGTGATCGAGAAATCACAGTAACATAAATTGAAAATAAAATAATATTATTTACCATTTTAATAATTATTATCACTGTTATACGATGGAAAAGAAGACACAGTCCAGCTACATAATTATGTATTTCTTCTTTATCAAACTTAAGTTTAGATTTTGATTATTTATATTATCAATATTTAGATGTATATCTTGCTTGTATATGTTTGTAAAACATAATTTAAAACAATTCAACCATATAATATTCTATCTATTGTTTTTGTGCAATTAAACAGCGTATAGGGTGATTAGATCATAATCCATGTAGTTAGACATTAGATATCAATATATGAATCGCATCATGAGAAAAAATTCTGTTGGGTATATGCGAATATTAAAGTTTGAAATCAGCCAGCGAAGTCTCACTGTCTGATGATGTCCTTTGCTGTAAAATTATATTTTCTACAGAAGCAATTTATTTTTTTGAGCAGACAGCACGTGCTTTGATCAGAATACTTTAAGAGATGCGTCTGTATATGCCCGTATTAGACACATTTTTTAGATGGCACGGCTAATTTGTAAAGTACGAACATTGTTGTTATAAAACAATTATTTTTATAAAATATACATAAATCCATCATTCTGATTTATTTCTGTATATGGCTCTGACCATTCGATACTGACTTGGACCTTTGAAAAGTTAATTGCAAAAAGGGGTAAGTTGAAAAGGAAGAAAGAAATGCTGTTGGTAGACCAATCGCGTGATTGTTTAAACATCTAAATCTGATGCAGTATTCAAGAAGCTATAAATAAACATCGGCCGTATAGAAAAAGGCAAAGGAAGGTACCCAGGTAAGACCGCATTCCTGAAGCACAGCCGTACCGAGACACTGAAGGAAGGAGCGATGGGGAACAAACAATGAGAAGACACAACGGTACCAATGCAATAACCGACATAAAAAAAAAAAAAAAAAGAACTGCAACAGAGAAACCGCCCTGGAGCAGCAGAAACAACTACTGGGGGCTACTGTGTGCTATTGATGAAGTGAATGATGACTACGGGTCGGCCGATTTAGTAAACGAAATTGATTTGCAGCTCGAACCAAGGATAGTTAGGGTATTATGGGACACAGATAAATAAAAGCTTAAGGAAATCATAGTGGAGTGATCAGTTATTAGAACTTTGGAACAAAACACGTGAGGCTGAAAAATGGCTTGGTTGTCTCCCCAAGGATAAGATGAAATAAATATTGATATTTTTAGATCCGAGAAAGGCATCTGTCAGACATGTACGAAGATACAATACATGCAAACATATATCTACGAACCAGAGAATTTTAGAGCGTTCTGGAGGGAAATATAAAAGATTGGGTTTGGTAATTAATGAAAAACGCAAATTTCATCGGAATGTAAAACTCCGGAAGGACTAGTAAGTAGCGGTCTAATTGTAATTTTAAACTTATGGAAAAATGCATTATTACTAATCTGTGGAACTTAAAAGAATAAGGCACCAGGAGTTGACAATATTCCAACTGAGGAATACCTTAATAAATTTTATTATAACACCATAGACTTAATCAAACCGATGTTATTGAAGCATTCAATTCAACATCTCGATACTTAGATAACTTATTTAATGTTGGTTATGATTAATTTTGACCAAATGGAAGATTTTATCCTAGAGAAATACATTTAAACGAAGCCAATGCATCTGATGCCTAGGTCATATTTTTTCATTTAAATTTATTAATATCTAATGATACAATCTCAATTAAAGTTTACGACACATGAGATGACTTTGATTTTGATATTGTTAAATTTCCGTTTCCGTATGACGATGTCCGTCGCTCAACATACCATGGTGTATATATTTCTCAACTTGTTTGTTTCAGCACAGCAACCAGTCAAGTCAGTGACTGTAACAATCGGAATAAACGTTTAACCGCTAAACCTCTAAAATAGAAGTGACAGTAACAAAAATTGCGTAAAATATTTTTAGGTTTTATCACCGTCATTCTGAATTAATTTCCAATATAAAGTTTGTTTGAAAGCGCTGCTGCAGGAACCTGAATTTTATGGTGACTTAGCGTTTATCCCCTCAACAGAACGACGGCTCCTTCCTCAATCTGTCTCTTAAAGTTACAGCCTGACTATTGCTGTCTTTTGTCGGACCCATCGTCCAACTTGTGTGTGTTTTTTTGCTCCGTTTTCCTATTGGCATTGAGCCCTCTATTTTGTCTCATTGCAGTTTTGTGATCATTTGTGTTTTGTTGTGATGTTTCGCTGATGAGGCAGCGGACCCTACACGTTCCGAACACATATCTGTGATTTTTAGCTGTATCAGGATTAAGGGCAAGGTTGCGATCGTGTAAAACTGATTTAATTACCATACAGTTGCTTCTGTGGTTATTCTTTTGCAGTTCCTCTTTGTTTGTATGTCGGTTATTGCAATTGCACCGTTATGTTTTGCCATTGTTTATTCTTCATCTCTTCTTGTGGTGGCCCGGAAAGGCTGTCAGCAAACGGCAAACATCTGTCCTACGTATTTTTTCCTAGACAGAAGATTAAAATTAAAAACATGTTTTGCGTTACTTACGTATGGACATTTTCTCCAAAATAAATAAGTGTACTCAGGAACTGATACAGTCAGATCCACATCAAGTCCTCAACATCAATGGAAAATATAAACAAATGCAATAAGATAGTTAAAAAAGAACAGATGGCAAGCAGAGTTGGCAGTCTTTTCTTAAAAAAAGGTGGCAAGTCTGTTTCCCAGACGTAACTGAATACATCTCTAACTTATATAAATGTTAAAAGGAAAACATTTATAAGTGAAGCACTACAGAACATTAAAAAAGGTACCGTAATGAAAGTGCAGCCTTAGAACGGTCAGTAATAAATTACTGGGGAGCTAAAGCTAGCTTGACGGCTTCGAACCCTCGTCCTTAGGTTCCATTGTGGTAAACCATATATATTTATTCGGTCCTCGTGGATGTCAACTCATCCACGAATCATTACGGGCAACAAAAAAGTTCTTTTTTCATGTTGCACTTGCGTTTGGAAGCCTTCACATGTTATCTTTACCTGGGCCCAGTTGTTCAAAACTAACGATGTCGTTAGTTAACGTATCGTTAAATTTTTGACCATCAAATATGGCATATACGCTAATATTTTTGCTGACAAAATGTGAGTAGCTTTTGCAAAAGCTACTCACATTTTTTCAGCAAAGATACCTGTGAATTAGATATTGTACTTACTAGAACAGTTAACATTTTGACCACTAACGAGCTCGTTAAGCTAACGACGCTTTAAACAACTGGGTCCTGATGTGAACACTGAAGACGTTAGATACTCGTAATATCACACGAGGTGGTGCACCTGCCGGCGCCTGTCAATATTTTAAACTACCTGACCAGTAACTTTCTTGTCAAGTACGACAAAGTCATTGGACCATAATATAATATTACAATGTTTGAGTCGCTCTAGCAAGGAAGTGTATGTAATTATTGATTACGAAAACACGCCTATTTAAATATATTGAAAATTTCACCACCAAAAACTGAAAGTTTTCAGATAGAAATTCTGATATTTTTCATATTTCCGCTCAAACCATAGATTGTGGGTACTCGTTAGAACCGCCTCGCCGAGGCGGTTCTAACGAGTACACATAATCTATGTTTTTGACCAGAAATAAGAAAAATAATGTATAACCCTGTAAACCCCAGTTTTACTATATAAAAGTGGGGTTTCAGGGGGTCAAAATTATAAAGGTATGTTTTCGTAATGTGATTTCCATAGATCATATCGTTAACCAGAAATGGAACGAAATGCTAGTGTAGATGCAGAAACAAGAACAAAAAAGTCGTTAGACCGAGATATATAGGTCGGGCCATTGAATGTCAAAGTGTTTGAGTCCCGTTTTAGTTGTATTCCAGGTTTAATTATGAGTCATATGGTTAGTAAGATCCCAGCAGGCACACAACATCCAAATGACGTCGTATCAACGTCGATGCGACGTGATCACGTCGCATCGACGTTGATACGACGTCATTTTAACGTTGTGTGCCCATTGGGATATGGAGCTAAATGCTAGGGTGACGCAAAAAATGACAATTATTCCGCGAGATATAGGCCAGGGTCATAAAATGATACTGTATAAGTGCTTGTGTTCTTGTTAGGGAGCTGGGTATGCCAGGATTGATGATTGTAGCTTATACAATTAATCAGAAATGAAACTAAAAGCTAGGGTGACGTAAAATGACAACGTCATTAGACCGTGAAATGAAGGACAGGTCCATAAAAATAACACTGCTGTGTTTGTCCATGTTAGATGATTGTAGGTAGTACAATTAATCAGGAACAGTGCAAAACGCTCAGGTCGACATAGATATGGCACAATCGTAAGACCATGAAAAATATGTCATTGTCATGAAATGATACTGTATTGTTTGAGTTTATTCTGAGGAGAATCCATGTCATGTAAATAAATTGTATGTGTAATGGTTATTCAGAAATGGATTTGAACGCTAGGGTTGAGAGAAATATTGACCAATGGACGAACAGACGGAAAGCCAGACGCCTATATCATAGAATGTTTTTTAATGTAAAATGTTATTGTTTTGTGTTTATGTTGACCCATGTTTGTCCTTTTAGAAGAATCACAAACCTCGACAGATCTTTGAGTCTTAGCTACAGGTGAATGTCTTTTCAGACAGTGCTGAGTGTACAATCCGATTCATATAATACCATTCGTTACGTTTTGTACTGATGCGTGTTTGTACATGTTATAAGTTGCTGACATTTGGAATTTCCCTCCCAGAGGAAGATATTGACCTTCCCAAACTGTACTGGATTCCTAAACTTCACAAGAATTCGTACAAGCAGAGATATATTGCGGGTTCAGCTAAGTGCTCAAAAAAGCCTCTCTCTCAGATTCTAACACGAATCCTAACCGCAGTTAAAGAAGGCCTTCAGAAGTATTGTGACACTGCATATGCCAGAAGTGGTGTTAATTAGATGTGGATCCTGAAAAACTCCAAAGAGCTTTTAGAAAACCTAAAGGCGCACTCTCTTCATTCCGTCAACAGTATAAAATCTTTCGATTTTTCTACTCTATACATTACTATTCCTCATGATAAATTTAAATCTAAATTAAAGGAAATTATCAACCAGTGTTTCTTCCACAAGAATGGTAACCGTCGATTTCAGTATGTTATCATTGGCTACAAAGACACATACTTCGTTCGGGATCACTCTGATACGCCACAAAATACTCAGATGCAGATGTCATAAGGATGCTGGAATATCTAATCGACAATATTTTTGTGGAGTTCGGCGGACGGATATTTCAGCAAACAATCGGCATACCGATGGGTACTAACTGTGCACCGTTACTTGCCGACTTGTTTTTATACTCGTATGAGGCGGAGCTTGTACAAAGTCTTCTCCAAGCAGGCAAGAAACACCTTGCACAACAATTCAATTTCACCTACAGATATATAGATGATGTATTGTCTCTGAAAAACAAAATTTGCAGAGTATTTAGAATTCATCTATTCTAAGGAAACAACGGAGACTGCAGCCTCTTCCTCATACTTGGATTGTTATCTCTACATTGACAATGGAAAGCTTACTACTAGGCTTTACAACAAACGGGATGACTTCAATTTTCCAGTTGTAAACTTTCCATTCCTGAGCAGTAATATCCCTTCTGCACATGCATACGGCGTTTACATTTCACAGTTAATCCGTTATGCCAGAACCTGTTAAAATTGTCAGGACTTCATGGAGCGTGGGAAAGTGCTCACTACAAAGTTGTTGAGCCAGGGGTATAAAAAAAAAAAAAAAAAAAAAAAAAAAAAAACCTCCCCCCCCCCCCAAAAAAAAAACAACAAAAAAAAAAAAAAAACAACAGAAAACAACAACCTGGTAGCAACACTTAAGAAGTTCTATGGGAGACATCATGATCTGGTCAATCCCTACAATGTGGCAGTTTCCAGAATTGTTTCTGATGTTTTTGCCAGTGACGCGCCATAAGTAGAATTCCCAAATCCCGGACGTACACTTCTACCGATATTTCCTTCGTTCAGGCCTATGGGCATGGTTGGCGAAGCTTGCTTACCAAGTAATGTTTACTATCCGCGGAGCCTGATTACACCCTTTTTCTGGGGCCCATATCTGTTGGTGTGAACATTCTGATTCGTCATTCATTTATGGATTTATGGGTTTGGATTACGGCTTAGGTACCATGACCGCAACTACTTACAAACACAGGGTGCACTCGCTTGCCACGACATATAGCCTTTCTTCTAAATATACGAGCGTACACCAAAATCCAGTGCTGAAGTCAGCCAAATTTTATTATTCAGTCTATATAACGATTATTTTTTTTGTATCTATTAAACAATTATACGATGACTTTGCTCAATTTTCATTTTTTTTTTTTATTTTATTTTTATTTTTTTTTTTTTATTATTATTACTATTACTGGGTCATTTGATGACAATAAGAAGGACAATTAAGTGTTATACTTTACGGTTTAAAAAAAGCAACAACAACAAAGAAAAACAACAACAACAACAAAATAATAATAATAAAACAACAACAACAAAAAAACAAAAAAAAACAAAACAACAACAACAAAGTATGAAATAGACCAGCCAGTTGGGCCCTAAAGATTCATTACAGAGTCTTTTATATATTCAGAATAAGCTAGCTAACTTGATATATCTATCTCGTGAAACGACCGCGGTATCAAATTCAATAATCGTTCGCGTACACATATGTTTATGGTTTATATGTTTTATAATTTTTGACAATACAGTCGAACCTCGTTATCTCGAACTCGCTTATTTCGAATTACCGCTTATCTCGAATTGAAAATCTGGTCCCTGTTTTAACATGAAACTATGACAACAGGTAACAAAATAATGTGGAAAAGAGGAGAAATTGCTCCTCAGGAGCAATTTCTCCTCTTTTCCACATTATTTTATATATACATTTCTAACTTCAGGAGTCATATTACATATTCATTTGTTAAATGTCGTTGTTCAATATATTGTTTTCCTCACTCTCTCAACTCTGATATGTCGAAGTACGGATATCTCGAAGTGTTTTAGTGAGTCCCTTGGCATTCGAGATAACGGGAGTCGACTGTACATTAAAAGCCTACAAAGCAGCTTTTAAGAATGCAGCGAAGGGCGAAACCAGTTTGTTCAGCCGCGCAATATGACCATTTTTTTTCTGTTCTCCCACAGACTGCCTGTATACTATAGGTACATGTATTAAACTGCGAACAAGAAAACCATGGCAAGACTGCATTGATGCGTGTATGTTTTCTTGTTGGTCGATTACTACTGATAGTCATCTGTTTGTTCATAAATGAACAGCGTCATACGAAACCGTGTCTTAGTGGTACATATTGTGTATGCGGACAGCGAAGTCACAGGCTGGCGTGCGGTTCCGCGATTTGTTGTACTTTGAAATGTATTAAATACAATGATTCTATTAGCAGACAGCGGAGGCCCTGATCATACTGCACAAATGCGCCGTCTGATCAGGGCCTTCGCAATCATGCGCAGTCTGATCAGGGCCTTCACTGTCTGAACATTGACTCAAAGGCATTCTTCGTATGGTGTTGCCCAAATAGCATTGTTCAAAAGTCAATCAATAAATAAGCTTTGTCTACTTTATTGATGGTTTCAACACAAATGTGTAACACCTTATGTTGAATATATATTTATATTATAATAATTAATAAGATGGCCGATAAAAATATGGTATGTACATTCATGTTTGCTTTGTTCTGTATCTACATTAAGAATTTTGTGACTGTTAGGACTCATTACGAAAACATGCCTATTCAAATGTACTGAAAATTTTACCACCAAAAAATGAAAATTTTCAGAGAAAAAAATCTGATATTTTTCATATTTCCGCTCAAAACATAGATTGTGGGTACTCGTAGAACCGCCTCGGCGGAGCGGTTCTTACGAGTACCCACAATCTATGTTTTGAGCAGAAATAAGAAAAATAATGCATACCCCTGTAAACCCCAGTTTTACTATATAAAAGTGGGGTTCAAGGGGGTCAAAATTATATAGGCGTGTTTTCGTGATATGCTGCACATTTACGGGTTAAAACGTTTCCACTTGATACACTACAAGTAAAAACAATAATTTTAAATTAAAGTTATGTTTTATCAACAGTGTCCGTGACAATGAAAGATTTGATTCTCAGGACTTCACCGGACTTCATTTTCCTTATTACATCGACAAGTTTATGTAATATACAACACCATGTTCTCTTATATAGTGAATAGGGATCTACATTATTTGACAGGTTTTGGCAAATTTTAAAAACTTTGCAGTTTTTAACCCACGTTTCAGATTGTTTGTTATTTCAATCAAAGTTTTGCATTCAATGGGTATGTCTTGATATTTATAAGTTATTTCTATCAAATCAAAACTATAAGTGAAGCTACTCAGGAAATACTGCAATCACGAAGCACAGCCCTCCCGAGACATCACATGAAGGAGAGGTGAAGATTAAAAACAACAAAAAACAAACAAACACTGTGATGAAACAAAGCAAAGCATCACGAAAACATGCCTATATAATTTTGACCCCCTTAAACCCAACTTTTATATTGTAAATCTGGGGTTTACAGGGGTATACATGTATTTTACTTATTTCTGCTCAAAAACATAGATTGTGGGTATTCCGTAGAACCGCCTCTGCGAGGCGGTTCTAACGAGTACCCACAATCTATGTTTTGAGCAGAAATATGAAAAATATTTGAATTTTTTGTCTGAAAATTTTCAATTTTTCGGTGATTAACTTTTCAGTATATTTGAATAGGCATGTTTTCGTAATGGGGTTTAATGGCGATCTAAAGCCAGAACACAAGAAAACCACAAAGTGGCCACGATGAGTCCGACCACAGACATTGATAGTCAGGCGCCAACCATCTGAAATGTATTGAGGAGGGAGCCTTCACTTAGTTTGTGGACCAACCCACCGTCGGTCCGACCCACTCTCAAGGTTTTGCATTGAATAAATCTGTCTTAATATTTGTTTGCTAATTCTAAGTTTTGCACTAAATAAATGTCTTAAAAAGTATTTTATAACAAAAATTTCCTCATATCTCCTGTATTATAAATAAATAAATAAATAAGTTATTTTGTTTCTTTGATTCCAGTACGAGATGAACAGCGCAGAATTACAGCTTACACCAGAACAAATAGAAGGTGCGTATCACGCTAATATAAGTAAATGTTTCATCAGCACAGGTAGCTTCAGCCCTTAAGTAATATAGATCATCTTGCGCATCTGTCCCTGACTGTCGGTATTTGCACATGGTCATATCTCTTTTCATTTTTTGTTGTTGTTTATTTTAAGATTGATTTGGTTTGATCGTAATTATTACGGCTGGCACACGCCATGCTGCACTGTTAAGTGATAGGAAAATATAGTTTATCAGTTACTAACCCGAGCCTTCTCAGTCTGATCAAAACCTTTTTATTGATTTTGGGTCTTTGACTAAAGCCGCCAATCAGTAAATATCAGAAGTTTTTTTTAAGTCAGAGAAGGTTCGGATTAATCAGTTACCAGCTGTTCTAGATCTAAATAAATAGGTTTCGCATTGTGTGATAGCAACTAGAATAATATTGCGAGTAGTTGGGGATAGTTCGTAATGCACATCGTAAGTTGATGCACTTCAAATAAAAATGAAAGCTATTTAATATACAGCACCAAACGTAAGATTCACATGTTACTTCTTACCTTCCCCATCTTTCACGCAAATTTTGTGGATTTCTGCTAAAAGTTGGGGCCATGAGCTAAGAAAGTGTGTTTTGAGCTTCATTAGTTAATTTTGATAAATTTCATACTTTTCGTTTTGCCGATACAGTTTTCTAATATTTCATGAAAGTAAAATGTACGAAAGAAAAGGCTCGTCTTTAAATTCAGATGAACAGCAAAGAGCAATTATCTTGTAATACTTGTCTACATAAGTTGGTGTAACTTATCAAACGTCAAAGAATATTTTGATATTCTGATGCACAGATCAGTTTATTTCACACTTTCAAAGTTTTACGGCGCATTTTAGTCATATTACATTGTCAATGTTTAACTGGTATTTGGCTATGGAAAAATGTCTTGCATGTAGCCATTTTCACCGCGACCGATGAAAATGAGTAAAATTCTGACCTTAAAAGTTATTCTATATCAATCTTTCAATAGCAGTTTTAGTATTTCGCTAGTCGTAATTGCACAGGAGAGCCTTGAACATGCTAAACCTTTTTTCTTGGTTGTTGACAATGACGATCAAAGAGACGGTCTTGTGACTGTTAAAACCACTGTGCTAAAATAACCAAATTCTGCTAGAATAACATGTGTTTAATGCATAATATTTGTCTGTTGAAAAGATTAAAGATTTTAGCGGATTCTGCGGATAAATCACGCTTATGATAACCATTTTAGTCCAGCAAACCAAAATGGATTGCTTCAATTTGCCCCGGGGGTTGCATCAACATAACCCGCTATCGGAGCAAGTTGATACACTGACCCTTACCTCAACGAAATTAAATTCAGTAATTCAGTAAAAAGGATGTTTACATTATATATATATATATATATATATATATATATATATATATATATATATATATATATATATATATATATATATATATATATATATATATATTGGCCAGGCCAAAGGGTAGGAAAGAGTTCAAAATAACAAAGTGCTTCAACTATCCTCAGTTTCCCCTACGATCAGTGCCTGCCTTTGACATATTAATGTTTATGACCTTCTTGATCTGTTTTATGAACACTCTAATACTCAAACTGATTTATGGACTTATACTGTGTAAGCCTTAGCGACTATGTTAAAAACCATTATGCCAATAAGGAAAAGGATGCCTAATTTTTCATTTTTTTTTTCTATAAAAAGAGAGAAAAAATGTTCCTCCTGCAGCGGCATCTGAGAAACAGCCCAGCCTGAATGCTCTCTCTCTCTCTCTCTGGATTTTTACCTGCCGATTACTTGTCTCAACAGAAACACATTCATATCGGTATGTACATGTAGTGTTGATGTTCAGAACTAAACAATTTTGCGATAAGATAAACTGACCGCACCAAAAAGGTTGCACTCGAAGAAACAAACAAACAATTAACTATTAATGCCTATATATCTCCAAACAATACAGCCATCATGAATGTTGGAACAATAGTTGGCATTTTCATATTTATTAGCAGAGAAATTTTCATGCTCAGCTATGTTTAGCAAGAAAGAATTTGGCATTGTTAGTATTTTGAGATTTGTTAGCATGAAAAATTTCATGCTCACTTGAGTTGAGCATGAAAAAAGTTTTATAACCTCGGGTCCAGATTTGGTGCGCAGGAAAGCAAACAGCAAGTCACAAAAATGACTCCCTGGTACAACATGGCGGAAATTCTTCCAAGTGTATAACGCCCCTTTAATATGTAAATGTCAAAATACAACTTATACTGACAACAGTCACTTTCAGTATATTCATTGTTCCTTCACTATATATTTCAGATTTCCGTGAAGCATTTGGGTTGTTTGACCGTGACAAATCTGGCAGCATAACGGTGAACGAATTGCGATCCGTGTTGCGATCATTGGGTAAAAATCCTACTGAATCTGAATTGAGAGAAATGATTAGAGAGGTCGATGAAGACGGTAAGTATTAGAGACAGGGCACAACAAAACCTAGTATACTGTCGATAAATGATACACAGGAAAAGGCCCAATAGGGGAATTTAATACTGGTTCATTTGTCTGATCCAAAAGTAATAGCATAATACCCCTCAGACGGCTTCTTTACAATCTCCTGCTGGGATCCCTTTCTCGCCTCTTTATGATATTCCTTTGATCTATCTTGCATAGGGCCTAAGTAGGGACATAAAAATCATAAGTAAGTGGTACCACTTTTGACCATGCCTTTAAGAATATGTATAAGGAGGTTGCCACATACATTAATGTATAGTTTTACGTAATGAACCTCTTTAAGTTCGTGGCAAAGACATGCCATTTGCGGCCAGCTTAGACCCGTCAAGAATGGCAATCTGTTGTAAGATTCATCAAAATTTGTGCTATGACTTGCATAGATATTGGTGAGATTATGCCATACGCAGGCTAATACATGTATGTGTATTTTGTTTGCTAAGGAATTACCAAGATTTGTACATTTTTTTGTATTTCATTTACATGAACAGTGTAGGTCTTGGTTGAACATACATTCTATAGATTTTCTCATTGGCGAATGTATATACCTATAAGGAAAAAAACTTTGACGCGGAAGTACAGGTAAATTCCGCTATTGAGATCAATTGTAAAGAAGACCACTCCGCTATTAACCAGTTTTTGCCAGTCCCAAATGTTTTTTTTTTTTTTTTTTTTTTTTTTTTTTTTTTGTTATTCGATATAGCTCCAGATTAGAGGGACTATTCGTATACTATTTTTCTTATTTCTCAAAAAAATATTGGCTTTGATTCCGCAAGCGGCCAATTAATGCTCTAGATATTTTCTTCCCGGTTGTTCTATTAGCTGCTAATTGAATAGCTTCAATAAGACACCGAATTAAAGTATAATCGAGGTGTCCTTTATTCAAAATATTCAGTTATGATAATTAATATTATCAAAGAAATATCATAATATGACACATAACACAGAACATGCAAACATAAAACAATATAATATATATTGTGACAGCCACAACACGTAGAAACGCACTGTCGGAAATGTGCACCCAGCGAAGATTCAGATCAGCCAGCACACTCGCTAAGTGATCAGACTCGTCACCAGGCACATTTTAGATAGTCAATGATGCAAACGTTCTTCACGAGGAAAAATGAAGACTGATCAGACTACACGGCTGCGCAGGCTGATTTGAATCTTCGTTGGGCGCACATGTCAGAAGGTACTTTTTTCTTACGTTGTTGCTCCGATTGTATTTAAATTCATAGGTTGCAATATTTGACATTATTTATGCATGACATTGTACCAGCTCATATGTAAAAACAACTAAATGCTTCTTACTTTGTTAATGCAATTTAATTGACTGACTTGGTAAAAATATCTCCTGTAAATGGTACGTAATTTAATTCGCCATTCTTACTGTTCAGATATTAGGGAATTTAGATTCATAAAGGAAAACTCTCGTTCAAATAAAATGAAGCACACATGCGAAGAGCACGTTCGGACCAGTCTGCGCATTAACAGATATATCTGACAGTAAGCAAATATTCTTCAAACAGACAGTACAGCTCTAATCATTTCAGACAACTCGATCAAGAACCACTTTTTCATCCATGGTTCAAATATGTTTCAGATTAGCAATTAAAAGGTAATTATATACTCAGGAGATATAACAATGTCAAAATCTTTTTGCCTCGCTTTTGAAGCAAATTCGCTCCTATAGTAAACCACTTTTGAGAAGGTGATTGGTGTGCAGGTACATGTACATGTAAGCAAACAGTCACAGAGGCTGTCTCACGTAAAATGGTGAAAATTCTATACTACCTAGTGTGCTTTCACCTAGCATTCTACTCAAACATGTGTCGGACCGTTACAAGATAGATTTAAATAGAATGATAAGTCCTGTCCGAAATACCAGACGCATTACAAGAACAAGACCTGGCCCGGGGATTATAAAACTTTTTTCATGCTCAACTCAGCTGAGCATGAAATTTTCTCTGCTAATAAATATGAAAATGCCAACAGCAATTGGCATTTTCATATTTTATTAGCAGAGAAATTTTCATGCTCAGTTATGTTTAGCAAGAAAGAATTTGCAATTATTAGTTATTTGAGATTTATTAGCAGGAAACATTTCATGCTCAGCTGAGTTGAGCCCGAAAAATGTTTCATAACCTCGAGGCCTGAAGGATCATGTAATTATTGTAGAATGCCGTGTGACAAGTGAACAGGTTGGGATTAGGAGTCTGTAACTTATCTTTAAGTTAGAATTATGCTTCAACGTGAGGAAACGTACCTTCTGACATGTGCGCCCAACGGAGACTCAAATCAGTCTATGTGTTCTCACAGTCTGATCTGAGTCTTCCTTCTCCACATCAAGAAGCTTTGCATCCTTTGCTATCCAAATTGTGTCCAGTGAAGATTCTGATCAGAGCTGATCAGAGCTGCGGTTAATATTATCATATTCGGGTTATTGAACGGCCTATTTCTTTTCTTGACTTTAGGAAGTGGAACCATAGAATTTCCAGAGTTTCTGATGATGATGGTTAGAAAAGTAAAGGCTCCGGATACTCCAGACGAGCTGATAAATGCTTTCAGTGTGTTCGACTATGAGAAGAATGGGTTTATCAGTGTACAGCAATTGTGCCACGTGATGACAAATCTCGGCGAGAAACTGAGCATGGCGGAAATGACCGAAATGATAAAACAGTCGGGAGTAGATATTCATGGCCAAATAAACTACGCAGGTAGGAACCACTGTTTGTGAATGGTATTATGTTTTGTTGGCCAGTAGTAGACCAATATTCACTATATATGTTGTCGTTCTGTTTATTCTTTCACTAGAACTCACCCAGCTAACATTCTACTTAAATCTATATTGGACCGTCATCGGGCCGATAACGGTACAATATAGATTTATTTAGAATGCTAACTGGGTAACTTTGATATAGCACCAGTATTATTAAATTTTACGATCTTTTGTGTCTATTGAGCGCATACATTATAATTGTGAAAATAATATACCGCTAAACCGCTACCGGATGTAAGAATTGTTGAATTTCTTCATTATCCCAGATGATCAGAGCCAATTAAACGGAGTCCACTACTTTCTATATTTTGTTTGTTCTGTGTTTCCACAAGACCAATGTTCGGATTATTTTGTGATAACAACAGCTGTGTAAAACTGCATCAGTGAAATAACATGCCACAGACATATGAATGGATTTACCAAAGCTTTCTGCAAAAATAGTTAAAAACCGAGTTATATTGTATATCTTTCTCCGAACCAAAATATCATTAATATCAGTATAGTGTGCCAAATATATAAACAGTTTATCTTAGGTTATTATTTGATGTAACGCCCCTTCCCAACGCCACAACACCTAAAGGAGGTGTGTGTGTGTGTGTGTGTGTGTGTGTGTGTGTGTGTGTGTTTGGGGGGGGGGGGGGTGGGGGGAGTGGGGGTAGTGGTGTCATATTGCCCTTAGTGCGGATCCCGTTGGCGTCGGCATCGGCGTTGGCGTGACACTTTCTTGTCTGCACAATATCCTGTGAACTTACCAAATATTTATGGATATGTGGTTGGGACATAACAAAGAACTAATTACATTTTGGTGACCTTGATCTTATTGTCAAGGTTACAACAGTTGAAAAACTGAACATTCATGGTGGTAGACATCTGTTTTCTCTGAAAGCTCTGTTACTAGTTTAAATGGTCGTACTGGTGAAGCTTTTAAGGCAACCACAATACTTATTCCAGTTTTGCAAGGCGATAGGAATGTTTTCATTCATGTCTTACTTAATGTATGTGGCAAGCAGAGAGACATAAGGTATTTTAAACAGATTCATATATCGAAATAATGTTTTTTTCCATGCTTATATAAAAATCTGAAAGTCTGTAATATTTTTTTTTACGGAGAGAATGTGTATTTGCATTTGTACAGAAATTGCCTCTCTTACATTACTAAAATGAAGTGTTAGCAGCTACAATGCTCTGTGTGTCAATGTATAACATTTGTTTCTGTTTCATTTCCAGATTTTGTCAAGTCGATGTCCAAGTAAAACAAACTAGATGAAGAGTTCTGTAAAGCCACGGCGATGAATAAACAGAGACCGGGGCCAATTGTAACTTTATACGTGTCTAGCAGAGTGCAAGATTTGCTATTTCAAACGACACGTGAATTTTTGCCTTACATTTCAATGCAGTTGTGAATATTGTTTGCTAGGTCAGATAGTATGCCATCGGATATGATGTAGCAACCATCAGTTGCAGCGAAGTCAGCGTAGTCAACATCGAACTTACAAATAGCATGTCAGAAAAAAAACTGGTGATAGTGCCCTCAGAAACACTGCCATTGACTTTTACGAAGAACATTCAACTATTTTACTGTCTTCAGTAAGTTGCCTTTTTCGGAGTTTCACCGTATTTGCCCAAGGTGTCTCAGTACAATTGATTAACAGACATAATTTTATGTTATCTCTTATTGAAAGTATCTCTGTCAAAATATTCTGAATTTTCTGAAAAGGATTCCTCTAAAAAATAGGAGTTTGTTTTCTGTGGGAGCAACCCAGTAAGCATTCTTTGTAAATCTATAGCGGGCCGTTATCAGCCAGTCAGGATTGCTGACGAGCCGATAACGGCCCGCTATAGATTTATAAAGAATGCTAGCTGGGATTTATTCTTTCCTTTTAGACTATCTTTCCTTTTGGAGTAGCTTTCTTTTCAGAGTAGACTCCTTTCAGGAGGGGTTTGGTGTGCTGAGAAGCAACAATGAATGAAAATCTAAACGGTTAAAGTCTTAAAAGCTTAAATGTTTTCTTTTTATGTTTTTTTTTTTTTTGTTCCGTGTCATTACGAAAACACACCTATTCAAATATATTTAAAATTTTAAAACCAAAAAAAGGAACATTTCCAGACGAAATATTCTGATATCTTTTCATATTTCTGCTCAAAACAAAAAATGCGGGTACTCGTTAGACCCGCCTCTGCATAGCTGTTCTAACGAGTACCCACAATTTATGGGTTTTTTTTTAGCAAAATAATGTATACCCCTGTAAACCTCTGTTTTATTATATAAAAGTGGGGTTTAAGGGGGTCAAAATTATATAGGCGTGGTTTCGTGATGTGAATATTCTCAAATAAATTAGTGATTAGTGACTGACATGAAATACCATCTAGACATTTTTAAACAGTCCTCAGATTGGAAAGTATCCACCACGCATTACTCACGACATCTTTGAGAAAGGCTTTTTTTATTAGACTGTTTGCATGCACTTTATTTGAAATGCGTATCTTTTCAATATTTTGCAAAGAATTTAAGTAGTTTGTCGTAACTAACTATGCAGTATAAGTAAACATAAATTGTGTTTAGTTTACTGGCTTCAAAATAGTAACTAATGTCTCCCCAGTTGTGCAAATATGTATATAGTAGCCACTTTGGAGATCGGGTTTCAACAAGTTCTTATAAAAGTCAAAAGGATTGCCTCTGGAAACAAAGAACACACAAAATCACGAACCCTCCCCCACCCCACAAGCGCCGGCTTAAGCGGTATTCGAGTTTCCAAATAACCAGGATTGGCGGCATGATCCCAAAGGAAATAAAATATAAGCCTTCAAAGCATATGAATGTTATAAATTATTTTTCGAAAACATACATGATTTACCGGTATTTAGTTTCTGATAATGCATTTAGACTGCAACAGGACTGTTCAGTTCAAATCAAATGAGAAATGAGCACAACTTTCAAATAGATGTTGAAGAGAAAATGGGCCGATTTAACTGCGGATTATCAGTACACGAGAATATACTAACCTTATAGTCAGTATTGCTAGCTCGACAAACATGCTCTTCAGCATTCTGGGCAAATTCAACAGACGACAAACTGATAGAGCATTTTGACCCTTTTAGAGTAGACCTTTTGAGAAGCGAGCAAATTCTTTCCCTTTAACAGGAAAGCATTTGCTCTTTTTGGGGAGCACTTCATCCGTTTTAGAGTAGACTGCAATAGGGAGCCAATTCTTTCCTTTTAGACTAAATTCCTTTCCAGAAGGGAACCAAAACAATTTAAAAAATGCCTACCTTGTAATCGTATCAACTCAGCTTTATTTCTTACCGTTATAAATAGTATCAATTATTTATTCTTCGACCTTATAAGCACGCCTTTCTGTTAAAGGCTTCAGCCTTCATACCTACAAGGCCGTTTAATTTATTAATTTAACACTACCACAAGGCCGATGTCCCTGTTGATCGACTATTATTTCCCAAGGGCATCATCCAATTAGTATCCAGTTCTTCTGGCACATGCATTATATTAATACTGTATGTTTGCTTTACGGCATATTAAATGCGCAACGTAGTAAAAGTCATTTTGATTTTGCAAATAACGAAGGTCTAGGTAAATCTGTGCATCCGCGAAAGCCTTATCATGGCTTTTGCTGTCCATTGATATATTCTACTGTGTCCATTCATTTCATGAGTGGGTAATGAGAGCCTTGGTGTGTATACTATTATAGGCCTCCAGTGCCCACGGATGATAAGCGCCGTTTTTCCACATGATTTACATTTCTTGTTAGTTTTGCGTAAAACATATAAGGGAAGATACCCAGGAAATGCCACAATCACGAAGCACAGCCTTCACGAGACACCCAAAGAAAGACATTGAGGAACAAATAACCATTAAGAAAACACACCTATTCAAATATACTGAAAATTTTACCACCAAACAATGAAAATTTTCAGATAAAAAAATTGTGATATTTTTCATATATCTGCTCAAAACATAGATTGTGGGTACTCGTTAGAACCGCCTCGGCGAGGCGGTTCTAACGAGTACTCACAATCTATGTTTTTGAGCAGAAATAAGAAAATGTAAAAAGTGGGGTTTAAGGGGGTAAAAATTATATAGGTATGTTTTCGTGATGCGACAAAACAAACGCCACATATGAACGCACACACGCACGAACAAAGAAGAACTGTACCAGAGATATAAACTTGGAACGGTCAGTAAGAAAACTACTGGGATGGGTGGCAGGTGAGGGGGGGGGGGGGGGGGCGCTTAAAGGCTCCATATTCCTCAAAAATAGACATTTTTATCCAAATAAATTGTTATATAGTATCAATACGATCATAACACATGGCACCTGACAGTTTGTAAAATTTCAGTAAGTCTCTTGTTTTTGACCTGGATCAAAATGAAATGATTTTTATTGTATTTCTGAAATAAGGTTGGCAACATTAATTCAGAGATACGATAAAAATCATTTCATTTCAAGAACTAGAGACTAACTGAAATTTTACGCGCTATCAGGTGCAACATTTTATCGTATTTATACTATATTTATTAAACCTTTCTCGGATACAAAATGCCAATTTTTTTAGGGATATGGAACCTTTAAACCAGTTTTACTCGCGCGAACCTCACCCTTGATTCTGATGCAGCTCCAAATTACAAAAATTATAGTTTCGGCCCAGATAAGGATCCTCTGCATAACGAAAACACGCCTATTCAAATATATTGAAAATTTTACAACCAAAAAAGGAAAATTTTCAGATAAAAAATTCTGATATGTTTCATATTTCTGCTCAAAACATAGATTGTGGGTACTTGTTAGAACCGCCTAGGCGAGGCGGTTCTAACGAGTACCCACAATCTATGTTTTTGAGCAGAAATGAGAAAAATAATGTCTACTGCTCTAAACCCCGCAGTTTTACTATATAAAAGTGGGGTTTAAAGGGGTCAAAATTATATAGGCATGTTTTCGTGATGGTCTCATCTGAGAAAAATCACAATGAAACACATACAATACAAAGTACTGAGGTCGTTTTCATGCATTCAAATTAGTATCTCAGATGAGTCCTACTACTGCCTAACACGAGTACATCCGGAACATTGCAGTGAGAAAAATACACGTGCTCCAGCAGATTAAAAAAAAAAAAAAAAAAAAAAGAGTGAACAACAGTACCTATACACAGAGATTCAAAAACCATTTACATGTATCTTCGATATAGTACTACAGTCGACTCTCGTTATCTCGAATTCCAAGGGACTCTCTGAAATACTTCGAGATATCCGTAATTCGACATATCAGGTTTGCAGAATTAAGGAAAAATAAATCGAACAAACACATTTTACAAATGTATATGTAATTTCATTCCAGAAGTTGGAAATATATTGAAAATATTGTCTCTTTTCCACAATATTTTCTTACCTGTTGTAAGATTTTCATGTTTAGACAGGGACCAGATTTTCACTTCGAGATAGGCGGTTATTCGAGATAAGCGAGGTCGAGATAGCGAGAGTCAAGCTGTATTGTTTGTTTCTGGACTCTTAATTTAATGCGACAGCAGAGGACCGTTCAAAGCTACTAGAGGAGTGTGAGGATGTTGCAATGTTTCATGAACGGACTCATTCAAACCGAGTATTCTCTTTTCTGTTTTTGATTTGTTCTTTGTACTAAAATGACGTTATCAATTTCTTTATACAAAGATATGGACTTAAGAAGAATGGAAACACTTTCAGTGGGAGGTAACTGTTACAAATGGTTTACCTCGCTTCTGAAAAGGGATCTATTCTAGAAAGAAAGAATTTGTTTTATTTTGAGCAATTTCTTTCTTTCTAGAGTAGACCCTTTTAGAAGGGTATTTTGGTGCAGGCAGATACATACAAAGTCAAAAATGGCGGGAATGTACGAAGTGTATGAAGTCCTCTTAAAAGCTATTAATTTTTACTTTTCTGGTTTTGTGGGACTGTATATTTATAGCGTATCTGAGCTTCGCCGTATACAAGGAACCTTTAAGATGCATTTCACTATCATTGATTTTACGAATTTTATTAACGTTTCCAATACTTCTGATCACCGAGGCTGCGATGGCCGTTGGCGAAGGATGATGAAAAGGCCAATCAAATGAGGAAGGAAGCGGAATAATACAACCATCACGAAAACACGCCTATATAGTTTTGACCCCCTTACACACCACTTTTATATAGTAAAACTGGGGTTTACAGGGGTATACACTATTTTTCTTATTTCTGCTCATAAACATAGATTGTGGGTACTCGTTAGAACCGCCTCGCCTAGGCGGTTCTAACGAGTACCCACAATCTAAGTTTTGAGCAGGAATATGAAAAATATCAGAATTTTTTATCCAAAAATTTTCCTTTTTCGGTTGTAAAATCTTCAATACATTTGAATAAGCGTGTTTTCGTAATGACCTCGGTTTTAGCCTGTTCGTAGCGATTTGTACGTCATCTGATGACGGTTGTATTCTTGTTACAATTAATCAACTACAACAGGGTCATTTATTTATCATTTATTATTATAACAACGATACCATAGAATATGATCTCGTAGCTTATAAATACTTTATGTAATTATATACAGAGAATATCAGTGGAATGACACTCTCATGAGTTACCACAGGTGACTCTTTGTTGTGGATAAATGCGAAATGAGTTCGTTTTGGTAAAAGAAAATCTTATATTTAACAGTAACTGATGGTATGAATTATACCATCAGTTGATAAAAAGTAAGGCTGGCACAATTAATCGGATTATCGATTAATTGATTGATAAAAACCACAAAAATGATTATCGTTACAGATTTGATAATAATCGATCATTTCATTTCTGTGCCTGTTACTTTACCCTTAGTTTTCAAACACCTTAATTCCTTACCATGCATTATCTAAAATTTGAATAGTTGTGTTTAAAAAGCTGGATGAGTGGCAAACAGTGTATACCCTGATTAGACGCGCGTTTGCGGCGTCTCATCTGGGTCTACACTGTTTGCTCGGGCCTGTCTGACCAATCACACATGGTAAGAGTCATGCTCAGTTAGACAGGTAAAATTATGACCAAATCTTCAGTGATTACTAATCGATTATCGATCATTATGTCATGACCGGTAATCGTTTATTTTTTCAGCTCTGATTAGCCAGCCTTAATAAAAAGTCCAAGGAAACATTACTATTCATCATACGAACAGTGAAGAGTTAGGTCATACTGTACTTCTACAGAAACCCTTGGTCTCAGGATTTTGTTTTCCGTGTACGTCTACAGCACTGTTTAACAGTGCAGTCCCGAAAGTGTGATAAATATTCTGGTATAGCTTTTGTCTGATCGCATAAATAATAATGTAGACTCAGTGAAATCGTGACAGCAGAAGCCTTCTTAAGGAGGAGTATTTGGTGATAACTTTAAGATCAGGGGCGAATTCAGAGGGGGTTCAGTCAAACCCCATTTGACACAAAATTTCATTTTCATGAGAAATTTTGGATAAATTTGATAAACCCGAGACGCTTTTCTTTACACTTCTCTTCAACAAGTCCTTTGTAGTACCTGTGAATGCATGTAAAATTGCTGGGTGAGTGGCAAACAGTGTAAACCCTGATCAGACGCCGCGTTTTGCAACGTCTGATCTAGGTCTGCACTGTTTGCCCAGGTCTGTCTGGCCGAATACGGTAGAATAAGTACGGTAATATGATTAAATCGACCCCCATCAGGAATCCTCCTGGATCCGCCCCTGAAAATAATTTTCATATTTTACCATAATACATATGTTTTGCATATTCTTAAGAACAGCCTTGGCGAGTCGCTACTAATGAGTACCCACAACGTATATTTATACGGAGAGCTGGAGAAAAATATCCCAGAATTATCATTTTTGTACACCACCTTAAGAAATCCTCTGGCGACAGTTACATCAATTGCTTCTTAGGTATATTTATGAAATTTATCTTCCATAAGTCTACTGTTTTCGGGCCTATTTATGAAATTTATCTTCCATAAGTCTACTGTTTTCGGGCCTATACCTTATATGAGAATATAGAAATGTGCTCAATGTTGTTACAGGGCATGAAGGATGTTGCACTTATTGACATTCATAACTATAACACACTCAATCAAACCGAGTCAGCTATTTTCCGTTTTTTTAGTTTTTTGATTCCCAAATGATCCGATTTCGGAAATTTTATTCTAACAACACAAACAATTCATAAGTCACTTTCAAGATATCGAAGGCATTTGCTTATTGTAGTTGGGTATACGAGTTATTTGTAGTAAAACTCTATGATGATGTACGGCATTCAGCGAGTCACTGGTTACGTGTCTGTATATGTATCTGTTTTTCTCATTTCAGCGACAACAATTTGCACAAATTCTGCAAAAGAAAAACATAATTATAACATTCATTTCTTTTAATGTGGCTATATAACAATATATACACAGGTAGTCTGTTTTTTCTCTATCAAAACAAATTTCAAATTCTAACTTATTATTGACGACCTTATAAAATGCTAGGGACAGATATATATTTATCACATGACCATCAGGTTATTCAGTGCAATAACCCATGTCATAAAATTCATATAATCACACGTGTTATAACACCTGCAAGGCTTCCCACTGGTTACCCTAATTACCCTCATTAGTATTCGTATAACTCCGCATATTGATAGCAACCAAGATGGTGTCCACGTTCGCCGATACAACTTTCACTTTTGAAACAAATCCTGCCTTCAATTTTGAGACGATTTCGAGATGAACGATAAATGTCAGACCGATGGAAGAGGAAGACACAATACAATCACACTGTGAATATCACAGCTACCAGAAATATTCATGGTGGTTAAAATTCCATGTTTTCCCGCAACATATTTAGAGGCACTTTCAACATCGATATCGTCAAACAGTTAATGAAACAAAAAAAAAAACAAAAAAACGCATCCTCCAAATAAAAAATAATTGTAGGCTAACATGACTCAGACAGTCAATAAATGTCAAATTAAAATCCAAACTACAGTTAAAATGTTTTACGTTCTTGAAATCTGTCATTTACTTGGGTGTATCAACCACGTATAAACTGTATTGATCAAGGTCAATGACCTTTAAATACAACAGCTGACCGGGGGATTTCCCTACTGATTCTCAGTAACGTATTGACTCGCTGAGTAATGCTGAAGGGAATATCTATTTTTAAATTCAAATATTCAAATGAAATATATGTTAGCTCAAATAAAAGTCATCATTAATTCCTATAATTTAATAAAGTAATAAATGACACATTTATCTTGTTTCTAGTTATTTTCGGTACTTATCAAATAATATGCGAACTATTTTTGTTGCGTAGTACTACTGAATCCTTGGCAGTGAGTTGTTCCGCTTAGCTATGGAAAGCCGTTATCTTAATATATTTTGTGATTTTTTTTTTTGTCAGCGGAAGGGCCATGTGATAAACAGAATCTTACATTCGTGGTCATTTAATATGAAATTTATGAAACTCGTTGGGTAATTTCGGTATTTTGCGAGCCAAGGCTCGCAAAATACCCCGAAATTACCCAAACTCGTTTCATAAATTTCATATTAAATGACCACTCATGTAAGATCCTCTATATATAAAAGGTAAGTAAAGATCGAAACTGAGTTATAGATATACGTCTTGAAATTGAATCAACGTTGAATCGACGTCGTTTCAGCGTTGTGTGCCTGCTGGGATGGGAATCCTTTACATACTGTTACTATAAAAATAGCTTACTGCAAAAATGAGAACACACAAAATGTTAATTTCTTATTTGAGCCGTTTCATGACAAAAACAACAAAATGGATGCCCAGGCTGATCCGAGTCTTCAGTGGGCACACATGCCATTTTGTTGGTTTTGTCACGAGGTGGCTCATTTTTACATTTGTTGTACTAGATGCATATTCTGAAGAAAGCACTGTCATTGATGGGGAAGAATGATGAAGTACATGTACATCAAATGGATATGAAAAAACAATCAACATAACCTCTAACATAGGCGTAGCACTCTTTACGTAAGAAAAATAATATTATTTCAACTAACTAAACATAGGGGCTGCTCTTACATGTAAGAATCCATTATTTCCAAAATAGGGGCTACTCTTAAAGGGAGTAAATCCTCTTTTTTAAGAGCAGCCCCTATTTTGGAAGCGATACTAGAGAGAATTTTCAAATCTTTTCTTGGGCGTAAAAATAACCATGTTCCGGCTACGCCACTCTCTGTCCATACAGAATTCTTCATTAATCTTTCAAATTTGATCTAACATTTAGCATATTGCGGACAAGCATTTATCAGCCATAAAATAACAAAACACTTACCGGCATAGTCTACATGACCATCACCGTCGGTGTCGGCATCTCTAATCATTTCGTCCACTTCTTCCTCATTTAATGTTTCTCCGTAAGTTGTCATTATGCGGCGTAACTCGGCGTTCGATATGCTGCCAGACCCATCTTTATCAAATACCTGCGTAGAAAGGGGACACGTCAATTAAAGGACGGCAACAAACATACACAGAAAGAAATGTTACATGGATGTCTCTGCATTTGCGTTATATAATCTAGATCTGGGCCCTTCGCTGTATACTAGTAGAGTTATCCATTTACTCCGAGTGAACTGGGCTTCTTTAAGTCTTCGGACAGATCCTTTCGCAAAAGAATGTGTATCTGGTTGGTTTTTATCAAGTCTATCTATATTCTTATAGAAATTCCTGTATTTAATGCAAACAGTGTTAACCCTGATCAGACGCCGCGTTCTGTGGAGTCTGATCTGTGTCTACTTTATTTGCGAATGTCCCTTTTATGGGATACCAGGCATAAATAAGGCAACAATGTGAAGAGATTGACTTAGGTTCTAGTTGAACTAAGCCCCTGCGCCGACAGATCTAAAAGCGCATTTATTATGCGTTCGAATTGCAAAACCGATTAGCCGGCGCGTTACCAGTCGGGTCACTATCGCCTTTCTGGCATACCGTTATAGTCAGGGACGTACCTGACTACCAATCAGTACATAGAATTACGGGATAATGTGGGCTCTCAGTAATCATGCGATTAACCTATGGCTGATTTTTGTTTGTTTCATTTCGGTTTAACGTCGCTGTCAACAAATTTGATCATATCGCGACTGTGTCTGGATGTGACAGGAAGCTCAATGATCACATTTAGAGTGTGCCTCCCTGAAATATCATGCATCAGACACATGGCATGATATTCCATCCAGTCACATTATACTGACACTGGGTTAACCACTCCTAGCTCTACCTTTTTAATGTTGAGTGCCAAGCAAAAGAGCAGCTAGTACCATTTTAAAAGTCTTTAGTATGACTCGCTCGATCGGGGACCGAACCCACAACCTCCCGGTCACAAAGCGGACGCTCTATCAACTGAACTACTATGCCGGTTATAGCTGATGAAACAACGGATATTTGCTAGTATAAAGGGTATGGGGAGAATTCTCGGCACAATTAACTGTGTGAACATAACGCTTGCATAGGAAAACATTCCTTTTTCAGTGTGTTGACAGAATAACCTTACAGTATGAAACCTTTAGACACAGATGTAAAGCAAGGGCATTTTTTGTCAACTGGCGGCTCAAATACTCATGATAAATATATACAAATTATAGAGAATCAGTTCATATTCCCAGCTTCTCCGTGTTTTCTGCAGAATGCCGAAAACAAATGCAATACAATTGATTTGTATACTTTCTGGGATAAGAAAACATTCAGTCAAACGGCAGTATACTTTACTTTAAATGCTTCGGTTAGTTCCGTTTCTGGGTCACTGTCTTTGATAACTCTTGCTAGAACGCCACAGAATTCAGCGAATTCCATTTTCCCCGTTCCTGAAAAGGACAGAAAAGCGATCTATAAACCCATTTTACATGTACTGGTAGATGAGGAAAGTGTAAATTTGTGTCAGATCCACCCAGCTAAGTAATCACAGACTTGAGGCAGTTAACAAGTGTTACGTTTAATAAATAAATTTTACATTGAAATGTTTGTGGAATATGCTAGCAAGTCCTAAGTGATTGTGTGATCAGATGACTGCTAAACTTGGCTCCCATTCAAAGCGTTCAAGAGATTAGCTCATACCAGTGGAAATCAAACAAGCGTCTTTGGACAGACATAAGATCACGTAAAATGCCAAGCATTATTTTCTCTGAAAAATCGAAATGTCGCCTGCTGCAGTTGTAATTAGCACTTCAACGGCTAATGACTGGCTGTTTCTTATATTGAAAATTTGAAGATCTCAAAATTAAAGCCTTATAGACGGTAAATAGATTCTATGGCGTCTTTTATTTTAAAAGACTGTGTTTCGTAAAAATCATAAGAATTTCGCAGCATTATCGTCATGACCTCATAGAAATACTGTCTTTAGTGGTTTCGTGCCTATTCGATCTAAAATCATCTGCAATAATAATAATAATAAATTATTAGTTTGCACGTGCGCACAGAAAGGTACAATTTGATTTTGGTGAGTAGCAAAGATCAAAGCCAGCTTGTACATACTGGCAGCATGGTCAGGATATTTACTGATCGCAGTTAGGCTCTGCATATGATGTGGAACTTATATGCAAGCATTTTAAAAACCTTGATCATTTATCTAGGGCGCAGCGACTGTAAACGATATTTGTCAGTTGCCCATGCCAAGTTATACCATTTCAGATGCACCTTCGCAGTTGTAAAATGACTGATCTAGAATTCTCTCGCACTTTCAGACAATTGAGCCGGAGTAATCCTTTCCTACGAGACTGCGTATTTGCACAGGCTGATCAGTCTACACTACCCACCCAAATAGTGACCTGCGAAGACTCTGATCACACTGTGCATAGGCTGATCTGGATCTTCGCTGGTTGCGCATGCAATCTTGTAGGAAATGCTTTGCCCCAGCTCATATAATTCAACTAGTCTTCATTGGACTCATATTCAAATAAATGGCTTTGACGCTAACGTGAAGTCATCCATTTCCACAGAAACTGACGTCCGGTTTTACCCAAATTGTTTGGAACAGAATCTGACGTCCATGCCTACTGATTCCAATTCCACCGAAACTGAGGTTCATGCCTACATGTACTTGTTTCAGTTCCGCCAAATATGTACCGCATCAAGCGATGGGGGCCTTGAGTGTATGTGAAACTCGGTACAGCCACCAGCCGTAGGGTAGCTGACCGAAGGTGTAAAATGAAGAAAAATAAATAGAAATGGATTGAAGGCTGGCCTGTCTGCGCATCTACACAGTCCTAATGAAGAATTGTACCCTCCGTTGTAACTCTCATTTTACATGTGCCAATAACTTTGTAAACTGACAATGCAGGCTGATATAGGCCTTCGCTGTCTACAAATGATCGAAAATGCCTTTCATTTGGCGCCGCTCATTGTTGTTTTCAAATAAGTGTCGGACCAATGCTTTCCCAGCAGGCACACAACATCAAACTGACGTCGTATCAACGTTGATGCGACGTGATCACGTCGCATCGACGTTGATACGACGTCATTTTAACGTTGTGTGTCCACCGGGTTATAGGTATTGTAACATTTGCAATTGAGCCGGGACAGAGCAGTTCCTACAAGAGGGCTTGTACACCCAATGAAGACTCGGATTACCATGGACATCCACTCATTCTAAGCAGAACCTCTGCCGTCCGTCTCAAGAAAACCGTCATGTTTAGCTCCCCACAGAGCGTATTTGCACGTGCTGATCTGAGTCATTGCTTGGCGGACATGTGATCTTGTATGAAAAGCTGTGCACTGGCTCATTTCCTATTACAGTTACTAAGGAAGTACCTTCAGTTTCTATGGTACTCAAGAGGTCTGTGAGTTCTGCTTCCGTCGGGTGTAAACCAAGCGACCGCAGCACCGTCCCTAGATCCTTTACATGGATTCTATTGTCATTTTCCTTGTCAAACAGATTGAATGATTCTCTGAATTCTGAAATACAGCGTAAAAGATTCCATTTACATCTGTCTGTTTACTTATGAAGATGCACGCTTTATCTCAGTTTGAACTATACTGACGTCCGCCCCCCACCCCCGAAAAGGAAATTCAACACTTCTGAACTGCAAAGAAATGCAAGATTAATATATGTTTTCTGTTGTATTTTTATATATGTACAAGTCGGTCCACAATTTCTAGCATATATACTTTATAATGGGAATAAACATTACGAAAACACGCCCATTCAAATATATAGAAAACTTCACCTCCAAAAACTGAAAATTTTCAGATAAAAAACTCTGATAATTTTCATATTTCTGCTCAAAACATAGATTGTGGGTATTTGTTAGAACCGCATTGACAAGGCTGTTCTAATGAGTACCCGCAATCTATGTTTTGAGCAGAAATAAGAAAAATAATATATACCTCTGTAAACACCAGTTTTATAATGTAAAACTGGGGTTTAAGGGGGTCAAATTATATAGGCATGTTTTCGTGACGGTTGTCTGTTTGTCAACGGTTTCGTGTGTGGTATTTGTTTTGGTTTTTTTTTCATTATTTGTTCCTCATCTCTCCTTCTTTTGGTGCCTCGGGAGGGGTGTGCTTCGTGATTATGGCGTTTCCTTGGTATATTCACATATTTTACATGCTCGTTTGTCATAAGCTTAATTTGACAATCATTCTTTTAGTTATTTTGTAATGTTGCGTTTCTTGTTTTGTGTCAGTATATTTGGGCATATATGTAAAGATTGGTAACTGAACGTAGACTTTTATTTCAATGCTTTATTTATCATACTGCGAACTGTATCAAATTGTTTTCTTAATGAATTATGACATTTGCGCTCGGCGCAGACGCAGATTAGCCTGCACTTCGACACAGATTGATCAGAGTATTCGCTGTGCAGTATCGCAAAGGACCCAAGGCTTCTTTTGGAGGCAGTGGTGACTGCTCGACCAATACATCAGTAAATAACCTAACGGATACAACTGCAATATCTATAATCTGTTATTATATATTCATTACTTTATTTGGCGTACTAACTTTTGTGTATGTGATAATGTGTTCCCCATACCTTCGTTGCAATATCGGCAAGTACTGATAATCGTGCTTGTAACTGGAAATAATTAAAGTGGTTATAAGACTGCCCTTGCTAATAACTAGAAGCAGTGTGTTTTGAACGGATAAGGGTTATCAGCCCGTACGCGATGTTACGAAGTACGATCAAGGAGTTCTCGGCCCGATACACTTAAGATGAATAAATTGAAATGAAACCCCATGGGGATGAATCTCCTTCTTACTGAACGTTGAAGAAATGGACTGCTAAATTTAGGTGTGAGAGGGAGAGAGTGTATGATTATGAACGACCCAGGTGCCCTTAAGTGGCTACTTAAGACGAAAACGTTGAGCTTGTGCACAATCTGATCATGTGTGACAGAAGATTAGACCTGCGTGATATAGCTAGACAAATAGGCATAAGTTTTGGGACAGATGAATCTATCTTCTTGATTGATATCTTAGGGATGCCCAAAGTTTCAGCCAGATGGGTCCCCAGAATGTTGACCACAGATCAGAAGGAGAGAAGGCTAGATATTTCTAAGTACTTAATGTCTCTCTATGAAGATGACCCTGAGGACTTTATGCGTCGAGTTGTGACTAAAGATGAGTCTTGGGTTCATCACTTTGATCCTGAGGCCAAAGAGTAGAGATGCAATGGAAGCACCCTGGCTTACCCCTCCTATGAAATTTAAGAGAGTTTCTTCAGCAGGGAAGGCGATGGCCTCTGTGTTTTGGGATAGTCAAGGCATTATCAAAGTGGATTCTTGAGGAAAGTCGCACGATAAATGGTGCATATTGTGCAGAAGAACTAAGAAGACTGCGTCAGGAGAGTGTGAAGAAAAGAAGAGGACAGTTGACTCGAGTTGTTTTGCTCTTGCACGATAATGTAACAGCTCATACCTCTAGAATTGCTATGGCCGTTGCGACTAAATACAGCTTCGCGGTCCTTCCTCATTCCCCGTATTCTCAAAATTTAGCCCCTTCGGACTTTTATCTGTTTCAATCCTTCCTCATTCCCCGTATTCTCAAAATTTAGCCCCTTCGGACTTTTATCTGTTTCAAAATCTGAAAACTAACCTTCGTTGTAAGAATTTTGGAAGCAATGAATGCGTCATAGATGCTGTTGGTGAGTACTTGGGAGGCCAGGAAGAAGGCTTCTGTTTTAAAGGGATAAGCAAACTGGTACAGCGTTGGAGAAAGTGCGTCTAGGCCAAAGGAGATTATACTGAGAAATAGTGGCACAAGTTCTGCTCTTGGTCATTTCCAAAGTATGGGGGCCGAGAACTTTTTTATCGTGCCTCGAATGCTGAAGTCAAGAACATGGCGCAAAAAAAAAAAAAAAAAAAAAAAAAAAAAAAAAAAAGAAGAAAAAAAAGAAACGTGACTTTACGCACATTTGTGCTTATATAGACATGTATTTTAACATATGTTTGGCAACTTCGGACTTCATATCCAGTAAGAAGCATATTTGAATATATGATAAACAGATCATATCTTGGTGTTTTGGTTATCACCCTCAAATATTATCCGCCCACAAGCTAAAGTCTCCGACCCTCAAACATTATGTGCTCTCAGGCTAAAGTCTTCGGGCAGATAAGGGTGTCTCGGGTTGATACATCGGGCAATAACCAAAACGCTATGTGATAATCTCCAGCTATCACATATTCATTTATGCGTTTTACATGAAAACCTACTTTTTATACACACGTCAATAGACAGGTCGTATTATATCGTCACGCTGTCGTCCGTCAACTTTTCGTGTCCGATTCATATCTCTTTCATCGATGGAAGGATTCTTTTAAGCTTTGCGCAAATGTTTGCTTTACCAAGAACGATATGCAGAAGTCATAAATCGACCCGGTCCAGTGAAGGTCAAGGTCACACTTCAAGGTCAAAGTTCACATGGCAATATCTCGTGTCCGCTCTATAGCTTTAAAACCAGTCAAGATTTCTTCATGAAACTTTGTATTAATATAAGGCATGGTCAGACGATTTGAAAAGGAAAAAAAAACAAAAAAAAAAACAAAAAACAAAAAAAAAAAAAAAACAAACAAAAAAAAAAACCAAAAAAAAAAAAAAACCCTCCTTTCAGTTCTGACGTAATTAGGCCCCTTTGTTTATTTCATGCAATATGTCGTCTCTGCTCTATAACTCTGATACCGTTTAAGATTTCTTCATGAAACTTTGTACATTAGGCGATGTACAGAGGAAAAGAACCTGGATATGAAGATGTGATAATCAGATCAAGACATGTGTTTTGGTTAGCGTTTTCTGTATTAACCATCGATCATTATCTGCCCTCAGGCTTTTAGCCGTCGGGTAAATAATGTGGTATCGGGTTGATACACAGGGCGATAACCAAAACGCCTCGTTATAATCTCTAATCATTTTAAAATATATGACAACATGATGGTGTTATTCAATTATCTAACAGATTGATGACTGCATCCTACCTTCCAGCTGATCCTCATTAAATACGTCAACCTGTTGATAAAAAAGAAAATTCCTTTCAATATCAAGAGAGAGAGAGAGAGAGAGAGAGAGAGAGAGAGAGAGAGAGAGAGATGCTAACTAGATTATTAAATATATGGTATTGTTAATGCTGTAGAAATGTGTGGTGTTTTCTTAGCAAATGCTCGATCCATTCTTATCATACGTTTTAGAATACTCTACAGATCAGGCATAAAATAGATCTGCAGTGCAATTAAAAGCTTCTCAAAACAGCGCTTATAGTCTAACAACGGTAGAAGACGGGTGTTTTGCCCTTTCTTCTCATGGATAAACAGCGGCCACACAGGGACCACCCAGTGGTATTTCATATTTCCTCCTATACACTATTTTCTGAAGAAGTCGCATTAAATTCTATGTTGAAGTTTGTTAAAATCTTAAATTATAAATTATATTTCCAAGCTTAAGATCCTGAAGATCCAGAGTTAAAGCATAGTGGTTCAGTGGTTATGTATCTTTACTCTGAAGAGAGGCGTTGAAGCCAGTGTGGATGACGGCCTCTTCGTAAAACTTTAACCAGTTGGTTGGGGCTTGACGATATGTCTTTGGCCCGCTGTGGTTCAGCTATTGGTTTTCATTTACTCTGGCATACAGTAGAATTAGCCATGAGTACTCATCTTTGTTTATTATAGTGATTAATTTGATTTTTATGTTTTCGCTTTGATGCATTGACTGAGTTGGGAGCCTTTATGCGAACCGAATTTTTATGTATTTCTGTATTAAGAGTAGCATCGGGACCCAGGGTGAAGTTAGCTAGCTGTAAAAGTGCTTTAAACCCCCTGGTGGTTTGTTCTACCGACCGTTCTAAGGCGGTGGTCCCGGTGTTAGTCTTACTCTTTGTTGCTTTGTGGTTTATTCTACGAGGCGATTTGTTATATGTCTTTCCGTGTGTCATTTTGTTCTTGTGTTTTTCAGTCCTTTTGGTATTGCGATTACCTCGCTTGGGGAAGAGAGAACTAATCTTAGTGCTTTTCGTACGTTTGTTTGGTTTGTGCTTGTTTAGATTTGTCGGTTTCCTCTTCCTCTTGGGGTCTGGGAAGAGCTGCGGTTTGTGATTGTGGCACTCCCTGGACTTTTCTCTTACCTTTTTTCGAACCTCACTCAGCCCAATGGAATTTTATATTTATTCCTATACACTTTTTTTCTCAAGTACTCGCATCAGTAATGATCCTGGGCCGGAATTCTTTGTTGAGGTTTGTTTAAATTTTAAATTATAATCATATTTCCAAGTTTCAGTATCCTGTGGATCCGGAGAGTTCCTTGTATATAATGAGTGCGCTAGCGCACCAAAAATATACCCTAGCCGACAGGTCATTCATAGAAATCAAGCATAATGCTGTTCCGTGAAACTTGTTTTTAACAAGCGTAGTTGTGCAGTGGTTATGTCTCCTGACTCTGAAGGGCTAGGCCGTCGAAGCCCGCATGGTCTCGAACCTCACTCTGCCCGGTGATATTTCATATTTCTTCCTATACACTACTTTCTTTTTGAAGTACTTGCAACAGTTATGATCCTGTGCCGAAATTCCTTGTTGACGTTTGTTTCAATCTTAAATTATAATTTTACAGTCGACTCTCGTTATCTCGAATTCCAAGGGACTGTCTGAAATACTTCGAGATATCCGTACTTCGACATATCAGATTTGCAGAATTGAAGGAAAACTAATTCGATTAACCACTTTTAACAAATATATGTGTTATTTGACTCCTGAAGTTAGAGATATATTGAAAATATTGTGAAAAGAGAAGAAATTGCTCCTTAGGAGCAATTTCTCCTCTTTTCCACAATATTTTTTACCTGTTGTTAGATCTTCATGTTTAGGCAGGGACCAGATTTTCACTTCGAGTTAAACGGTTATTCGAGATAAGCGAGTTCGAGATAGCGAGAGTCAACTGTATTTCCAAGCTTCAATATCCTGTTTATACAGAGAATTCCTTGTATATAATGAGTGCTATATACCGTATTTGACGGGTCATTCGAGATATCAAGCATAATACTTTTCCATGAAACTTGTGTTTTAACATGCGTAGTGGTGCAGTGGTTATGTCTCCTGAATCTGAAGGGCTAATTAAGCGCTGCCGTCAAAGCCGCTGTGGGCCCGAACCTCACTCAGCCCAGTGGTATTTCATATTTTTTCCTGTACATTTTTGTTCTGGTTATGCCCCTGGGCCGGAACGCTTTGTTGGTTTGTAAGCTATTTATAGTGAGTGTGTGGTGTGGGTTTGGGTGGGAATGGGGTTATTCAGTTTATAATAAGACTAATGCGTCCATAAACGAAAACATTCTATAACATTGTTTGTAAACACTACTTCAGGAAGAACAATCGAACCCAAATTTTATGGCGACTTAGTATATAAAATCAGTAGGATTGTTGGTAGTACTGGCTTTTTGGAACAATTAAAAAAATGGTCGGTCATTACAAAATCATTGATTACAACAGGAATGTTATGCGACAAATTGCATTCGTGGTTGTTAACCCAGTTACGGTATAATTTGCACGACGGTAGGTCGGGCCTCAGAGAGAATGACGGCTCCACACTCAATCAATTTCAGAAGGTTAGCGCTTGAATTTTGTTGCCTGTGGACAGGTCCATAGTGCATCACGAAAACATACCTATATAATATTGACCCCCTTCAATCTCACTTTTATGGGGTTTACAGGGGTATACATTATTTTTCTTAATTTTGCTCAAAACATAGATTGTAGGTACCCGTTACAACCGCTTCGCCGAGGCGGTTCTAACGAGTACCTACCATGTATGTTTTGAGCGGAAATATGAAAAATATCAGAGTTTTTTATCTGAAAGTTTTCAATTTTTGGAGGTGAAATTTTCTATATTTCTATATATTTGAATAGGCGTGTTTTCATTATGAGTACTCCATTGTGGTCCAACTTGCGTTTTTCCTTGCTTTGGCTTTAGGTCGCCATCGAGCCCTCTACTTTGTTTCATCGCGTTTTATGATTATTTGTGACTGATTCAAAGCGGTTCCTCTGTCGGTTTTCTTTGTATGTCGACTATTGTAACTATGAGTCTGTGTCTTGTCAAGGTTTGTTGCTGTGCTTCTCGAATGTGGCCTTTCCTAGGTGACATATTTTTATATCATTTTAAGACAGCTACATACATGCAGTTTGATAAGGTCATGCTTAATTCAAATTTCTGGAATGTTCGACCTACTATGCAAAAAAGAAGTTTTTTAGATTATCTTAACAACGTTTGTTTTAACCTTGTACTTTTTGTTTTAACCTACTGTGTTTTCGACATCTTCCAGAAAGTCAAATTTTGCTTGGCGCTTTACACAGAAGAAATAAACTAGCAAACTTTTGTCTCGATTTAATGCAAAATCATTTGTCGTAACTGCCTGTGCATAAAAAGTTTTATTCTAGTCATTATTAAAAAAAAATCAAATATTTTCACTTTTCCCATAGAAAATAAAATGAATGCAAATTATGCAGAAATCTGTATTGTAGGTAACTTGGAGGCAGATTTTCAATAAGTTCCGCTTGTTCAATTTTTCTGAATTTTCGTAATATTGTTATGAAACATCAATAATTCAAATTCAGCAAAAAAAAAAAAAAAAAAAAAAAAAAAAATAAATAAATAAATAAATAAAACATATTTTCTTAGACGAAAAACACAGAAACAGAAGATATGGTCAATCAGAACAAAATATTTTTATTTAAAATAAAACGCCAAGCAAAAGAACGTCTTTCCGAGTGATGTGGAAAGGACAGTAGTTTCTTTTACAGAGAACTGTATGTTACTGTTTATGTTAAATATGGATCCTCAAGAAATAAAAACAATATCATCATCATCATCATCATTTTCAATTATTATTATCATTATTGTTGTTGTTGCTAATAATAATAATAATATTATTATTATTTTCTATTTACACTACACGTACAGTAATATATGCCGAAACGTGAGAAAAGAGCCTTTATATCGTATGTAAATAGCGACGACCCAAACCAGCCTGTGCATTAGCATAGGTAGAACAGGATCTTCTATATCCATCGATATTTCAGTGTAGCTAATGATTCTGTCAGCGGATAGAGAAGGTCCTTATCAGCATGCGCAGGCTAATCTGATACGGGCCTTTTTTCAGGTTGAGGCTTATTTAATAGGCTCACCATGTTTAACTATCCTAGTACATATCGGCTTAAGATACAAATTAGTTATATATTATATATTGTTTTTAATAGCATTATAAGCAATTGTCCATTGTTTTTGTACTAAAACGGTTGAGTGTATCCGCGTTAGAACCGTATATACCCTAAGTATTCGAACACCTTAATTCCTTACTCTACTTGTCCTTAAATTTGAACAAGTCCATTTTATTACCTGTTGATGTTTTTAAAAACTGTTGGATGACTAGCAAACAGTGTAGACACAGATCAGACGCCGCAGAACGCGGTGTCTGATCTGGGTCTACACTGTTTGCTCAAGTATCTCTGTTCGAAAATTTTGGGTAAATGTATGCTAAAATATTTTGATTGAATGAAACGCAAAAACAATGAATTGAATCGTCCCTTGAGAAAAAATATCTCCGTGCAAAAGCGAACAACAAAGACACAGGTCAGTCAGATGAGGGCCTTTACTGTACTAAAGGTGGGCAGCGAAGGTCTGTCCAGACTATACGGATGCGCAGTCTAGTCACAGTGTGAGTTCAGCTATTCTGATCAGACTGCGCGGATGGGCAGGCTGATTTGTCTTGGTTAGGGCTCACATGTCAGAAGGTACGTTTTCTCACATTGCGGCTCTATTCGAATATCAGGATAAATCAAATCCTTTTGTCATATTTAGTCGCTATGTAATCCTAAGCCCGTTAACCCATTTTAGACTAATCAACCCCCCCTCACCCCGGCACCCCCCCCCCCCCCCCCAACACCGCCATCTCCACCCCTCACGCTACATATGGGGAGATTTAAATTTCAGTTTTAGGTATGTTACGTTATGTGAGAAAGCGAAAATAAAATTGCTTAAGACAGGTACTTGCTTAATACAGATTGATTTTCATAAATTCGCCCTTTAAGTGCAGTAAAAACAAACTGACCATTTAACATACTCGTAGGTAATTACGTAATACAAGTTGCCTTTAGGACAAGTACCATTGTAGTAAACAGGAAAGCAGCGTATAGAAAGTCTCAAAAGTTCTCTCCGTTGTGAAGTATTCCTGAAATTATACCAAACGTATCCACACTCCTTAATTGCTCTGTTGACATAGACTGCTAATGTGATAGCAAACAGTGCAAAACAGGACTAGACACTTGCAGTGTCTTGTCTAGGCCTACAATATTTGCAAAGGTTCCGTTTAGAGAGCCGAGGCATTTATGGGTTAACGCTTCATGTTGGGTAAAAAATCACCAGACGATATATATATTTTTTTAATTATTTATTGTTGTTTTACCAGAAAATGGGATTGGACATTTCGTGCAAATTACCTCCTGAGGAGACAATTTGTATGAACTGTCAAATCCTATTTTCCTTGCAAAAAAAAAAAAAAAAAAAAAAAAAAATGAACAAAATATCATCACTTTGTCGTCTGCTGAATTTCGGTAAAGGTTAAATCGCAATACTGGAAACCACTGTGTCGTTAGGGCAAAACACCATCATTAAGACTATGACACTTGACCCTATCCGGTGTTTACCTGTAATCATAGGCCAAATAGAGGGTCATATAATTAGCATACACACAATTTATTTTTCTAATCATGCCCGTATCTTATTACACTTTATCTTTAGTACGAAATAAAACAATGCGGAGATATGAGGGTCCTGAAAGGGGGTCTGAAAATCTTTATCAGGAAAGAAATACCCTATTATTCTCTTTCTCTAAAAAGTTAGCTGATTCTTTTAAAATATCCAGTATTCTTTGAAATGTCGAGTTTTAATATACAAATAAGAGCTTTTGACAAATAATATCGTCATGTGATATACACATTTTTTTTCAAATTACGCTTATTTTTATTTACCATTATTATTCAGTTTCCTCTATTTTTCTGCTCTTCTTTACTTTTTTTCAGAATTTTCTTTATCTTTTGTTTTTGAAGCCTTCATTTTTCCAAAATAAGTAATTCATTTACTTATTTTTCTCAATTATTAACCAGTATAAAATGGCCATTATTCTCTAACCAATAAACCCCATCAGGACCCTCATAGTATAAGCAGTATTTCTTATGCGTACAAACGGAATAAGATTTGTTTTTGTCTTTAAAGTGCCGCAATGCGACAAAGATATCTATCGCCGTATTTTACATTTTATTCGGTAAATAAAAATGATTGATTTTTTAAAACAATGATAGATTTAGTCCATAATAAGGTGTCCACAACATCGTAGGGGACAGACTATTTCTTAAAGATGGTACGTACGTTTATCATAATTTTGAAATATGTGAAATAATCATAATTATTATGTTTATTTACTGAAACCACTATTTACTAGTGTATATTGTATGTAAAAACGAAGAAGAGAAAAGTAAAATGATATAGCGTAAGTGCAAAAAGTAGTCGGACAGACATGCCTGAGCATACAGTGTAGACCCTGATCAGACGTCGCTGAGCGGCGTCTGATCAGGGTCTGCACTGTTTGCCACTCACTCAGAAGCATTTAAACACACCAACAGGTAGACAACTCGAGTTGTTCAAATTTGAGGGTAGATATGGTAAGGAGTTATGGTTTGGGAATATTTAGCGTAAATACGCCAATATTCACTACCACTGCTATCATCATTATGCATTTTATTATTATTATTTTTTTTTTTTTTTACTTTTATTGACACTCTTCATAAGGTAGTGGAAACATAATTTGGTCCTCGTCAAACGGAACTTATTTTTTGAGTATATGCGAACTACGCATATTCTAATTATTCTGTACATCGTAAAGTTTCATCAGGGCGCATTCCACAGTTTCCCACAAACGGCCCTGAACTTCTGAATGATTAGGGATGAACTCGGAAACTGGTACGTTAATACTTCATGTGGAATGTTTAACTCACATCTATAATATTAACGTACTCTGTGGCTGCTAAGCATGAAATAAATGATTTTTATTTGAGTCACGTGATCTCACTTTTTTTGCTTCACACAGAAAATGCAGATTCTGGACCAGAACTGGGTTTTAGCCTATGAAATATGTGAGTTTGCTTTGAAGGTTCTTTTGCAAAATATCAAGGTAGCATTCAGTTATTTATTCCCGTGTTCAAAGCATCCCTACCAATTTTTCTTTGCATTTTAGTAACTGTTGAGCAGGGTGTATAGGCCAAGAGGTGCAGAGAGTCACTCAAAAAGCGCACTTTTTGCTCATAATGAGACGCGGTCGAAGGTGTTTGGAGTATTACAGTCGACTCTCGTTATCTCGAATTCCAAGGGACTCACTGAAACACTTCGAAATATCCGTACCTCGACATATCAGAGTTGAGAGAGTGAGGAAAACAATAAATTGAACGACCACATTTAACAAATGAATATGTAATTTGACTCCTGAAGTTAGAAATATATATAAAATAATGTGGAAAAGAGGAGAAATTGCTCCTTAGGAGCAATTTCTCCTCTTTTCCACATTATTTTGTTACCTGTTGTCATAGTTTCTTGTTAAAACAGGGACCAGATTTTCACTTCGAGATAAGCGGTAATTCGAAATCAGCTAGTTTGAGATAACGAGGTTCGACTGTATTTACTTTTTTACAGCTACTGTCTGTGAAAGTTGCTGTCATTGTACTGTAGCTAAATAACCATGGCATGTATACTTGTAACTGATATAATAATTCCATGTAGTCACATGGCGTTTTATACAACGTCGCATATAACGTAGATGTAACGTCACGGCGTTACATTGTTCATACAACGTTGTATAAACGTCATGTGCCTGCTAGGTTAAATGTTCATCTGGTCTGTGCTTGCTAGAAATGGGAATCAACATTTGGCACCACTGTTCACAGCCTGAATATAGTCAGAAACCGTGGACGGCACCCTTAGAGCTTATATTCTCCGTTAAGACATTCTAAAGTATCCAGTGAGTCTGTAAGCAGAAAAGCGAAGGTCTTGATCAGGCTGCGCGGATATGCAAGCTGATCTGAGCCTCGCTGTCTGCTCTCAAAGAGCAAATTCTTTCCTTTTATGGCTGACGCAGGCGTCTGAAAAGGGTCAACTTAAAAAGGAAAGAAAAGTACGCGTATTGGCGTACAGGCAAGCAAGCTGAACGTCACAAAAGTCGTCTCCCTTGTCAAAAATGGTGGAAACTGTCCCAAGTGTATCCATTTATCACAAGTATTTAACCCATTAAAGACTAAATAAACTCTCCTATACTATATATTGGAAGAGTCCATTTTTGATTTTAGGTATGTCAGGCTATATTATATAGATAATCCTAAAGAAAAATGATTGAATTATTTGCAAATAGTGGAGACCCTGATAAGACGTCGCGTTCTGCGGCGTCTGATCTGGGCCTGCACTGTTTGCCAGTTACCCGTTTAGGAGTCTCCAGTCTTCAATGGGTTAACAAACCATACTTGTCATAAAATTCAAACTTCCATTTCACCACCTATCAGCGTGTAGAAATACTGCTGGATTGCACACATTGTAAGAACCTGATCAGATGCAGCGTTTTGCGGCGTCTGATACAGATCTTCACTGTTTGCCAAGGTTTTCTGTCAGGTCTGTTTTTCATGGATTTCAGGAGATACAGCTAACAGAAGAACAAATTTCAGGTAATTGACTCCTCCGTTAGAAGGCTATAGCCACGCTCATGCGTAAATCCTTAGACAAACAATATCGTGATACCTGTATTTGTCAATGAAAACTGCATTCGTACCTGTATTTATCAATGAAAAAGTACACAGGTAATATTGTTTGTCTAAGCAATAACATTAACCGTTAACTGGTAAGCTATTTTGGTTGGTCAGATTTTGATGTCATTTACTGGTCAGGTGATTTCACGGAGGACTCAATTTCTCCGACTTATATTATTTTGTCCGCTTAGTGAAGCTAAATTGCAGTAAACTACATCTGTTGCACGAGAGTGGCTCAAAATTAATTAATTAATTAATTAATTAATTAATTAATCCAGGTGTAGATTCTTAAACAAACAAACAAACGACACACGTTGGCGACATTGAGAGGAGGAAGAAGAAGAAGAAAATAAACAAAACAAAACAAAAATAAAACAAAACAGAAAAAAATAAAATAAATAAAACAAACGTGTGTGCTTTACTAAACTGATACTATTTCGACGTCATCCCTGTTATGGTTCTTGGTTTTGACCTATGTTTTTGCGGTTTGTCCTACATTTTTCGAGAAAGTAACCTGTCACTGGTCAAATAGTATATGATGTCAAAATATATATTTGTACTTTGCATTAATAGTTCGGATTTTTAGATTTTTACGTCAGATTATGGCATGGATATGCTCAATACGGGCTGAAACATAATAATAAACAGGTTTATGAGGCTGTTCGCAGAAAGGGTAAACCTTTTTTTTTTTTTTTTTTTTTTTACAATGCCCACTGTATTTAACAAACTGTATTAAACTAATCATGATAACTTACCTTTTCAAGTGTTTACATTTCAGCATTTCTGTTCTGTTCTGTACACTTATATATAAGGACAGATTTATGTTTAGAAACACCATTAACACAGAACAACGATCCAAATATAGTCATGCATCATCGTTAATTTCTGAGGTGTTTTACGACTCTTTGGAAATATGTAGGGGTCAAACGTTTCAACATACAGATCCTTGTCACATATTTCAAAACAGTCTGCTTCGGGTATCTTTTCTTCAAAGTTATTTCTTATTTTGCTTCAGTTTAGGAAAACAACGTTTAGATCGTACGGACGTCTTATACACTGTACTTGAGCATGCTTTATAAAGGAATACTGTTCCTAAAGTTACTAGCTAACCTCTTAAAGCACTAATCACGAATGCAGCAGATGATACTTTGATGAGCATTGGTCATGGAGTCGTTCAAGCCTAATTTTCAGAGCAAATAAGGTTTGGAATTTCATGTGAATACTTTGCGTTGCAGACGATTCGCATGGAATACCAAGTGTTATTTGCTCTGAGAAACGATACAGAAAATAGAAAAGAACGTCATCTGCTAAAAGTTTGCTCAACGCATAAACCACACATGGTAAACTATTGAGGTCTTTGTGCAGAAGCGCACTTTATGAGAAAATACGCAGAAGCGCGGTATGTGAGAAAATATTGGATTTGGAACTAATGTTTTTATTGTTTATATTTCTATCAGAATTTAAGGAGGCTTTTAGTCTCTTCGACAAGGATGGAGATGGGACCATCACTTCACAGGAGCTGGGAACCGTCATGAGATCACTGGGTGCGAATCCAACTGAGGCCGAGCTCCAAGATATGATCAACGAAATTGATGCGGACGGTAGGCGCCTAGTATACAGCAATAAGAGAACTCAGCATGCAACGAGCGATAGCTTAAAATGATTGGATACCAAACTTGAAGGGGGTCTACTCTAAAACGAAATAATTTGCTCCAGTTTGGTATCGGCTTAGCCTGGAACAATGAAAAATGGCTTTTTGCAAGCCCGTTGACTGGAGTGTTTCGATGTCAACATCTGTCTGATATAATAACCAACATATTACTAACGGTTGATTAGTTATGACCATTTTCACAAACTGACCATAGAAAAGAATTTCGACCTCGGCTTTGTCAATGCAAACTGGTATATGTAGTTGGCAATTAATTTGGCTAGATCTTTTCAGTATATATGTGTAAACAAAATATCCTGCATGGTTTAAGACCTACGGCTAATTACATATGTTCACATTTATGGTCTTGGCTTAGCCCCGGGCGATGAAAAATGGCATTTGGTCAGTCCGTTGGCTAGATCGTGTCGGTACCAATCCATGTGCGAAAACATTATTTAAATATTCCTAATCGTTCAAGCATTATGAACATTTTTGCAAACTGACCACGGACGGACGGAGGGACTCACAAGTCGATTATAGGACACATTCCGAAAATCAACCTTACCTTACAACCAGTCGGTCGACTTTTCGGCGGGTCGCGCAATTAAAAAAATATCGACATTACATCACAACAAATCGGTTCACTCATAAGCTTCTTATTCTGCAAGAAGGCTTAAGATAATTTGAGGAACGCAAGATGCTTCAAAGATGTTAACAAAGGGGGCAAATCTTTCCTTTAAGAGTAGCCCCCATTTGTGAAAACACGCAAGGATTTCCATGTAAGAGCTGTTTCCTCAGCGTATCCGTCTCTCCCCCCCCCACCCCCCCCCCCCACCCACACTTTAGAATAATGTATACACTAAAAAGAGAGCATTCTAGATCGAGTGCTTATGCTTCTCTTTTAACCCATTTATGCCGAGTGGACTCTTTCACTTTAACTCTTTGGACAGGTTCATTTCCTATATAAGGGGTGTCTGGTTAGTTTTCATAATTGTCGTATTTTGTAGAAATATCTGAACTTAATGCAAACAGTGTAGACCCTGATTAGACGCCGCGTTCTGCCACTGTCCATTTTATGGGACGCTGGGCTTATATGGGTTAAAGAACTCTTACCCCAGTAGGAAAGGATTGTCTTCTCTGGTACATAGAATCCTCTCTCAAAAGGAGCTACCCTAAAAAGGAAAGTAAAAGAAACTCTTTATTACTTTCCTTCATTTACGAGGAATCCTCTTTGAGAAGGGAGACAAATACTTTCTGAGCCGTAAGTTCTCTTTGAGTTGCTTAACCCTTTCACCTTAGAGTTTCTAAGTGGGCTCTTCCGAGTTTGAATTTGCGCATGTTCATTATTGCAAACAGGGTAACGGTCAAGAAACAAGAACAGAATGGCAAATAGTGTAGATGTAGATGATACGGCTCGTTACGAGCTGTCATCTGGATATACACTGTTTGCAAAGGTATCTGTTTTGGGTCTGCAGGGCCAAAAGGGTTACATTCATCTTAACTTGAAAGGAACAAAATGTCAAGTTCATCGTGATCATGTTTATGGGTTTTCTTTTGATCTGGCTTCAGACTGGCATTGAGCCATTTGCTTTGTTTCATTATAGTGTTTGTGATTACGTGTGTTTCACTGTTGAGGCAGAGCCGGATCACTATGCGAACCGGACATATGTTTTTCATTTGAAGCTGCGTCAGAATTAAAAGCGCCATATTCCTAAAAAGTGACATTTTATTATCCCAGCAAGGTTTAATAAATTCATATATGGTATTAATACGATCATAAAATGTGGCACCTGACAACGTGTAAAATTTCAGTTAGTCTCTCGTTTTCGAATTGGATCAAAAATAGAATGACCTTTTTTATCATTTCTCTGAATCAATGCTGCCAACATTAATTCAGAGATACGATAAAAAAAAACACACACACACACACACAAAAAAAAAAAAAAAAACACACACACACACACAAAAAAAAAAAAAAAAAAAAAAAAAAAAAAGAAACAATTATTTTTAATCCAGTTCAAAAACGAGAGACTAATTGAAATTTTACAGGCTGTCAGGTGCCACATTTTATAATCGTATTAATACCATATATTAATTTATTAAACATTTCTTGGATAAAAATGCCTATTTTTGAGGTATATGGAGCATTTAAAGGTGAGCGCCTTAGCAGCTTTCTACAGCCGTTCCAAGACGGTTCCTCTGTTGCAGTGATTCTGTGTTCAGGCATCGGTGGTTTTATATGTGGCATTAGTTCTGTCATTATTTGTTCCTTATTTCTTCTTCTTCCGGTGCCTCGGGAAGGCTGTGTTTCCTGATTGCGGATTTCCATGGCATATTCACTTATATTTGAGCCAGCGCATTACAAAACCAACAAAATGGCTTGTGCGCCCAGCGAAGACTCTGATCAGCCTGGGCATCCGCCCAGTCTGATCAGTGTCGTCGCTGTTCGCATGAAGAAAGCTTGGGTCCTTAGCTACCCATTGAGCGCACAGCGAAGACTCTGATCAGACTGGGCGGATGCCCAGGCTGATCTGAGTCTTCGTTGGCGCACATGCCAGTTTGTTGGTTTTGTCATGCGCTGGCTCATTTTTATGAACAGTCGATACACAGATTGTGTAAGAAAATCCAATTGGCTCCAATAATGTCTTTCTACACATATGTACATATGTAGAATATGTTGTTCCTGGTCTTGTCTCCTGTCATGTTACCGTAATCCCCTAAATATTGGGACACCCTAACTCCTTACCGCACTTGCCCTAAAACTTTAAACAACTCTCTTTGGCTACCTATTGACATGTATGAAATTTGTCAGATGAATGGGAACAGTGTAGATCCTGATCAGACGCCGCATTCTGTGGCGTCTGATCAGGATTTACACTGATCGCTCTGGCCTGTCCGTCCCAATAAGTTTATTTCGGCAATCTACATGCTTGTGCCGTGTTGATTTCCAGGCAACGGGGTAATCGAGTTCCCAGAATTCCTTACTATGATGGCCAAGAAAGTAAAAGATACGGAATCTGACGAAGAATTACGGATGGCGTTCCAAGTGTTCGACAAAGACCAGAGTGGGAAAATAAGCGCCGCAGAACTTCGTCACGTGATGACTAATTTGGGAGAAAAACTCACCGATGAAGAGGTTGATGAGATGATAAGAGAAGCTGATACTAATGGCGATGGCGAAATAGATTATTATGGTAGATGCCCCTGTCATTTATAATAATATATAGCCTCTCCCCCACCCAGACCACACACATACACACACGCACGCACCCACGCTCAAATAAACCGTAAAAATCAAATGGTCGGTCATATCTGAAAACGTTCTCATATTCAGACCATCCTGCCCATCCACATAGTCTAAGGAAGACATTGGTTTCTTATTGGTAAACTCAATACTACGGCATCCAATGATTCTGTTAGTCTACAGTGAAGACCCTAATCCGAATGCGCGGATGCGGGCATTCGATGCCCACATTTGCTCTGGCGATAAGTGAGAAAATTGCGCCCGACGAAGATTCGAATGAGCCTGAGCATCCGCGCATGAAGAAATTTTGCATCCTTGACTATCCGAAATGCGTCAGGTGATCATTCTGATCAGACTGCGCAAATGCGCAGGCTGATCTGAATCTTCGCTGAGAGCACACATGTCCGAAGGTACGTTTTTTGACGTTACTGCTCATTTTATGCATTCAAACTACTCGATGGAATCCACAGACGGTGCAGTGTATGATAGATCTGTTTTCATACAGTCATAGAATTATAGAGGGGAATGCATGAAATGTTTGCAGACAAAGTAGAATGTAGGTATCCAGGTAAAAACGAGCATCGTTAAGTCACCATCATCGGTTAGAATGTAACAATTTGCATTATACCAGCAGCAGTATGCATCAGAAATGTTATGCTGAAACAAAAAAAAAAAAAAAAAAAAAAAAAAAAAAATAAATAAATAAATGAAAAGAAAAAAAAAATAATAATAAAGAAGCTGAAGCGAAATATTGAGGGCTAAAACAACAGTCGAACTTCGACATGCTCATTGGCTCGAACATTTTTGTGACCATGGAAATTTGTTCGAGATATGGGTAGTTCGAGCCACTGAGGGTAAAATAGCGTCAGGTTAGGAGACAAGTGGGAATAATACATGTATGTCTTATCGATCATTAATAGAGTAATGGTTTGTTATGAACGCATTAGAATCGCCTCGACGAGGCGATTCTAATGAGTACACATAACATACATGTTCATGATAAAATAGAAAAAAAAATCTAAAATATCTCCAAATATTTAATTTCTTGAGCTGTTGGAAAGATTTCCTAGGGACTCAAAAACAAGTTCGAATTAGCCACGATAAACGAGTCATCAGTGTTCGAATCATTGTATTCTGTATTCCGATAACACATAATATTCTGAATACATGTGCATATGTTTGTTTGGAGTAAGATGTTGAACAACAACCAATGAACCACGCCATGCAAAAACGTGTCTTCGGGCATATGCGGACAGCGAAGGCCCAGATCAGCCTGCGCATCCGCGCAGTCTGATTAGGGTCTTCCCTCTCCGCTTACAGATTCATGGGAAACAATAAATGTTTCATTGGAGAGCAAATGTCCGGGTGAGACTTTGCGCATGCGCGGTATGATCTGAATCTACGCATTTTGCGTATGTTCGAAAGCGCTGTTTTCGCTTGTGGCGGCCAAAATATTAATAACAGACATTATCTGATAATGTGACAGAATGAAAAATTACAAAACTCAAAAGAAATACCGCGACCAACGGTCACATTTTTACAACAAAAGCCATTTTATTATTTTTAGAATCCCCAAAGTGCATTTTAATTAATAATATTTAACGTCTCCACAATAACCACACATCCTTACAACACATGTTTAATGCTTAGCACTTGTGGTAAAATTTTTCAGTAGACGACATTTTGAAATAGTTTGTTTATTTTCACCAGAAAACAGGATTCGACACATCATGCAATAAAATGCATAAAATGTCAAAACACGTTTGTTAGAAAAATAAGAAAAGTATTTCAGTATGTCGTCTGCTGGAAATTTTACATAGAGTGCTAAGCGTTAATAACACGCCAAGGCTAGTTATTATAAGGACTGACTGTACAGTTAATGTACTGAGATTGCACCACCCTTCGACTGCGCATGTGTATTCGGTATTGAATATTCGTTCAACACCCAACTGCCTCCTCAACTACATGTGGTAATGACCAGAAAAAAGATATCACGATATTATTAACCCTAGTCCTGCTGAACCCGGATATACCCTGTCTTTACAAACAGTGTAGATCCAGATCAGTTGGCTTCTGAAGAAGCCAACTGATCTTGATCTGCACTGTTTGCCATTAAGTATGTGAATTTGTATCAACAAACTGGATCAAGTAATCTAATTGGCTGAAAATTGTAAGTGGGTGTGGTATCTTAATTTATTCAGCAGGACAAAGGTTAAGGATACCAAGTGTCCGACACGATTCTGTATCATGATTCTTTAACTCTGTTAGTTTTTCTATATTCAATGGTCACAAAATATACTAGTATTGGGTTAATGCTTAGTATGCTGGGTAATAAAAAGTCAGCAGATAACAATTTGAAATAGTTTCTTGTTGTTCCCGGAAAATAGGTTTTGACATTTCATGCTAATTGTTTCCTCAGGAAAATTGAAAATTTTTACCCACAGGAAAATTGAAAATTTTACCAATAGTGCTAAAATGATAAAAATACATATTGTCTCCTTTCGTTTCAGAATTCGTACATATGATGACAACTAAAAGCTGATGATATAAATACAACAAGAGTTTTGGTAGATTTTGCTGTACATTTCACACAAATGATGTCAAAGAAGTCAGCTGGGGCACAACATTTCTTACAATATTGCCTATATGCCCAGCGCAGTTTGATCAAAGTTTTCGCAGCGCATTCTTTGTGTAGCCAAGGACCCACAGCGGACAACGAAGACTCTGATCAGCCTGCACGGATGTGCAGGCTGATCAGAGTCTGCGTTGGGCGCACATGCAGTCTTGTAGGAAATGCTGTGCCAGGCTCAAAAATGATGTTCTTAATTTGGTGTCGTCACACAGGTATAAGTGCTCTGAGAAAGGAGACTTCCAAATATCTCGTTATATCAATCTGTTGAGAGAGAGAGGGTAGGGTATTGTGTTACATGACTGTTTTCCTATAACCTATAAAATATTGAGAAAGTGTTGTCTTTATGTCCAAAATATTACATATAAGTCAGCATTGACAAAACTAGTAACTAGGCCCAATATAGCCATTTAGCAGTAAAATGGGAAACAAAGAGCATCAATGTAACACAGTTGTTCACCCATTGTCCTACAGGCAGTGTTTGTCTGCAGTAGCAGAATACGTCTTTAGTAACAGTGCCACAGACTAAAATCAGTTGGTTTGCCCTTTCTTTCTTTTTTTCTTTCTTTTTTTTTTTTTTTTTCATTTTCCCTTTTGATTTTTTGACAATAGTATTAGGTATTTGAAGTCTCGGTGTGTTTAAAATGATAGGACATTAACTATTGTAAATCTTTCAACCCTTAGTTGCTGAGTTGGACTCTTCCATCAGTTAATTTTGGTATGTCCGTTGTTAAAAAAAAAGAAGTCAGCTAAAATAATAAAAAAGAATGGAAAACAGTGCAGATCCGGATGAGGCGTCTCGTTATGAATCGTCTCATCTCGATCTACACAGTTTGCAAATATATATGTTTTGGTATGCAAGGATGAAAGGGTTAACACTTTCAGCCTGGTAGACCAAACAAATCCTGATGAGAAGACATGTAACGAGCCAGGATCAGGATCTACACTGTTTGTCTTTCAGTTTTGGGTTTTAGACTGCAACCCCTATTTGCATCAGTGGACATATTCAAACTAATGGAAGGAAAAGTCCACTTCAGAAACTCAGGGATTAAAGAGATCGGCGATTACGATCAACGTCCTTACCTCATTCATTTTAAAAATCTTGTTTCCCATCGCGTATTTCTATATCGCGTATTCTATATGAAAAGTAGTGGTATATACTGTATCAGACCCATGTGCTATTCTGTTTGATAATATATTAGCAGCACTACTAAATAGCAAAAGAAAACGTACACCTTATGATTGTAAAATGTATCTAGTGTGTAAAATGTGCATTTCAATCAACAACTGAGGGTATATTTGAATTGTTTATTCAATAATATAAACTAAACATACAAAACATTGATGGGAAATGTTTACAGGTAATTTTTATTGTAACAGAAACATAATTAATATACTCTTACTTTTCTTTGCAAATCAGGGCCCAGTTGTTCAAAACTTACGATGTCATTAGTTAACGTATCGTTAAACATTTGATCATTAAATATGGCATATACGCTAATATTTTTGCTGAAAAATGTGAGTAGCTTTTGCATTTGCAAAAGCTACTCACATTTTTTAGCAAAAATACCTGTGAATTAGATATTGTACTTACTAGTACAGTTAACATTTTGACCACTAACGAGCTCGTTAAGCTAACGATGTTTTGAACTACTGAGCCCAGAAGTATTGCATTTCCTTTTTTGGTCAGTATATATTCACATAACAATTTGGCTTCGTCAAACGAAAAGGTGTCTTCAGGCATATGCGGTATGCTCAAATTAAGAGCATCCTTCGCATCTGTACAGTCTCATTAGGCCTTTTGCCATCATGTCAACTTAACTATTTGTTACGTATATATTCTCAGCCATTGCGCTAAATATGGCACTTTTCAACCATCATGTATTGATACTTTTCCTGATTCTCCACGACAACATATGTTGTGGGTACTCAACAGAAGCGCCTCACGGAGGCACTTCTATTGCGTATCCACAACATATGTTTTCATAGACAATTAGGACAACGAAATTTATCTTGACATCTCTCTTGTCCAGAGCTATGTAAGCCATCACGAAACGGAGAAAAGGAGGAAAATTTGGTTAGTACAAGAGAACAATTAGACATATTTATTTAGTATAAAAAGCTTGTCAAAAATAAAAGCGCAAACTGAAATAAGATTTCAAAACTAAAGAATATTAAAATTCGCTTAATGTACACCGCTGTCTATTCTATGTGTCATTATGAAATCACGCCTATTCAAATATATTGAAACTTTTACAAACAAAAATGGAAAATTTTCAGATAAAAAATTCTGATAATTTTCCTATTCCTGCTCAAAACATAGACTGTGGGTACTCATTAGAACCGCCTCACCGAGTACCCACAATCTATGTTGTTTTTAGTAAAATAAGGAAACTAATGTATACCCCCTAAACCCCTGTTTTACTATATAAAAGTGGGGTTTAAGGGGGTCAAAAATATATAGGCGTGTTTTCGTGATGACTACTATTTATGATAGCATACACTGTATATCATTAGAGAATATAGGAGTACACTGACTTCCTAACGAAATGGACACAGTTTTCCGTACACAATGATTTTGTAAGCAAACAGCGAAGGTCCTCATCAGACTATGCGCAGGCACAGGTTGAGCTTGACCTTTGCTTCGAGTAATTACCTCAACGACACAATTTCTCTTGGCGCGGCACATTTGACATTTAAGGGGACTGTATATTCTTGCTATTTTCCTGCTATTTTAAATCAAAGGGCTGACTAGCCCTGAAATGACAGATTCTATGAGAAACTAATAAATTCCAGGTATCATTCTGTTCTCCATTTAAGTTTATGAGACGCTTCTTCGTCGAAAAAAACGAGCTACAGCGAACAACAAAGGCGCTGATCAGCTTGCGCGGACGCGCAGGCTGATCTGCGCCTTTGTTATTCGCACATATATTAAGGCGGGTTTTCTCAGCGACTCTCGCCATAGATCAAGCACAAGTTGCACTACTTTTGTATGGACAGCTCTTCAATGGCGTACTAATATACACACATTGAAACATTGGGTCTACATTTGTGCGCGGATGAATACGAAATTGAATAGTAGTCAGTCACTTTCTCTAAAACCGTGCGTGGCAACGAAGAATGACAGATAGAATCTGTCATTAAAAAAATGACAGCTTTTGTGACTTCCTGTTTGTCTATCTGCACACCAAGCGCTCTCTTAGAAGGGATATTTTCTCTTCAGAGGAGAATAAAAAAAAAAAATGACAGAAAAGTTTGACTTTCCTCTGAAAATGTAAGGTATCAGCTCTCCTTGAAAAGCCACACATTATATTTCATTTAACTTTTGTATAGAAATTGAAATATTCATACTGGAAATTCATGACTTTGTAATAAATTGCATTAATTGACATTTGTGCCTTTTTTGTACTCGCTGTATCTAACTTGATTATAGAAATGAACCAGCGCTCGATAAAATCTTCATAAAGATTTGTGCGACCAGCAAAGACTCTGATCAGACTGCGCATCCGCGCAGTCTGTTCAGAGTCCTCGTTGATCGCAGGTGCCTTCTACAGCCTCCAGGGTATTGAAAAAGGAATAAACGAGACCTTCTATCATACTGGGTAGATGCACAGGCTGAACTTAGTCTGCTGGTCGCACAAGTCTAAATGTGCGCGGGCTCAAATAATTTTTTATGGATTTTATCGGTGTGTAAACGCCGATGAAACACTCAGAAACGGAATAAAGCGCCAAAGGCTTTAGATATGTTGAGTGATTCGACGGCGTTGGCACATCGATAAAATCCACCAAATAGAATTCATTTCTGATAATTCCAACTCCACCGAGTTTACTTTGATAAGAGGAGTGAAATGGCTTATTTTAGAAATCTGGAAATCTGAGAAATAGTTCCAGAGTCCTCCTCAGTGGTGATTTATCAACTTAGATGTATAAATGACGTTATGAATTTACTTGCGACCAATCAGCTTGCGCTAAATTAGTATAGATTTGTTGAGTTGGAATAAGTGTACTATAAAAAGGAACCATTTCATGACATACGGACATACAGGAGCTATGGCATGCAATGCTAGCATTCTGCTGAAGTCTATATCGGGCCGTTAACGGCCGGACAGGAGTCCTAACGGCCGATAACGATCCGACGTGTAATTAAACAGAACTGTTATTGGGATTTACGGTGTCTTTCCGATAGCCTTGTGGCTGTCGGGCCGACTGGGGTTATTGTCATTCGTATCTTGGACATAGAAGAGGACCCAACCCAATTCTCTCCTTTCATAGTCTTTCTTCTAAGTTACACATTCTCTGCTCGGTAAACAGCGAGTTTTCCGATCGATTTTCTGAGCCAGGCTTGAACCCAGTACCTCCAACACCGCAGTCAAACACACTTACCTTTCGGGTACGGCATATACAGACAGCAACAGTTCTGATCAGGGTATGGAGATGCACAGGCGTATCTAAGATTGTGATGTTCGTTTGAGATTAAACTCCCTTTCGAGTTGTCGCTGAAAATGAACATAGTACTGCATGCGCCGCAAACAGAATAAAATACATTATAAGTTAAAAACAAAACAAAACACATACACACACAAGAAAAAGTACATTTGACATGTACGGACAGCAAAGACATAGACAAGGTCTGCATCTGCAGTAGTATTGCATTCGATACTACTATTCGCACAATGTGATCCGATTGTCTTAGCTAGACACTCTGTGGACAGCCAAGAAACTACCCAACGGGCAAATGTCGTTTATAAAGCGTCGCATCAACGTCGATGCAACGTCATGACGTTGCATCGACGTTGATCCGGCGTTGTCTCAACGTGGTGTGCCTGAAGGGTAAATCTTCTTCAAACGGAGAGCGAGGACACTGAGCATGATAAACGCATGCGCAGGCTGATCGTAATCTTCGCTAGGCGCACATGTACATGTTCAAAAGATACATGTTCTCACGTTGCGGCCCAAATGCAAATTACACATGCTCAGATCAGTATGCGCTGATTGTACGGGATCAGGCACTCAGTGTAGGTGTGCCAACTGCGAAAAAAGAATTTACCGTAGCGAAGTCTATTTTCATTATGCAAACGATGTGTTTTATTGCTAGAGACAAGTAGCACCTTGCAGATTTGATCACACACTGACTGCCTGTCTTTTTCACCTGACGCTAATACCACGGCGAGATATATATCATATTATTATGTCTGACACAATGTAATCATCGTATTTGTGTGAGAGAGACTCCAGGGGGTTTGGGGTAAATCGTTTGGTTTTTATGCCCCCGCTATTCGAAGAATGGTGGAAAGGGCATATAGTGTTACCAGTGTCCGTCCGTTTCCGTCCGCGGCTTTGCTTTTGTTTTTCACGTGGGGGCACCCGTGTCCTTCGGGCACATTTCTAGTATTCTTAAAGACTTGTATGTCTAAACAGTGCTGAACAATGTGCCAGGATATGGCTTACTTTACCACTCTATTGGCAATTTAAGCAGACGACAAACTAATGATAATTTTCGCAAATTCCCAGAAAATAAGATACGACATTTTATGCAAAGGAGATGATTTGCATGAAATGTCCAAACTGGTTCTAAAGGAGGCAATTTGCATGACATGTCAAATCTTATTTTCTGGAAAAATAAGAAAAAATATTTCACAATCTGATCTGCTGACATTTGTAAACGAAGCATGATAAGCATTAAACATTTTTACTACCTCAGCAACAGTTGGTAACATTTGAATTCATGTAGTACCGTATTTTTCTTAAGTATTCGAACAGTAAGGCATGAACAAACAGTGTAGACTCAGACACTGGAACGTAAAACGGGGTTTTGTGAGTGTGTTCATTGCTCTTAACAGCAATTCCTTTTAAGAACTTATATAGGGATCAAACATGGTTTTTTATGCATTAACATTCGCCAGGTCCCGTGGGATGTGTTGAAAACCGCGGCCGAACGGTCACGTGGGAGGTGTTGAAAACCGAGGATGAAGGCCGCGGTTTTCAACACCTCCCAAGGGATCTGGCGAATGTTAATGCATTGAAAAACTTTGTTCGATCGCTATTATTGCATAAAAACTGAAAACATTTGCTACATTTCATGTTTTTTCTTGCACTATTTTGTTTCGCCTTTTAACCGATGTCGCGCGAACGCTATTTCCACGGACTATGCTCGTTCTAGGGCAGGGCAGTACACATCATGTGACGGCAGTAATTCTGTGGCCCAGGTACGAGCATATTGAAAGTTGCGTAGCCGTGCATTAAAAGCGCGTGAATTGCCTTGTTAATACACAGCTTTTCGCCAGTTAATGCACGGCTGTTAATGACGTGCGACACTGCTTTTTATGCAATAATTAGTGTTAAGTCTGAGTGGCGTCCGTAAAACCTCTCCCCGTACCTCTTTCTATCTACTGGTCCTTTGTGATCATTGAGTCCATGCAGGGATTTTTGAACATTTATGTGAGGATCACTGATTAAGCCTGATTACCTAGTCTGGAGTGCGTTCGTTGCTCTCAAGGTTTAACTCCTTTACAATCTTTAGAATTATTTGTTGTAAAAAAAAAAAAAAAAAAAAAAAAAAAAGGATAATAAATTCGTACAAAAAGGTTATGCAAGTACCTTATGTAATGTTCTATATCACGTGTCTATTTCACTTGATGCATTTTGTCTGACATGACTAGCCATAGGCGTAGCGCTCATTACGCACATACGCAAGTGCGTACCATGCGTAAGAATTTTTTTTACAATAAAGTGGCATTAGCATAAAATATTTGGCTCTTTACATTAGGGGCTGCTCTTAAAGGAAAGAATTTGCTCCCTCTGGGAGCAAATTCTTTCCTTTAAGAGTAGCCCTAATTTAGAAGTGCTTCCAGGTATACATTTTCAAGAGTTTTCCTGGATTTGCGTACAAATAATTCCGTTCTAGCTACGCCACTGCTAGCTAACACCGCACAAGCATTTATGGTATTCCCAGTCTGTTCATAAAATTTCTGTAATTTGGCTTTGATAAATTTTGCTGCGAGTGTCATTTATGTGGGGTCTAAAATGTCATATGAGAATACCATGGCTCCAGAGAAGAGAAGCGTCCAAAATATATTTTTCATATTTCCCCACGAAGGCATATGTTGTGGGTACTCATTAGAAGTGCCTCGCCAAGACACTTCTAATAATTACCAACAACATATGATCTTTTATGGAAAAATACGAAAAATCTCCAAACGTTTTGCTTGCAATAAAAGTAGTTTATCTTGCTATAGAATATTCTTTCATCGCTTATCCCATATGTCCATCTAAAACTGTGTCCAATAAGTCTGCTGAATCCAATGCACGAATATTTCGCCACTTCTTACTCCATCATGAAAACACAGTGTTATCTCAAATATTGGTCATCTGTCCACAGTTATCATCTTCCTGTAACAGCCACTTTCCTGATATCTTAAAGGGTTGTTTTACCAGGTATTTAACCCTCCCTACAACAGTCAATTTCATTTATTTTCAAGGGTGGCTATTGTAGGGAATTTGAACTGTATCATCAATTTATCGTCTGCTTATCCCATTTATGCCGAGTGGATTCTTCTATCGTAACTCTTTAGTTCGGTCCATTTCAAGTAAAAGAAGTATCTGGCTGGTTTGTTTACAGAAATTCCTACATTTAATTCGAACAATGTATACCCTGATCAGACGCCGCTGTCCGCGGCGTCTGATCTGTGTCTACACTGTTTAGGCACAAATGGGTTCATTAACCCACAGAGTGGTAATAAGGCTTAAGAACATTTACTTGGCTTTTTCAGGTCTCAACTGGAACCAGCTTTATGTTTCCATCTAAACATTTAGTACTTTGTCGGCTAAATCAGTAGACGAACACTAGTCCTTTGTAGAAAATTTGAACGAATTTTCAAGCTTTGTTTTCCGTTAAAAATACGACAAAAATGTCGTCTGCAGCTATTTATAGTCAGTAGGTTAAAACTATCCGACAGATGGATTGGATATGTTATGATACACTAATTAAGTTAGGTTCTGCGCAGCTCATGAACAAAATTGTCTCCTCCGCAGAACCGATTGTCATCCAATGAAAGCAAATTAAAGCTACCTGCGAAAACCTACTGACTTAACCAGTATATTTTTAAAGTATTTTGTCCTGTTTGTCTAAGGTAAATTAATCGTTTTCATATGGACGTTGTTAAGTACGTTCTGTGGAGGAGTTTGTTTATATCGACAGGTACACGTATAGGATGGACTTGCTTAATTTTGAGACAAGATTGGTGACCCATCAGGCGCAGAGCGTTGAAACAACGTCGATTCAACGTTGATTCAAAGTTAAGACGGTAAATCAACGTTGAATCGAAGTTGTTTCAATCAACACTGACGTTGTTTCAACGTTGTTTGTCCGCTGGGTAAGCGTTAAAGGTGTCTAACCATTTAGGATATGTTAGGTACTATGACCCGTCACTGCAGATGAAGAACTTGTTAGCCAGTGGGATAATTATTTTTGTTTACCTACTGGGCGCCTTCAGTGATGAAAATACTGACGCTATTATACATCTATTATAAAGACACCAAGTAATAATTATATTAACCCTAAAAGCGCTGAACAAAATTGCAGCAGACGACATTCTATGTTTTACCAGTTGTCAGTGTAAATAAGGCTTGTTATTTCATGTACGGCAGATGCTTCACATGAAATGTCAAACATTATTTTCTCTGAAAATCAATATAAATCTTTTAAAGTGTCTTCTGTTGTTGCAGTGGTGACTGATGCTTCAGTGGGTTTAACTGAGCTCTTTAGCACCAGCATGTTGCTCTTAATTTACGGGGGTAAACAGTACCATATGAGCATAACAAGCGAAAATGTACCTTTAGGGAATGTGCGGACAGACAATAGATTGCGCATGTGCACTGTCTGATCAGGCCCTTCGCTCTCTATTTGGAGAATTCATGGCTATCAAAGAATGTCTCAATCTAGTGCAAATGACATCCTGCAAATGACATCCTGCAACAGTGCGCATGCGATTTAAAGTTGCTTATTTTGTATGTTCTCGAAGACATTTTATCGCGTGGTGCCCATGCTTGTGTCTAACATAATGTGAACATGATGAGCACGAGAACAATCCCAATAACGCTAAACTTTCTGATCTGTGGGTGTGAGTGCAGCAAACTTCATTAGAAGCTCAGATTAAAGGTTAGTATTTTTTTCCGCAAACACACAAGAGGGCTTACGAAGTCAAAATCTCAAAATATAACTGATAACTATAAATAATATTTAAAAGATTTTACTTATTTTACACAGATTAAATATGTTATACGACATTTCATTTAAACTGTCCCCAAAATAAGAAAACAATATCACTTTTCATCCGATGGCTTAGCCTGCAGTGATCTAACCCATTGAAGACTTGAGACCCCTAATCGGTTAACTGGCAAACAGTGCAGACCCAGATCAGACGCCGCAGAACGCGGCGTCTGATCAGGGTCTCCACTGTTTGCAAACAGTTCAACCATTTTTTTTCTGTAGGAATATCTATATCATATAGCCTGGTATACCTAAAATCGAAAATGGACTCTTCCAATATATAGTGTGGGAGAGTTTACTCAGTCTGTAATGGGGTAAATTGTAAAGAAACTGTCCAGAAAGAGCCACAATCACAGATCAAAGCCTACCAATGACACCAAAAGGAAGAGTAAACAAAGTACGATGGACAGCATACACTTTACAAACCAAAGAAAACCAAAGCAACCAGCTCCCTCTGTCCTAACGAAGTGATGATAATGCCACAGATGACATGCAAAACACCCGGGGGTGAGGGGGCGGGGGGGTGGCTCTCTAGACAAAAGTAAGACGAACATATACCCCATTGTAGACAAACAATATATTCTCATTTGCTCAGTCAGTTAACTTAGCAAGGATTTACTTGCAATATTAAGTACAACAAGAATCAAGATATAAAATATCAAGTTTAACTATGGTATATACAATGTATCAATCCGTCTAAGACAGTGTACCATCCCCTTTCAAGACCAACATGAACCCTTTTCCAGACAGCTTCGTGAAGTGCCCTAAACATTCGACATTGGACATTCAACATTCGAATGTCTAGCCATTAGACATTCGACATTCAAATGTCTAGTTATTAGACATTCGACATTCGAATGTCTACCTATATTAGACATTCGACATTCGACATTTAAATGTCTACCGCACAACATTCGACATTCGAATGTCTAGTCACTTGACATTGGACATTCGACATTCGAATGTCTAGGTGCTAGACATTGGACATTCAATATTCGAATGTCTAGCCATTAGACATTGGACATTGAACATTTGAATAACTAGCCATTAGACATTGGACATTGGACATTTGACTGTCTAGCCATTAGTCGACATTCGACATTCAAACGTCTAGCCGCACGACCTTCGACATTCAACATTCAAATGTCTAGCTGCCAGACATTGGACATTTGACATTCGAATGTCTAGCCATTAGACATTCGACAGTGGACATTCGAATGTCTAGCTGCACGACATTCGACACTCGAGTGTCTAGCTGCTAGACATTTGACATTCGACATTCGAATGTCTAGCCGCACGACACTGGACGTTCGATATTCGAATGTCTAGCCATCAGACATTGGACATTCCACATTCGAATGTCTAGCCATTAGACATTTGACATTCGAATGTCTAGCTGTTAGACATTGGACAGTCTAGCCACACGACATTCGACATTCAACATTCGATTGTCGATCCATTGGACATTCGACACCTACATTCGATATTCGAATGTCTAGCCATTAGATATTGGACATAAATGTCTAGCCATCAGATATTCGACATTCGAATGTCTAGCTGCACGACATTCGACATTCGAATGTTTAGCTGTCGATTGTCCTTTGTCTAGCAGCTAGACATTCAAATGTCGAATGTCATGCGACAAGACATTCGGATGTCGAATGTCTAATGACTAATGATTAGACATTCGAACTTCAGTGTCGAATGTTTAGCCAACCTATTTGAACGTCGAATGTCCTGTATCTAGACATTCGAATGTCGAATGTCCAATGTTGTTCGGCTAGACATTCCAGTGTCCGATGTCAAATGTCTAGCAGCTAGACATTCGAATGCGGCTGGACATTCGAATGTCCAATGTTTAATGGCTAGACATTCCAATGTCGAATGTCCAATGTTGTGCGGCTTGACGTTCGAATGTTGAATGTCCAATGTGTAGCAGCTAGACATTCGAATGTCGAATATCGTGCGGCTTAACATTCGAATGTCGAATGTCTAATGGCTAGACATTCGAATGTCTGATGCCCAATGACTAGACATTCGAATGCCGAATGTCGTGCGGGTAGACATTTGAATGTCGAATATCCAGTGTGTTGCAGCTTGACATTCGAAAGTCGAATGTCTAATGGCTAGACATTCAAATGTCCAATGTCCAGTGTCTAATGGCTAGACATTCGAATGTCGAATGTCGTGCGGCTAAACTTTCGAATGTCGAATGTCAAATGTCTAATGGCTAGACATTCGAATGTCCAATGTCTAATGGCTAGACATTGAAATGTTGATTGTCCAATGTCTGGCAGTTAGACATTTGAATATCGAATGTCGTGCGCTAGTCATTCGAACGTCAAATGTCTAATAGCTAGACATTCGAATGTCCAATGTCCAATGTCTAATGGCTAGACATTTGAATGTCGAATGTCTAATGTCGTGCGGCTAGACATTCAAATGTCCAATGTCCAATGTCTAGCAGCTAGACATTCTGAGGTCGAGTGTCGAATATTGTGCGGCTAGACATTCGAATATCGAATGTTGAATGTCTAATGGCTATACATTTGAATGTCCAATGTCCAATGTCTAGCCATCTTCACGCAGCTTTTCCAAACAGGTATATATCGATCCCTTCCCAGATTTTTTTACAATGAAAACACACAGCCGTTCTAGACAGACTGACAATAAGACCCCCAACTCAAGTGTATCCTTCAGAAAGCTGCGTGGAATTGTGTGGCGTATGTCAGAAGTTCAAGTGATACACAAGTTTACAAGGCTGTGGTACTACATGTACTGTCGTCCCTCCTATGTTCTTGTGACATATGGACAGTCCGCAAACACATTCCATGCCGCAAACGGTCTGAGGAAGTCCAGATAAGCGCCTAAATACAGATGTCCTGAAAAAGCAAAAATGACAAGCATTTATGCATTTCTGAAGAATACACAGTCAAGATGGCCTAGCCATATGACAAAATGCAAGGTTATCCGTTACCAAAGAACAGGGCCCAGTTGTTCAAAACGAACGACATCGTTAGTTAACGATTCATTAAAATTTACATCGAGTGATACGCAAATATGCTGAAATGTTTTGCTGAAAAAATGTGAGTAGCTTTTGCAGAAGCTACTCACATTTTTTCAACAAAAAATATCAGAATATTGTGCATTGAATCCGCTAAAGCAGTGAACGAGCTCGTTAAGCTAACGACGCTTTGTACAACTGGGCCCAGGTTTTTTCATGATCTTTTGGTGGACAGACGAAGCATTAAAAAGCATTAAAAAGACACCCTGTACGTTTCCCTGAAATGCATTATCTCTTAACGCGCTAATCGCAACTGCAGCAGACGACATTTTGATTTCTGTTTTATATTTTTTCAGAGAAAACTAGACTTGTCATTTCACATGAATCTTCCACTTAAAATATAATAAAATATAGACTGTCTTCTGCTAGAATTTTGCATGGAGCTTTATACATACCGCCTGATACTTTTTGAAGAAAAGAATACGCGTACAGTCCAGCAGAAGTGAAAGTAGTGCTGGCAGAACTTAGATCAGTCCGGTCCTTGACGATGTCTTTTCATGTTTTGTCCTTTCTAGCATTCTTCTCGTACGAGTACTTCATCTGTTTCTTGTGTGCGCGTATGCACTCGCGCATGTATATGATTTAACTTCCTATTCAGCACTTTAACGTGTACTTCAATTGTATCTGTACGTGACAGAAAGGGTATTGCTCGAAACCTTGGCAAGTTCTTCCAGTCAGCTAAATAACCCTGATACTTACCTACTAGTCCTAGCTCTACTTACGTTCTTTCTTGACTTAGAAGTACAGTAAAACCTGTGTAAGAGAGCCACCTTCAAGACTGATTTTAAATAGTGGTTGATGTGGAAAACGTTGTCTATCTTATAAAGGTACATGTCATGTAATTTTGCTAGCAAAATTACATGACATGTACCTTTATAAGACAACCACCTTTCCACATCAACCACTAAGGTCGATTTCAAAGGTGGCTGTCTTACACAGGTTTTACTGTAGAAGGGAAAGGATACACCTTTAAGGGGAAATAACACTGACGTAGAAATATCTACCTACCATCTCATTGTGGCTTACACTTAAAGTAAAGTTTTTGCTTCGGCTGGGAACACATATTTTCCTTTAAGGGCAGACCCCATTTTGTGAAAGATTTAGCTAACCAGGGAAGCGCAATTTACTGTCAGCACAAGTGACCCCCCACCCCTTTGCAAAATGGCAGTTTTAATACACAGCATTTAGTAAAGTGAACTTTTTAAGACAATTACGGTATTGATTTAAGATGCCCCAATATTTTCCGAAAAAGCAAAGCAAAACAAAAAAACAAAAAAAAAAAAAAAAAAAAAATTAAACAAAAAACAAAAACAAAAAAAAACAACAAAAAAACAAAAAACAAAAACAACAACAACAAAACAACAACAACAAAAAAAAAAAAAAAAAAAAAAAAAATAAAAAACGGTTGTACCTATACAACATTAATCACGAAAACGTGACTATATATTGTTGACCCCCTTAAACCCCACTTTTATGTTGTAAAACTGGGGTTTACAGTGCTATACATCATTTTTCTTATTTCTGCTCAAAAACATAGATCGTGGGTACTCGTTAGAAACGCCTCGCAGAGGCGGTTCTAACGAGTGCCCACAATCTATGTTTTGAGCAGAAATATGAAAAATATCAGAATTTTTATCTGAATATTCTCATTTTTTGGTGGTACAATTTTCAGTATATTTGAATAGGCGTGTTTTCGTAATGTGTGATAGATCAACCTGTGCATCCGTACATGGTCATCTCTTTCTAGTCCATCTGTTAATGCAGTCTACAATATCCTGGGATTCTATTTGCGCAGTCTCATCTGGGGTCGCCGTACGCATATGCTCGGAAACATAGTTTCGTATGGCATTGTCAAGATTTTGTTATAAAAGTTATACATTTTGATCTTAGCTGAAAGGCCGAGAAGCGAGGATATTTCCGTCCTGTACATGAATCATTAGCAACAATAATAATAACTATAGTGGACGTTTAATGTTTGAGGGCAATACTGAAGACAAACCTGATTAAGGTGACTTGATACATTTGGTAGATTTTCCGCCATTATACAAAAGGGGTGGTGGGGGTCGGGATTTTTGTGACTTCCTCTTCGCATTCCTGCACACCAGAACTCTTCTGAAAATGTGTTTAATCTAAAATGAAATAATTTGCTTTGGGAGCAAGTTAAAGTGAGCATTTTTTTTCCTATTAAAGTAAACTATTTTCAGAAGGGAGGCAAGATATTTTGATATAATAACCTCCACTGAAAGAGTATCATGTCCCATTAAAGTGGTAGCGGTAATAACAATAGTATAAAGAAGCAATTATTTTAATAATTTCTCTTTTGTCTTCGTCACCGTTTCACAGTTGCGGCAAACTGTTTTTTTTTTTTGTGTGTTTTTTTTTTTTTGTTGTTGCTTTTTTGCTACTTGTATGTAATCAGGTCAGGATAATTGGGGAATTTGGCATTTACATTCAAATACAAATCTAACTGAGCGGCTTTTGTACTCTCTAGTGCATGAATCACTAACTTTCTCTGGTTTTCGACATTTGATGCAATTTTCCAGTATACAAAAGTCTTCAGATGGAAATCAAGTCATATTTTCTGGAATAAAATAATAAAATGAGCCATAACATTGAAGGAAAGCTTACCGTCGGATATGTGCGTCCAGCGGACATTCAACTCAGCCTGCGCATTCGCACAGTCTGATCAGAATCTTCATTGGGTACACTTTGGATAGCCAGGCATGCAAAATTTCTCCATGCGGACAACGAAGGCTCAGATCAGCCTGCGCATCCGCGCAGGCTGATCTGAGTCTTCGTTGGGCGTACATATTAGATGGCACGTTATTTCACGTTGCTGCTTAAATGTTTTTTTTATCTTAAGCGTTGTCTTCAAATATTTACGGAACTCCAAGTATGATAAATGTTTATGATACGATCTGCTGAACAAAAACATCGACAATTTTAACTAATAATTTGTATGGGCCTAGATGTGAGAAAACATAACTTCTGACATGTGCGCTCATCGAAGACTCAGATCCGCGCAGTCTGATTAGTCTTCGTTGTCCGCATGAAGAAACTTTGCAACCTTGTCTATTCAAAATGTGCAAAATTCTGATCCGACTGTACGAATGCACAGGCTTATCCGAATCTTCGCTGGGCGCATGTGTCCTGAAGGTTCGTTTTCTGCCGTTGCAACTTATATGTAAAGTACCTTAAGTGTGTTAATTAATTCAATTATTGTCAGCATCTGGAATCTTTCTTTGCAATATTAACATGAGTGGAACCTGACAAGTATCTTTGATTGATTGTCAAAAAAATTCATTTTCGTTTTTTATTCAGTGCATGTCATGAATACTTTTGTTTTGGGTAAGGTGTTTTGATGTGCGGGAAAGCAAACAGGAAGTCACAAAATTTGTCGCCTTTGTAAAAACTGACTGATTTTCAGGGAAGAGAATTCGGTCAAAATTGTTCTGTCCCCTTGTGAGAAAGGGGTCTACTGTAAAAGCCAAGACAAAAAGGGAGCAAGGTCTTTTTTTTAGAGCAGACCTCTCTTCAGAAGGGATTTTGTGCGCAGTAAAGCAAATCGGAAGTCGCAAAATGTACGAACGACCAAACCTACAATAAGAAAAGTGCGACCAGCGAAGTCTCAGATCAGACTGCGCATCCGCGCAGTCTGATCAGAGTCTTCGCTGATCGCCTGTGTCTTTTACAGCCTCCGGGCTATCAAAAGAGGGATAAACGAGAACCATACTCGGTGCATGTACAGGGTTATCTGAGTCTTGGCTGATTATATACAGGTCTTATTGTAGGTTTTGTCGTGGGCTTGCTCAAATTTTCACTTTTCAAGATTGCGGAAAACAATCGTGTATCAAGTCATCTAAGTGTTTGCAGAAGGAATTTCAAGGGTCTGTTTGGTGGTATTATAGGAATGAGGTTCGTTATCATGCAATCTTTATTTTCAAGTTCCGCTTAAGCCAGTGGTCTGTCTTTTCATAGGCATTTTTATAGACTTTATTTGACTTCACTGCAATTGGTGTTAAGTGCTGTGTGGCGGCCGCAAAAAGTCTCCAATTGCTTCAAAGTAGTACTTTATTTACTTTTGAGAACCCTTGAGATCATTAAGCCCTTTCTAGTATCTTGGAAAATCAAGTTCTGTTTAAGCCTATTTTCATTCTTTTTTGTGCTCTTTTTTCCCAAGGTATAACTTTTTACAAAATTTTATTTGATTTCACTGCAGTTGCTGTTACGTGCCATTTGACGGCCGTGAAAGGTCCCTTCGTACTTCATAATAGTGCAGTTCTTAATCTTATTGGAAATATTGTTTACAATCTAGTCAAAGTATACATACAACAAATTCCTAAAGGATGTTGTCCACGTGATTATCACTGGCCAATGAAATCAAACCGCGCGTTTCTACGAAATCCAGGGAACGGTTATTTATAGCCGGGCTATTCTTGTCGCTGTGACGTCAGAGTGCCGTGTACAAGCTAGACTGGAACATTGTCAAACAGTGCAGACCCAGATCAGACGCCGCAGAACGCGGCGTTTGATAAGGGCCTGCACTGTTTGCTTAAATTACTGGAAATTTAGGGTTAAATGAAAATTCTTAAGTCCCCGTTCAGTAACATTTTCCCAGCCTACACTCAGAGGCAACCGACCCACCAGTGCTGTCAGTGCTTTGATTGCTTTTGGGATTATTAAGTCCATTCTGGAAAATCGAGTTCCACTTAAACCGATGCCAGGGGGGGGGAGGGGGGGAGGCATATGCAGCCCTGCTAATTACAATTCTGCCATATGGTGAGTCTCAATGAATACGAGACTCCGTTCTTATAATTATTATTATTTGTCTGGTAGTTTCCAAGGGCAACCCCAGCAGGCATACAACATCAAAATGACGTCGTATCAACGTCAATGCGACGTGATCACGTCGCATCGACGTTGATACGACGTCATTTTAACGTTGTGTGCCTGCTGGGACCTTGATAGATGTTATTGTACTGTTTGCTCAGGACTGTATGTCCCAGTGCTTATGGTAATACGTTTTACGGATCCAGATTGGCACATGTGAACCGGTCAGCAAGAGGTGTTTCGGGCATGTAGAGGACATGCATGAATTTTTAATTGGCCCACTGTCCATGCCATATTGCGATAACTCTGACTGAGAAAAGAGGTGAGCATGAGTATGTATGAAAGATGTTTCTAAGTACAAGGTGCTAATTGGACCGGCCACAATACTTGTAGAAAAGGCGTCGTTCATTTACATGCACCTGTCTATATTAACTCTAACAGCACCAAGTAAAATTGCAACAGACGACATTTGATTTTTTGTATTATTTTTTCCAGGTAAATAAGGCTTGGCATTTCATGTGAATCGATCTTAAGCAGATGATTCACATGAAATGTCAAGCCTTATTTACTCTGAAAAATGAAAGAAAAAAAAGATGAAAAATGGCGTCTGCTGATGGGAAACAAGAATGATCTATCCGGCTGTTTATCACCCTATGTAGTAAATAATAGTATTTTTTAGTATTTGGATTCAGTTACCTCAAATCAAGTTAACTTTCTGCTGACAGTTTCTTTATCACAAACATGCTTAAACAGCTTTATACGAATTGAAAGTCAAGCAAAGAAAACAAAAGGTATTTCCATACAACTGAGCTTCGACCTCTCTGATAGTTTTCCTGGCTTACCTGGTTTGTCATGCCATGTGAAAACAGTCCCACCCTTTTACATGATCATTTCATGTACATGGTTAGATCAGCCTGACTATGCGACTTATCTTTTTCTCGAGGACATTTTCGTATAGAAATGCAATACATATATTGTATCTTACCAAAAATCTCGCCTCGTCCCGCAGTATAAAGTCAAACCTGTGTTAAGCAAACACCTCAGGGAAAGTCTAAAATTGCTGCTTAAGACAGGTCCTTGTTTAATACAGGTAAATTGTCACTTATTTACCTTTAATGGGATCTGCAATAGTGATATTTTAAGAGGCGATTTTTAATACAGATGGCCTTTAAAACAGGCTTGACTGTATAGAAGCAACATAGGAAATAGGCTTTTATGCTGTATGCGGACAGCAAAGACGATGAATGGCTTGCTCATCTCCGCAGTCTGATCAGGACATTCCTTATTCGTCCATATAGTGTAAAGCATCCACTGGTTATGTCAATGAAAGCAATCCTTATATGATATGCGAACATCGAATGCCCAGTCCTGAGACTTCTATTTGACAAGAGATTTTTAACAGTTACAGACATACCGCATTTAGCCTAGGTATTAGGACATACAGGGCTGAGCAAACAGTGTAGACCCAGATCAGACGCCGCAGAACGCGGCGTCTGATCAGGGTCTACCCGTTTGCCACTCATCTAGCAATTAGGAGCCACAAGAACATGTAGTGAAAATGACTTCACTATAGAGTAGTTAATATTTTCTGGTCCTTTAATTTGAGAATTTGAGATCAGTGAGCCCATTCCAGGAAATCTGAAAATTTATCAGGGTCACTGACGAGGCCTGATTGGCCCAAACTGACTTTTCCGACACAGGAAACTCGACAAGTCTGTTTTTTTTTTTTTCTTTTTTTTTTTTTTTCAAAATTTTGTATGATTATGTGTATTGCTCACATGGTCATTCCTTTTGTCTTTTGTTCAAAGGATAAGGATAAGTATGGTAAGGAATTAAGGTGTTTGAATATTTATGGAAAATACGGTAATCTATGAAACACGTTCAAATGGCCCATATTGGCCTTATCTGAACCTGCACATGTGGTTCGTGTGTACAGATATATGCTCTTTTCATATGTCTCGACCGAATTAACCTTTACTACACTGTACTCTCCAGGCAAATTCAGCAGACGACAACCTGATATTATCTTTTTCTTTTTTTTTCAGAACTAGGCTTTGACATTTCATGCAAAGACAATTTGCATGAAATGTCAAAACCTATTTTCTAGGAAAAATAAAAAAGAATATTTCAAAATGTCGTCTGCTGGAATTTTTACCTAGTATGCTACGCGTTATTACTGGCGATTTGGTGCCAGAATTATCTAAGACATTTGTTGCACGTGTAAATAGTTGTGTCTCTTTACTGCCACTTGTTTATTGATATCATCGTGTGATATGTACATCAGTTAGTATAACTACAATAGTTTGTTCATGGACGTTATGTTGGTAGCTTATCATTGTGGTCATTCCATGGCTAAATATTAAAGGATATGGAATCATCAGATGCTAGGGCGTCACATCACCAGACGATCGCTGAAAAAGTATGTATGTTATTTTGCGTGCGTTTATTATATTATCTTTGCATATACGAATTAAAAGTCAAGCAAAGAAAAAACAGGTATTTTCATACAACTGACCTTTGACCTCTCTGATCGTTTTTTCTATTAAGTGGACTTTATATTCTAGGTTATTTTCCGCCATTTTATACAAAAGAGACAAATTTTGTGACTTCCTGTCTTCTCACCTGTATTCCAATGCCTTTCTAAAAAGTGTTCTACTCTAAAAGGAAAGCAAGCATTTGTTCGCTTAGAAGACAAAAAATGTGCGCGAAGTTTGCATGAAAATAGGCTTACAATTGTCTCCCTGTTTTCTGGGAAAAATATATCATCAGTTTGTCGTCTTCTGAATTTGCCCAGAGAGTGGTAAAGGTTTAACTAAATGGAGCTAGTCTTAAACAGAAGAAACTAATTCCCTATTGAGAGGGGAGACAAGTATTTCCATGTCGGGGTCATTTCCCTTGAAGTTGTATCAGCCCACCTTAAGACCACTTTTTCTGATAATGCACCCTCAAAATAAACATTCCAGCACCATTATTTCACCATGAAACATACCATTATTAATGGGGTAAACATAACTAGGTGATAAATGCAGCGTTAATAGGTATGATATGACTATATCTCGTTTAATGTAGCATTGTTGACCTACATCACGATTATCCTGTTTTGTTCTTGCTTGCCACTTTGCACTTACATTTTGCTGACAAAATAAAAGAGCCCCGCTAGACTTCAGGGAAAAAGATAACATTATTCTCCCCGAACCTTTTTGAAAAAAGAAGAAGAAAAAAAAAGTATTGGATTATGTGTTCGCGTTCGCGTGCCCGTGCGTCCATGTGTTTGTAACTGGCATTGTACACTAAGAGTAGGGTAACAGTTAGACTGGCTCCAGTCTCTAGTGACAAAATATTTTTTCTTATAATCTGTTTAATAATCCACTAAAATAAAACCAAAGTAATATCATGACTATAAAGGCTGGTCACTCTAGAGACCAGCCTTTATAGTCATGATATTTTTTTGGTTTTATCTTAGTGGATTATCAAACAGGATTATGAGAAAAATACTTAGTCACTGGAGACTGGAGCCAGTCTAGGTAACAGTAAGCGGTACTTATAATTGCTAAAAGTTGTTTCCAGATGTGTCTAGGTCTGTACCAGTAGCAGGAGCTGGGTCAGGGAGAGGAGATGGGATGAGGCAAGGGTCGAAATTGTATTTTCAGAACATGGCTATGTAGCCTTACAAATCAAATGGTTAAAACCATGGCGGGCCCAGTTGTTCAAAACTAACGATGTCGTTAGTTAACGTATCGTTAAAACTTTGATCGTTAAATATGGCATATACGCTAATATGTTTGCTGAAAAAAAAATGCAAAAGCTACTCACATTTTTCCAGCAAAAATACCTGTGGATTAGATATTGTACTTACTAGAACAGTTAACATTTTGATCACTAACGAGCTCATTAAGCTGAACAACTGGGCGCAGAACACTTATAGCACTAGTTTTGAGCCTTTAGGTAGTTTGGGCTATGTGGGGATTGTCAAAATTACCTTTATCAAGACATGCTTAGGTAGCATATAGATATCATGAATACATAGTAGAACAAATTTTCACTAAAAGTTTTGCCCCAAAGCGTTTGAGACAGGGTAAGCCCAGTGACAGCCTCATTGTTTATCTGCTATGCCTAATACGCCGAGTCACGACCTTCTGGGATATTCGTCCAGGCCGTCAGACATCTCCAGAACTGCGCAAACAATTTCTTTAAACTCGCGAGAGCCTGTTTGATTTCTTGTATTTCCTTCCTGAGTTCATCAATCCGAAGAGCAACCCTAATTCAGCCCTTTGCTCGACTTAATTTCTTATCACCTCTTTAATATGCTGAGTCATACGCTAGGCATAGTATCTGAGAAACGGAAAGAGGGCGTATTTATAGCATTAGGCATAGATAAGAGATGCGGTAGGGAGTGTTGTCATATGCGCAGCGCCTGGGATTGCTATTTTGCTAGGGAGAGCGACTGAAATTCAGCTGTCAGCATGAAATTCACACGATGAAGAGAAAACTAGAATCTTTCAACAGTTGTCAGCTGTAGAACAAGTAAGCCGTTCTTTTTACTATGAAGAATGTTTTTCGACCTGTTTCATCTCTAATGACTACGATAATGGACTAAAAGCAATTATGCACAACAGAATGGGTACATTGGAGCTTTGTTTTTATGATAAAGGTACAATAAACATTTGGCCTCATAATTCAACACAAAAATCATTGAGCTATATGTAGACTGGCCCCAATCCTTAATGACTAAATTTACCATTTTTTAAAATCATTTTCTGTGATATCAGCACTAAAAAACCTGATTACAATATGGCCATGCTACGATTATGTAGCACTGGTCATATTACCTTTCTATTATTTTTCTTTCTATATCAAAGAGAATGGTAATCATGAATACATGTAATCATTATAGACTGGAGCCAGTTTAAGCTATGCATAGCAAAGTGCCTAATGATAAATAATTCTCCTAGATTTTTATTCATAATTTATAGTTTTATTATATGAGCACTCAGTAAAATTATGTGATACAAAGCATGATGTAAGTTTAACCGTAGCAGCCCTGCAGGCGAAAACCATATAAGATTGCAAACTGAAGAACCAAATGATACGGCTCATAAATGAGCCATCTAATTAGGAGCTATACCGTTTGCCACTTTGCTTTTTAATTTTTGTTTAACACCTATTTTCAACAATGGACGTGTCCAAATTCAAAGATGGAAGAATCCTCTTCAGAATTGTTTTAGAGAAATAATTAATCAAACAAAGACCCATGATTAATCTTTACCTCTCTCTGGGCGAATTCAACAGACGACAATTTGATGATATCATCACGAAAACATGCCCGTATAATATTGACCCCCTTAAACCCCACTTTTATATAGTAAAACTGGGGTTTACAGGGGTATACATTATTTTTCTTATTTCTGCTCAAAACATAGATTGTGGGTACTCGTTAGAACCGCCTCGGCGAGGCGGTTCTAAAGAATACACAATCTATGTTTTGAGCAGAAATACGAAAAATATCAGAGTTTTTATCTGAAAATTTTCAGTTTTTAGAGGTGAAATTTTCTATATATTTGAATAGGCCTGTTTACGTAATGTGTTCCTATTTTTCCCAGAACACAGGCTTTGTCATTTCATGCCAGTTGTATCTAATTGTGCCGTTTTTTTATCATTATTTGATCGTCATCTCTACTTCTCTCGGTGCCTCGAGACGAGAAGGCTGTGCTTGGTGATTGTGTCAGTTCCTGGGTGACCTCATTTAGTAGTTTGTCTCTAAGTAATCTTTGTTTGTAACTCCTCGTGAAATTGGATCCATTCTTAAATCTCTTTAGATAGGTAATGACATCTTAAGGAGATTCCACATCCCTTTCTTGCCAACACTCCAATTACTCTCTTGACAAAGCCAAAGTTCCATACTTGTAGAAACAAACCAACATCATCCCAGCGGACACAATATTGAAACAACGTCGATTCAACGTCAAGACGTTGAATCAACGTTGAATCGACGTTGTTTCAACGTTGTGTGCCTGCTGGGATGCCAATTTGCAAAAAGAATATGACAAACTGCAGGCCTATTCCACTTTTAGATGCAACAGTAAAAGCACTTGAAGTACTTATTTATAAGTATGTCTTCACCTTCTTCGAGACACTGATGTGATAAAAAAACTGTCCAGTCTGGTTTTTAGAGAGTCTACAGTAATTTTAATAGTAGATGGTTATTACAGTATCTTCTGTAAAGCCTTAAGTGACGGCAGGATAGTTCGTGCAAATTTTTGTGATACGTATTAGCGAGGCTTTTGACGGATTATGACAAAAACGCCTACTTTATAAACTTCAAACAGTGGAAACTATAAGCTTTTTTCCAGTGTGGTTTTCCAAAAACTGAAGATCAAAAGCAATGAGTGACCGTCCATGCTGCAAGTTCAAATAGTAAGCGCTGTTTCAACTGATACCCTCTTATATGAGCCCGGATTATAGCAAGGAGAAAGAAGCAGAAAAAAACAACAACAAAAAAACAAAAAAACAAAACTACAGGCGTTGGGCGTTCGAAACGTCGCCCTTAATTTCGATACAGCTCCTAATGACAGATAGTTACAACGACAGCATTTGTTCCCACAGATGTTGTCTTTGAAATGAATTTGCTGTTGTAAAGAATTCTTAATGGACAGAATGATATGCATAAAAAAGACCTTGTTATATTCATATTACCTCATAGAACATATATTTTGAATATTTGTTAGAATCGCCTCAATGAGGCGATTCTAACAAATATCCAAAATATATGTTTCTTTAAAGTATTAAATACAATATTCTTGCATAATTTGTGACTAACTGTTACCTCTTAAGCGAAGGTTTCGTGCCAGTGAAATTGTCATTATGACGAATTTTGTCGTTGTATCGAGTGTCAGTATAAAGAGGGTTGCTGTATGTTTGATACATGTACGCCTAGGGGTGCTCTAACATATCAATGAAACGTCATAGTAACATACAATCACCAAACTATGAAAAAACAAAGAAAACAGGCAACGGATTTCAATAATATCGGCCTGGCTGTCGTGATGAAGACAAAAGAGGGCCAGGATGGCCCTGTATCGCTCATCTGATTACCAGACAAGTTTCGAATCAATTGGCCTTTCGGTTCAAGAGAAGAAGTTCAATACAGATTTTCAAGATGGCGGCCATCTTGGATTTCCAATCAGAATGACTTTAGCTACTTTCGCTCTACAAGTCACCTCGATACTTCCAATGAAGTTTCGAGTCAACTGTCCTTTTGGTTCAGGATAAAAAGTTCAAAAAAGATTTTCAACATGGCTGCTAGGGCGACCCCACCTTGGATTTCTGATCAGAATGATTTTAGCTTTTTTTGATCTACAAATCACCCTGGTACTCCCTATCAAGTCAATTGGCCTTTCTGTTCAGAAGAAGTTCAAAATAGATTTTCAAGATGGCGGCCATAATGGATTTCCGATCAGAATAATTTTTGCTATTTTTGATCTACAAGTCACCTACTTCCTTCCAAGTTTCGAACCAATTGGCCTTTCGGTTCAGGAGCAGAAGTGCAAAATAAATCTCTAAGATAGCGGCTATGGCGGCCATCTTGCATTACCGATCGAAATGAATTTAGCTACTTTCAATCTACAAGTAACCCGGATGCTTCCTACCAAAGTCGATTGGCCTTCGGTTCAGGAGAAGAAGCGAAAAATAAATTTTAAAGATGGCGGCCATCTTTGATATCCGATCTGAACAATTTTAGCTATTTTCGTTCTACAAGTCACCATGATGCTTCTTACCAAGTTTTAAGTCAATTGGCATTTGGGTTCAGGAGAAGAAGCGAAAAATAGATTTTCGAGATGGCTGCCACGGCGGTCATCTCGGCTTTCCGATCGGAACGGTTGTAGTTATTTTTGATCTACAAGTCATTCCGATGCTTCATACTAAGTTTCAAGCCAATTGGCCTTTCGAACAACAGGGCTGCTCTATCAGGAAGCAATTTTCTCACAAGAGGATCTTTTTTTTTTTCAATTTAGAGTAGACCTAGACTAGCTCATTACGAAAACAAGCCTATTCAAATATACTGAATTTTTTACCACCAAAAGAATAAAAATGTTTAAGATAAAATTCGCATTTTTTTTATATTTCTGCTCAAAACATAGATTGTGGGTATTCGTTAGAACCTCCTCGGCGAGGCGGTTCTAACGAGTACCCATAATCTATGTTTTTGAGCAGAAATAAGAAAAATAATGTATACCCCTGTAAACCCCAGTTTTACTATATAAAATTGGGGTTTAAGGGGGTCAAAATGATATAGGCATGTTTTCGTGATGTACTAGTCTAATAATAAGGGCCGGCCTCGGTGGCTCAGTTGGATGCGCCGTCCGACTGGAGACCAGGAGGTCGCGGGTTCAACCCCCGCCGAGGTCGGCAACATTCTTTCGTGGAGATTGATCATGAAATATTTTCTACGGTCATTCTCTCCCTTCCGCTGATTCAAGAAGGGCAGTTGTCAGTTTCTGGCGAAAGAATGTGCACAATACTGGTTAACCGCTTAGAGGACTAAGCCTGCCCAGTAAACGTGTGGTTAGGTAAACTGACCGCGCTCGACATGACCCCATTGGGTTGACTGGGCCGTAAAACCTCAACACAAACAAATAAAAACTAATAATAAGAGTCTGGTCACTTTTTTTTATTAAAAGATAAACGGTCATTCTTTCCCTTCTGCTGATTCAAGAAGGGCAGTTGTCAGTTTCTGGCGAAAGGATGTGCACAATACTGGTTAACCGCTTAGAGGACTAAGCCTGCCCAGTAAACGTGTGGTTAGGTAAACTGACCGCGCTCGACATGATCCCATTGGGTTGACTGGGCCGTAAAATCTCAACACAAACAAAACAAAAGATAATCATCTTAATGATGGCAAGTTTATGTAGTAGAGTCTCCAGTACACATATCGGCGTTAAAATGAGAAAAGAGATTATACTAGCTAAGCTATAATACCATTCATTCTAGTGCAAACAGACAGCGTTTCTATATTATTCATTTTAACGCCTATTGGCAAGGCTAGAGTAGACCCGCTTTCAAAAGGGAAGAAAACAATTTTGACAGAATGGCCTCCCATGAAAGTGTACCAATTATAAGAAATCATATTCTGCGGCGCGGCGTCTGATCAAGGTCTACACTGTTTGCTGAAGACCGTCAGTTAGAGTAAACATTACAATACCGGTGGAAGAAATAAATTTTGATTGTTTTTCTTTCCTCCAAAAGAATCTTTTATTCATTAACACTTTACATGCTGGATACAAATTACAGCTGATGGCATTTTGAATGGTTTTTCTTTATTTTGTCCCACTAAACAGCATTTGACATTTCATTCAAATCGTCTCCTAAGGCAAATGCTATTTTCTGGAAAAATGAAAATTAATTCATTAATTTGTCATCTGCTAAATTTGCGCATAGAATGGTAAAGGTTATTACTGATACCGTCGCTTAGACTTACCTAGAATTTTAAGTATTTTGAGCGAAGTACCAACAAACTTATAAAACGGAAGAGTTCGTTATACAATAAACTGGGTAGCATAAAACGACATGAGGCCAAACAGATCACAGGTGGGCACGTTTTTTATTGTCTACAAAAGAATGTAAGGATGGAGTAGCAATAAAATCATGATATATAAACCATATCACGGAAAAGGGCTTAACTGCAGTCGACTCTCGTTATCTCGACTTCGCTAAATCGAATAACCGCTTATCTCGAACTGAAAATCTGGTCCCTGGAAATTTAAGAACAGGTAACAAAATATTGTGGAAAAGAGGAGAAATTGCTCCTAAGGAGCAATTTCTTCTCTTTTCCATAATATTTTCAACGTATCTCTTACTTCAGGATTCAAATTACATATTCATTTGTGAAAAGTGGTTGTTCGAGTTATTTTTTCCTCATTTCTTCAAATCTGATATGTCGAGGTAAGGATATCTCGAAATATTTCAGAGAGTCCCTTCGAAATAACGAGAGTCGACTGTAATTACTGTTTTATTTTCGGAAATTGTAATCAGAATTAAGCTACACCATGAGAAAATGATGTTGTTGGGCATGAGGGCAGCTAAGTCTCCTTTAAGCCTGCGCATCCAAGAATATTAGTCAGCATATGATGTGTGCCCTTATGCCATATGCAAGTAGCGAAGGCACAGACCATGTCGCGTCAGCGGTTTGACCAAGGCCTATATATTTGTAGAGTACCAAGTGATATAAGCAATCAACGAGAGTCGTGATCAGACTTCGCAAATGTGCAGGCTAATCTAGGTCTTCGTTGTCTTTATATATGATAAAGACCAAGTTCTCAGTTGCGTCTCTTAAAGAGGCAAATTCATTCCTTTAAGAGAGTTGATCCCTTTTCATAAAGGGAATGGTGTGCAGGAAAGAAAACTACATCTTTCAGAAAGTCGTTTTTCTTTCTTTTCTTTCTTTCTTTTTTTTTTTTTTTTTTTTGCTTGGCGCATTACATAAAAGTAAATTTGCAAACTTTTGTCATGATTTAATGCAAAACCATTTATCATATTTGGTGCACAATTTATTTTTGCCATTTAAAAAAATCGAATAGTTTCACTTATTCCCATAGTACAAAATGAATGCAAATTATGCAGAAATCTGAAGAGTAGGTAACTTGTAGGCAGATGTTTGTTGTGAAACACCATGCAATAATTCAAATTCAGCAAAGAAAAGTACAAGTAGACAAAAATTCCAAAAAACAATCACTTTACTATAGAATTGCATAGGAAAGGCCATTTTTTGGTCGTAAATTTAATTTTAGAGTAAATATTTGAGAACTAAACACAGAAACAGAAAAAAACAAAAAAACAAAAAACAAATGGTTTTCTGATAAGGTATGGTCAATCAGAACAAAATATCATCATTTAAAATAAAACGCCAGCCAAACACGTCTTTCCGAGTGATGTCGAAAGGACAGTAGGAGGTGTATTCAGTCAGCTAACCTAATTTTGTCGGGATATCCCAAAAGGGACAATGGCAAACAGTACAGACCAAGATCAGACACCGCAGAATGCGGCGTCTGATTAGAGTCTGCACTGTTTTCATTAAATACGGGAATTTCTATGAAACATAGTAATAATAAAAACTAACTAGCCAGCCCGCTTTTGGAAATAGACCGGTCTAACGAGTTGTAGTCATCACGAAAACATGCCTATATAATTTTGACCCTCTTAAACCGCACTTTTATATAGTAAAACTGGGGTTTACAGGGATATACATTATTTTTCTTATTTCTGTTCAAAACATAGATTGTGTGTACCTGTTAGAACCACCTCGCTGAGGCGGTTCTAACGAGTACCCACATTCTATGTTTTGAGCAGAAATATGAAAAATATTAGAGTTTTTTATCTGAAAAGTTTAGGTTTTTGGAGGTAAAATTTTCTATACATTTGTATAGGCATGTTTTCGTAATGAGAAGATTCAGCTAGACGTACATAGACTAATTTTTATGTGTACACGGTTTTGGAGCTGACTGGTGTGTGGCCGGGTGAGTTTCAAAATACAAATCTATTGATAGCCGATGTCTCGCATTTGGGAAGTATATATTGACAGTGACGTCACAGATTGTTTGTTTTAGACAGAGGCCGGTTTACTAATAAATTATTAGCCCTAAACGTGAACGTATGAAAGAGAAAATGCAAAACAGATGCTTACAAAAGTAGGCATTTATGCAGTTTACCCAGGTATTGGGAAGCTCTGTGACGTTACAGTTTCCATATCCTTAGCCGCAATAATTACTCCACAGCCCATAGTCCTGATTTTTATATAAACTTTAATAGACAAAACCATTATTAAGAATAAATGATTTCGGAACTGCTAGCTCTAGTTATTACGCAAAGGGAATAAAATATTTCAGACAAAATCATGAAAATATAAGTCTTTTCCAATTATTAAGCAAAGTAATGATAATAAAAAATACCTCCTGATTAGAAATCTGCAGCTCTAAATATAACTCACTAATCAGTCCAGTTGATTTTTGTCATCTCGACTTCGCTTATCTCGAAAAACCGCTTATCTCGAACTGAAAATCTGGTCCCTATTTTAACATGGAAATCTAACAACAGGCAAAAATAATGTGGAAAAGAGGAGAAATTACATATTCATTTGTGAAATGTGGTTCTTCGAATTATTGTTCCTCAATTCTTCAAATCTGATATGTCGAGATAGGGATATTTCGAAGCATTTCAGAGAGTCCCTTAGACTTCGAGATAACGAGAGTCGACTGTATTTGTTTTAGTTTGCAATGGGAGAGTTCAGCATCGCTACACAAGCATCTGCTCTAGAAACCTAGTAACTGTGAGCCAAGTGTGGCACTTCGTGGGAAAATACATTTTAGATCATTACTATTAGATATTGCAAGTTTGGAATATCAGTTCATTTTACTCATCTAAATGTAACATTTAGTTCCTGCTTCTGTACGGTATTGAATGTTCGCTGCAGTGCAAATATTTGCCGACTAGTTTTGCGCTCAGATAAAATCTTCGCTGTCCATGTGCAGTATGGTGTTGCTTTTTTTATTCCGTGGACAGCTTCTAATGGAATAGACATCTGTACGATGCTGATATAATATGCTTAAGGTGACGTCACACAGATGTTCATTTTTTTTACCAGTGGATATACTTACTAGCATATGAGTTCCCACGATCTTTTTTTTTTTCCGCGAAGTATTAAGGAACTTGTACGCTTTTGACAATTTCTGGCTAGAATTCTACATAAATCTATATTTGACAGTTGTCGGCCCGACAGGATTCCTGTCGGTCTGATAACAGTTTGATATAGATTTAAGTAGAATGTAAGCTGGAAAACAGCCTGCAACTTGTAATTTCTTTACCGTATTTACTTTCAATATTCGGACATCTTAACTCCTTATCGTATTCTAAAACCAAAACCGTCACTGATTCAAGGTTACTGGCGAATGTATTCGCACAAGTACTGGTTAACCGCTTAGAGGAGTAAGCCAGCCACCAAAAGCTGGTTAATTGACCGGCTCGACATGACCTTAACAATGTTGACTGCGACGTAAAACTCGAACTCAAACAAGTACTAAAACATACTGTGTGAATGAAAAACGGTATAGGCTCTAATCAGACGCCGCGTTCTGCGGCGTCTGATCTGGGCCTATACTGATTGCACAGGCCTGTCTGTCCGATGCGGTAGTCATTTAGGTAACAAAATGTAACTAATCGCTATGGTTAGAGCTTTGAGTAATTTCAAGGGAAAGGTATTATTAGCAACAGTCATGGATTTCATTAGGTCGGAATAATTCGGCCAATAATAAGTAATAAGGCTGAAGCAGATCTTTCCAAGTGAAATCAAGTGCTGGCAAGATATCAGCAATGATACGTAACATGACAAAAGCTCTGCCATAATATGACTCCCAACGTAAGAAAACGTATCTTTGGATATGTGCGCCCGTTGAGCATTCAGATCAGCATGCCCTTCCGCGCAGTCTGATCAGAGTCTTCCTTGTATGCATGAAGAAACTTGACATCATTGGCTATCTAAAATGCGCCCGGCGAAGATTCTGATCAGACTGCGCGAATGCGCAATCTGATCAGAATCTTCGCTAGGCGCACACTTTCTGACGCTCATACAATCATTCGAACAGCGACATTTGCATCGTATGATTAAGCACTAGGTTCTGCGTCAAAATCTTCTATACTATCCACGGCTTTTGTATGCACACAACGAAGACTGTGCGAATGTATAGGTTGATCTGGGTTGCTTATGGCGTTAATACCCTTTCCGTGCGTTAATTTTCACGCCTGATGCCGGTGAGACATTGTGAAAGGATCTAAAGTGTTGTTCTTAACTTTGTCATTCGAGTCCCGCTAGGCAACGATGGTAAATTTTGGTTTTACGGCCCTCTCAATCGTAATTAAGGTATAATGGCTGGCGATATATGTTTGTGTGCTGATTGGTATAAGGTGCGTTCAGGATTCTCCCATCGGAAGGGCAATACATACGGATAGGTATCAATGACATTTAGTGACAACCAAGATCCCCAGTACATGTAACCAACCTGAAACTTTGAACATTTTCGGGACAATCTGTTGGTTACCAATGTGCGCGCGTTCTTTTTAAATCACAATCATGGACATTTTATAAAAGCTAAAAATACATTGTTTTAGGAATCTTAAGAGTTTTATGATTTACTTTTGTCAGTTTTATGTGGCGGAATGGCTGTCAGTACCACAAGCAATATGAGTCGTCCGAAAGGTTTCGTTTCTTGATATTGGAAACAATTTTGAAAAGACGTCGTTAAAGCCTACCGAAGCAACTCGACCTGTGCAGCACCTTTAGGACTGGCAAATGAAATGTCACCAATGGTTACCGAAAACTGTCGTTGGTTACAAAAAGCACCATCGGCAGCGTCCGCGCATTTTCATACATATGAGAAAAATACGTTTAACTGAATTAATACCTCACATGAACTTACTAATAATGTCTGGCCCGAAGATTCCCCCGTTTCGCTATACCATCACGAAAACTTGCCTATATAATTTTGACCCTCTTAAACCCCACCTTTATATAGTAAAACTGGGGTTTACAGGGGTATACATTATTTTTCTTATTTCTGCTCAAAAACATAGATTGTGGTACTCGTTAGAACCGCCTCGCCGAGGCGGTTCTGACGAGTACCCACAATCTATGTTTAGAGCAGAAATATGAAAAAAATATCAGAGTTTTTTAACTGAAAATTTTCAGTTTTTGGAGGTAAAATTTTCAATTTATTTGTATAGGCGTGTTTTCGTAATGAGAGTTGAAATTCAAGGTTTGTCTGATTTTGTTTTTATAAATGAATCATTTCTTCTTATGGTTGTGTTTAGAAACTAATAAATATTTTTGTTTAACTTTGTACTTATTAAATAGTCCACAGGAAAATGGCAGAGCTTAACTTGAGCAAGCACATGAGTGAGTTACTAAAGTTGAAAGATTAAATTTAACCAGCAGATAATAAATGAAAGCCAACACTCTTCAAGAATGTTTTTCTTATTGTGTTTTCAGTAAATAAGGCTTGTAATTTCATTCGAATTATGTCTGAAGGTAATCCCAAGCCTTATTTTCTATGAAAATTAGGAAAGTATCGCAAATTGCCATCTGATGATTTAGCCTACAGAGTGCTAAACCTTAAACTGCATATGTAACGGAACGTGTAATAATTGATTGAACTCGATGGTATTGGATTTAAGGGAACTGGATACACTGGGTAGATTTCCAGCGATTTTGTACAAGGGCGACAACTTTTATGACTTCCTATTTGCTTTCCCGCACAAGTCCTTTCTGAAAAGGGATCTATTCTAAAAGGAAAGAATTTACTCCAAAGAGGAGAAAATACTTTCTTTTTAGAGTAGACCCCTAAGTAAAAGTGAGGTAAAACAATTTGTACATAGTTGCCGCCCCTGAAAGTGAATCCATTCACTTTAAATGCTCCGACATCTGTTTTTAGAATAAGAACTTTGATCCTAGTTGTTATTTTTTCGATACGGCTGCTGTGAACTGATCCAGTGGAGATTTGTTCAAGAAACCAATATACCATATTCATGCCAAGCATTCGGACAGACAGGTCTGTGTTAATAGTGAAGACCAAGATCACACTCAACGTTCTGAGGCGTTTGATCGCTACATTGATTGCAACTCATCCAGCCTTTTTTACACGTCAACGGGTAGTGAGATGGACGTCAGATTTAACAACAAATATGATATGAAGTTAAGGTGTCCGACATTTTAAAGTAAATACGGTACGAAAACCAAAGCTCCCTGTTTTTACACGCTCTACATCTGTTCCAACGTCGAATTGTGATTGATATACCATAACATCCCTAAATATAAGGACAACCAAGCCAGTGCAAACAGTGTAGACCCAGACCATACGCCACGTATTGTGGCATCTGATCTGGGTTTACACTATTTGCCACTAAGCCCAGCAGTGCTTAGACACACCAAGAGAAAGTACAGTGGACTTATATAAACTTTAGGACAAGTTTGGTAAGGAGTTCGGTGACCCAATATTTAGGATAAATGCTGTGTGCCGGTACATTTCATCGGCCGAAAACCTGTTGATATGTTTTCTTTAATCTCTGGAAGGTAATACCTACCAGTATCCTCCCATACTAAATGAGTGATGAAACAGATTATACGAGGAAAGGTTGGTTGAAGTGTTTCCAATGATAGTTTTCAAAAGTTTTCAGTTCATGCTTTCACATTTGAGTATTTTTAATCAATCAATCAATCAATCAGTCAATCAATCAATCAACTGTTCAGTCGTTTGGTACGCCATTCAATCAATCAATCAATCAAACAATCAAACAATCAGTCAATCAATCAATCAATTATTAATTAATTAATAATTAATAATTATGCAAAAGAAGAAAAAGTTTCTTTGTGTTTTTCTAAGAAATCAAGAAATTTTGATATTTTCAGAGGATTGTATAAACATTGTATATTTTCCGTCATTGTTTAGAATAGAGACTTTTGTGCATTTCTCTATAATTTCCTGTATCGTTAATACAACTGGGCCGAGGTAACTTAACAGTCTTCTACAGATTAAAGGCAGAGTGCAGTAAAGCGTTCTGGTGTACAAATATATAGGGCAAATTCATTAAATCAGAATTCCAATCGGTCCCCTGAGAACTTGTTATTATCAGATAGTAAAATGTTGTGTCTGTATGTGTCCTTAGTAGTTTTCCTTAGAACATTTCCGTACTTCATTTAAACATGTTATGACAAATATGTTATAACATAGGTTAGCAGCGACTAGTTGCACATTCCCAGAACTGGCTGGCAACCAGTGAAAGTGAAAACACAGTCAGTAAACACTATCCATATGGGCGTGGTTTTAAGTACATTCTAAGGAGGAGTCAGTCGGTAAGAAGTATCTGAATACAAATGTTGTGATTGGAACTCTGCTAAATTTGTCTGCCGCCTAGTATGCATGCACTGGTTAAATCTACGGGTACACTTTCAGGGGAAATAACTCAGTAAAATTGTTTTGACAGCCTTCTGAAAAGGGTCTACTATATCAGAAAAGAATTTGCTCCCACTGGGAGCAAATTCTTTCCTTTGAGAGTAACCCCTTTTCAGAAGGGGTTTGATTTGCAGGAAACCAGACAGGAAGTCAGAAAACATGTCTCCCTTGTAAAAATGGAAGACAAACTACCAAGTATATCAATACACTTGAACACAGCATGTTGACGTGATTTTTAATGACATATTCTATCTGTCATTCTTTGTTGCCACATACGGTTTTAGAGAAAGTGACTTTGACTACTATTCAATTTCGTATTTATCCGCGCACAAAAGTAGACCAATGTTTCAATATGTGTATATTTGTACGCCATTGAAGAGCTGTCCATACAAAAGTAGTGCAACGTGTTTGATCTATGGCGAGAGTCGCTGAAAAAAAACGTCATAATATATGTGTGAACAACAAAGGCGCAGATCAGCCTGCGCGTCCGCGCAGGCTGATCTGCGCCTTTGTTGTTCGCTATAGCTCGTTTTTTTCGACGAAGAAGCGTCTCACAAACTTAAATGGAGAACAGAATGATACCGGGAATTTATTAGTTTTTCATAGAATCTGTCATTTCAGGGCTATTCAGCCCTTTAATTTGTAACGACATCGTCACTGTCATACAATACAGCTTATCTTCAAACAAATATTTCAGTTATCAAACAAATATATCAAACAAATATTGTGTTAAAGCACAAATAAGAATTTCTAAACTAGATACTCTTTTGGGTATTATCTTTCAATTCATCTTTCAGATAAGGTTGAAGATCGGGCCTCCGTAAAACCAGGTTTCAACAGCAACCGTTTTGCTGTTGATCTTTTCAAGGCGGTACTTCTCTTCCAGTGATTCTTCCTAAACATTTTCTAAATGTGTCCTGACGTTTCTTGGTATCTCAATATTTGAGTTAGGGAGGGCTATTACTAAAATACGCCTATTCAAATATATAGAAAATTTCACCTCCAAAACTGAAAATTTTCAGATAAAAATCTTTGATATTTTTCATATTTCTGCTAAAAATATAGTTTGTGGTGCTCGTTATATGAGTACCCGTAATCTATGTTTTTAGCAGAAAACGAAAAAAATAATGTATACCCCTGTAAACTCCAGTTTTACTATATAAAAGTGGTGTTTAAGGGGGTCAGCATTATATAGGCATGTTTTCGTGATGGCTGTGTTCCTTTCCTGTGTATTTCCGTATTTATTTTTCTTAAACTACATGTAAAAGATTAAAGAAAAAAAAAACAACAACAAACACTTTTTATGCAAATATGGACATTAATAAAGAATGAAATATCGAAGATCCTAATGAGACGGTTCGTTACGTCAGATATTGTAGTTCCAGATGAGACGGCTCATATGAGCCGTGTCATCTGGCTCCACAATTTGCAATATCTTTTATAAGACAGGTGTAACGAGAAAGGAATGAAAGTAAAACCAGCAAAAAGCTTTAAAATTATTAACAGTATTTATTGAAAACGAATAAGGCAAGGTTTAAAAGAGAAAAATAAGTAAACAGTATCTTTCAAGATACACAATTCACTAAGCCCCTCGGACTTTTTCCACAAGAAGTTCAAATACGAATCCTTTGAATGAAAGTTCTGATCCTACAGTGTGAAACCTCTGAATACAGAGTTAAAATCCGGAATGAATAAAACGTAAAATTAATCCAGTATAGAAGATACAATTCATTTCCATTGAAAGTACATAAAGATACCCATATGAAAACCTTTTCCTTTTATATATTAACGTTCTAGAGAAAGAATGTGCCAACGGCAAGACTCATTCAAGAAAATTCCAAATGTTCTATGACATGCCAAAAATAGCTGTACCCATAAAGTTCCATAAACATCTTTAAATTTCTCAAAGGTTCCAAATATTCCAGAATGTTTTAGGACTTTACAGAATGTTGTACTGGCTTCCATGACGTTTAGTAAAAGAAGTTCCTATCAGTTTAAAGACAATTCATAAACATTGCATTCCTTCAAGAAAGTTCTAAAAGAAATAAAAAGAACCTGGTTTTGAAAACACGATATTCCAGATAGTTCTATAGAAACTTGCATAAAACATGAAAATAATGATACTTAAAAGAATTAAACATCTTATTTACCATTACGAAAACACGCCTGTTCAAATATATATTGAAAATTTCACCATCAAAAACTGAAAGTTTTCAGATAAAAAGTCTGATATTTTTCATATTTCTGCTCAAAACATAGATTGTGGATACTCGATAGAACTCAGTTCTAACGTAGTACCCACAATCTATGTTTTTGAGCAGACATAAGAAAAATAATTTATACCCCTGTAAATCCAAGTTTTACTATATAAAAGTGGGGTTTAAGGGGGCCAAAATTGTATAGGTATGTTTTCGTGATGCAGTCAAACTGCAGTGGCTGCAATGGAACATCTTTGGGACCGTGTAAATTTGTCCGAAATATGGGTAGTTCGAGCCACGGAGGGTTAATCATGGCGCCAGGTCAGGAAGCAAACGACGATAATTTAGGGCCTTTTTTCGGTCATCTACATAATAATAGTATGTTAAGCGTTCTAATAAAAATCGCCTCGATGATGCGATTCTAATGGGTAAACACAACATACAATTTCATAATGAAATAAGAACAGTTCCCTATATATCTGTTTTCTTGAGCTGTCGGAAGAATTTCGTAGGGACTCAAAAACGAGTTCGAATTATCCATGGGAAACGAGCCATCGATGTTCATGCTGTTGAGGTTTGACTGTATTACATGTACGGTAGGTTCGGTAGGACTGAAATGCTTAACATTTCGGAACGCTATTTTGAGGGAAAAAGAAACGCAGTGCGATTACTTTTTTATATTCTGAATCGATCATGAATTGAAAAAAAATCTCATAATACCTGTGTCTTTCATCGGCAAGTATATTTATAATAAAACTGAGAAGAATTTGTTGAATTGGTTGTCAAAATACTTTGCCTTCATGATGCAATTAGGGCATTCTTGGAGGGAACAGAGTGATAAAAAACAAAGTCTACTGCATAACTGTTTACATGGAATAAACAGCAAAACTTCGGCTTATTCTATTGACGATATGCACAAAATGTTAGGAGGGAGAGATTAACGCAAGAGAGATTAACGGTAGTATCTTATTTTTTAGATAGGTTCTATGGGTACTAAACAGAGGATCTTACATTCTTGAGTGTTCATTTCATATCCTATGAATTTTTCAAACGAGTTCAATAATTTATATTTTTGTGAACCTTGGTGAGTTTCATAAATATGATATGAAGGCAAGCTGAATAAAAGATTCTAGATCTCAAATGACACATTATGTTTACGCTTTATGTAGTCTTCTCGCAATGTCATTTTCGCTATTATATAACATTGAATTTTACTGCTATAATCCCGTAACGTTACACATCATTACCAACTCATTCTGAGAAAGGAATAATCTTGTCTGCGCACAGGAGCTTGAACTTATATTTTTCCTTTTATACGTAAATGGTACGGTTATCAAAGACAATCGAGCAACAAATAAAATAGGTTTCGGGTTGACATCATGGTAAGTAAACGATATTCACATTCATGTTATTACGAGTTAGTCCACTGATTCACCGTTGCATATTACATTCGACATTACCTTTTCCAATGTCCATACCACAGCAACTGGTTAAAATCGCCAACAGCCATAATGACACTTAACCCAGTCAGCATTCTACGTAAATCTATATCGGGCCGTCATCGGGCCGTCAGGGTAGCTGACGGCTCGATGACGGCCCGATGTAGATTTACGTAGACTGCTAGCTGGGTAACTTTGTTAAGCGATATTTGGTGAATCAACTTTTGGGATGACTTTGTGGCCATATCAGAGGTGAACCTTTGGCCAATCAGATTACGAATGTAAATTCAACAAGATTATCAACAAACAAGATGACGAAAGTGTCAAGTGATTGTCCGGAGAGCTGACTGGGGATTTACACTGATTTACGAACCCAACAATGCTAACTGTAGTAAACTCCGACAGGGACTGAATGGTCACATTCGCTAATTGCGTTTTGTGTTTCATGTTTTGACCTGTTCGTTGTCTTATTGTTGTTTTTAGTAGATCCTGTCTAGCAGTGGGGAGAGTGAGCTGGTTGGTCTGTTTTTTAGCTCACTTAAAACAACGGATCATGTGAGCTTATAGTAAAGGCTTGATCATTCATCCGTCATACAGGTAAAAAGAAAAGTCCAGGGAGTGCAATAATCACAAGTCGTAGCCAATCCCTGACACCAAGAGGAAGAGAAAAGAAACAAACCAACACGCGCAAAACTAACAAACGCACTAAATGCACACAGACCAGCTCTCTCTTACCAAAGCGAGGTGATCGCAATTCTAAAAGGACTAAAAGCACAAGGCCAAAACGCAAGACAAGACTTAATATATATCGCCTCGTAGAATTAACCACAAAGCTGCACAGATTAAGAGCAACACAGGGACCACAGGGCGTCATACGTTGTCCACATTTTCAAACTCGAGTCCCTCCAAGACCAGTTGATCAATCTTGATTAAACTGATATAAGTCGCCTCGTAGAATTAACCGCAAAGCTGCACAGAGTAAGAGCAAACACAGTGACCACGGGGCGTCATAGCCTTTAAGTCTTAGGTCAAGTGAAACAGGTAGCCAGATAAGACTGCTTTGAGTCATGTGAGCGATCTTTGCCCATTGGGCTACTTGTTTTGGTTTGTGGCTTGTGTACTGTCTGTATTGGTTTGTTTGCTCTACCTCTTGGTGTCTTTGTAAGGCTATGTTCTTTGATTGTGCCTCGTCCTCGACATATTCTGTACTATTTTACAACAAACAAAAGATTGTCTGTATGCAGTTTTCATCAACCTGCTTCAAACTATTCGATGGGTTACAGTCAACCCTCTTTATACCGACACTCGATACAACGACACAATTCGTTATAAAGACAATTAGGATGTCACGAAACCTTCGCTTAAGAGGTGACAGTTAATGAGAAATTGTGCAAGAATATTGCATTAAAACTTCTAGCAACATATGTTTTGGATATGTTAGAATCGCCTCACTGAGGCGATTCTAACAAATATCCAAAACATATGTTTTATGAAGAAATAAGAATAAAGCAAGGTCTATGTTACTTATCATTCTTTCCATTAAGGATTCTTTACAACCGCAAATTCATTATAATGGCAACGTCTTTGGGAACAAATGCTGTCGTTGTAACGAGGGTTCACTGTACCACAAAATTGCTAGACGGGTTATCAGAAAATAAAACTGTTTATCGGATTATCATAGATACAAAAGCACTTCTTGACGGGATATAGCGATAGTCTTGATGGATTATCATTGTTTGACCGGTTATCACAAATAACAGGTGTAAATGCATTGTAACTTGTCGACCGGTTATCACAAATAACAGGGGTAAGTGTCTATGCTGTATCACAGTGTGGAATAATTCTTGAATGGCTGTAGATTGAAAAAAAAAAGGGTCTCAGCTGCTCACTATAGTCATGTATATAGATCTACACCCAAAGAACATTTCAGATAAACTGCATACGGACAGTGATAGTCCGAATTAAAACGTTTCAATGCGTAGACTGTGAATCATTTCGGTTTTTCCAAATCAAAATGACATCAAATGACATCAAATCAGAATGAAATCGCACCGTTTTTATAGCGAAATTATCAAAATCTGGCGCTTCATCAATAACCTATATTTGATGCTATATTTAACTATAGGTATTATTAGTTCCTATGGTCCACAGAGGAAAACCGCCAATATATGGTATATGCGCACATGGTAGACATAGACTAGTTTGCACATCAGCACATTGCATTCAGCGCCATCGTTGTTTGCTGTTTGAATCGAGAAGGTGCAATTCATTATTTAGGCGAGCAGCAAAGACCAAGGCTCGGCTGCGCACACTTGCAGCCTGGTCTGGATCTTCTCTGCTTGCTTCTAACATAAAGGTGTTTTCTCACTAGTTGACTCACAGTATCAACACAGCGCTTTACCTGTTAACCAGTTGTTCGCAGGACGTGTTTTCTGATGGCGATAGTATGACTAATGTTTATGTGGATAGCTTCTGAATGATATGGAACGATCGGATTCGAAAACGTCAAATCACCAGGCTATTGCAGACAGGGTATTTATATTTTTATATGTTTTGCCTCTATATATTTTATGGCAATGATGTTCTGAAACGGCGTTATGGTCAATATTGCAAAGAAAAAAAAGCAAAACAATAGTTATGATTATATGAAGCATTGTACCTGCAATTTGAATCGAAATCATGTCCATCTTTTCCCAAATTAACGACACTAACTACTTACATGTTGTTTATAATTTTAATTTGTTTTAGTTTAAAATATGTCAACTTTTTTTTTTTATCTCACATAACATATTTCGTCCATGTAGTTTGCAATTAATCATTCGCGCCCTTTGAAACCAACTGCAAATACTGGTTATTTATTTATTTATTTATAACATAACCTGCTATTTATTTATTTATTTATTTATTTATAACATAGCATGTTATTTATTTATTTTATTTATATATTTACATAGGATTGCCACAGTGTGAATATGTTAACAACGATAAATCGCGGAAACTTTTCAGGAAGAGGGACACGCCCAAAGTTTTCCTTATATACAGTAAAAATAGAGATTTCTAGCGGCATTCATAAACAAATAATACTACTCGTAACATCTATGTGATGTTTAGGAACGTGACGAATAAATATGATTTTCAGAAGACTATGTGATTTTCAGGTTACGTTCCTGAAAAGTGGACGCTTTTTCTGCTAATGGATTCGTAGAAACGGTTATCTTGGTACAGTACAACCTCAATGACTCGAACTCCGATGACTAATTTACCATGGCCAATACAAATTCTCTTTGAATCTATAGGAAATTCTCTTGATAGCCCAAGAAAGCTAATATTTATGGATATTTTAGGGTCATTGTTTTAGTTTATCACGAAAAGTACGTTGTGTGTTCTCATTAGAATTGCCTCATCGAGACGATTCTAATGAGTATTCTTAACATACCATTAATATACAATTGGTCGAGGAGACATCACTAAATTATATCAATTTGCCTCCTGACCTGGGTCTTTGATTAACCCTCAGTGGCTCGAACTACCCATGTCTCGAACAAATTTACATGGTCCCAAAGACGTTCGAGTTATTGAGGTTCGACTGTATATTAGTAGACTGGCTTCAATGCCTAGTGACTAAATGCATTAATTCTCTTTGATTTAGATACTAAAATAAAACAAAGGCAATATCAACAGGACAAGCCATTCATAAGGTTAGCGTGTAACTATTGTCCTGGTTTTATTGTAGTATCTGTCTCATATAAAATCTTAAAAAAAAAAAAAAAAACGATAATAAATATAGTCACTAAGAACTGGAGCCAGTGTAGAATATTTGTTGAAAACACTGGAATACTATTCAAATAGAGTTGCTGCTGTAATGATTCATTAATTCATTTATGCTGAGTGGACCCTTTTACCAAGCGCTTTCGGCAGGTCTGTCTCCAATTCAAACGGTGTCTGCTTTATTTCTATAATGATTATTATAAACGAACATTCGTGTACTTAATTGAAACAGTGTTGACTCGGCCAGTATCCCTTTTAAGGTAATATTTATTATTATTATTAATATTATTATTATTATTATTATTATTATTATTATAAATTAAATACTAACAATAACATATTTCTTTTTTGCAAAGCGAAGCAGAACACAACAAAGAAAATATGAAAAATGAATAAAACAAATTAAATAAATGAATAAATAAATAAATAAAATAAAATAAAATAAAATAAAAAAAAATTAAATAAAATAAACAACAAAATCAAAATAAATAAAGTAAATCAAATGCATAAACAAAAAACGTTATATAATTTTACTTTCATTTCAAAACATCACGAAAACATATCTGTATAATTTTGACCCCCTTAAACCCCACTTTTATGTAGTAAAACTGGGGTTTACAGGGGTAAATATTATTTTTCTTATTTCTGCTCAAAACATAGATTGTGGGTACTCATTAGTTATTTCTGCTCAAAACATACATTGTGGGTACTCGTTACTAACGAGTACCCACAATCTATGTTTTGAGCAGAAATATAAAAAATATCAGAACTTTTTATCTGAAAATTTCCATTTTTGGTGGTAAAATTTTCAGTATATTTGAATAGGCGTGTTTTCGTAATGACTTGTAGGCTCTCCAAGGATTTTTTTTTCGGTTTCGACTATAAAAAATATTTGTTCACGTCGTTGTCTCTGTAAATGTATATATGTTTATAATTTCTGGCAAAAGGAGAGGATTTGCCAGTGTTATTACATCTTGTATCTATCCAATAAAATCTAAAATCTGTTTAAGCTAAATAGCTAAAACCATTTAAAAAAAAAAGGAAGGGCCGCGTCGCGAGAAAACGGCTTCGCTGACTTTTAGTTGAATCCGACTTCCAGGTTGCATGCCTGGCTATGTGTGTAGTTTTTTCTCTGAAGTTTCGCCTTGGACTACTGCTTACGTGAGCATACACCATAGATTCTGGCGTCTGCGCTTACGTGAGCATACAACACAGATTCTGGCGTCTGTGCTTACGTCAGCATACACCATAGATACTGGGATCTGCGCTCACGTGAACTTACAGCATAGATTTTGGGGTCTGCGCTTACGTGAACATACAGCATAGATTCTGGGGTCTGCGCTTACGTGAACATACAGCATAGATTCTGGAGTCTGCGCTTACGTGAACAAACAGCATAGATTCTGGGGTCTGCGCTAACGTGAACATACAGCGTAGATTCTGGGGTCTGCGCTTACGTGAACATAGAGCATAGATACTGGGATCTGCGCTTACGTGAACATACAGCATAGACTGACTCGCCTGAAACTTTGCTGTTTGCATATGCTGTAAAGGCTCTTTTCCCATAACGCGGCTTCACTGTCTATCCCATTATATAGCTACAGAATCTAGCCTTTACAGGTTCACGACAAACCTTCTTTTCATTAGTTTAAAGTCAGGAATTACACAATACAAATAGGCCACGTTAATTGAAAATCTATGTTGGGTATATGTGGACAGTGAAGGCCCAGATCAGCTCGTATATTCGCTGTCCGACGACGGAATCGATTTACATTAAAAAGAAAATAAACCCATGCGGCACTTTGCTGATGCACAGACGTATTTTCGAATGTGCTATTACTGGTATGGGACATGGCCTTTTTCCGAACCCGATGCAAGCTGTTACTAGTCGACACTGTTGGAATTATCCGCCTTTAAGTAGCATGACAGCACAGCGAGTTTTGACATGCATATGTCGCATCATCGATTTCATTACGAAAACATGCCTATTCAAATATACTGATTATTTTACCATAAAAATGAAAATTTTCAGACAAAAGATTCTCATATATTTCAGATTTCTAACGAGTACCCACAATCTATGTTTTTGAGCAGAAATATAAATAAACAAGAGCACCGCATGCGGGTGCCAACGCTCGGCTGCAAATTCTAAGTCGAAAAAGGGGCATAACTGTGTCAAAAATATATTTAGGGCTACTTCCCCTATTGGTATGAGTTCCCCTTTTCATAATGAACAACTAGTCCGAGTTTCAAGTAAATATCTTCAGTAATGACAGTGATATTACAAAATGTCCAAGTTTTTCACGACGACGACGACGACGACGCAGACGCAGACGCAGACGACGCCAGAGCTATGACAATACCTCGTCGTTTTCTTCGAAAACAGCCGAGCTAAAAATAATGTGTACCCCTGTAAACCCCAGTTTTACTATATAAAAATGGGGTTTAAGGGGGTCAAAATTATATAGGCATGTTTCCGTGATGCGTTTCCTTAATGTGACGTATCTTATTCAACCTGCACTAATCCTTAAAGCGCCAAACTCAACTGCAGCGGACGACATTTTTCAGAGAAAATAAGACTTAACATTTCATGTGAATCGTCTTGCAGACAACTCACATGGAATGTCAGTTTTATTCTGTCTAAATAATAATAATAATAATAATAATAATTATAATAATAGAGTGCCGATTTTGGTTTTCGCTTTAAGACTAAACCATCCAGTTCATGTTAATTGTACTTTCTCTTGTTAACCGAATTGTAAACCCTAAATTAGCTGAATAGACATGTAAACTTATATAATACTCATTCCATGAGCTATTGGTACTGTCAGAACTGCAAAGCCAGAGAGCATAACGATGGACTGAACAACTGTTAAGCCTCATCACCAGATTGATCTGTGGAAATAAACGTCAGGGCGTTGTTCTAGACAACTGTTATTGCTCGTCTGTTTTATTGTGCGCTCTATGCGATTGAACGGTCAGCAAGCGAGTGATGCTATTCACCGGACAGCAGTGTAGTGAGCCGCAACGTGAGAAAACGTACCTCCCAACGAAGACTCGGATCAGCCTGCATACCCACACAGTCTGATCATTGTTAGTTGTTCAGATGAAGAAACTTGGCATCCTTGGCTATCCAAACTGTGCCCAGTGAAGATTCTGATCAGACTGCGCGAATGCGCAGTCTGATCAGAATCTTCACTGGGCGCATATGTCCGAATGTACGTTTTCTGACATTGCGGCACGTATTTCTGCACCACAATACTGGATTATCTTAAAACTCCTCCACCAAATCCTTCATTAAAATGTTTTAAACCTTTCATCCCTTAGTTTCTGAAGTGGATTCTTCCGTCCTTGAATTGGAACATGTCCACTGCTGTAAATAGAGTTTAAGTCTACACTCCAGACTGGTAACCAGTATAGATCTTGATGAGAAGGAGCTTTCTCATCAGGATCTACTCTGTTTGCACGGGTATCTGTTTTGATCTGCTGGGCTGAAATGGTTTAACCCAGAATTTAATAGATATACGTAGGGCTTGGAGTGGCAAGTAATTTAAGGAGATATTGCAGTAAGGCAAGAATTTTCGCTAATTGGCTTAGGTGTTGAAGAAGACCAGCCTCTTGTATCAGAATGACAAGAACACAACACTGATTGAAATATGGTTGAATGAATACAGTCAGTGCGTGTATCTGGTATATCTGACTTGAATTCTCTTCCTTATTTCCGGTTAAAATCCAAAATTAAATGCGTTTCATAAAAGTTGTTATAAAAATATGTTTCCCTTTAGACCCAAGTTCCGTTTTATATATAATATGAAAATAGGTTTAGCCTAAATGCGAGCACAGGACAGACCTATCTGTAATCTCTTCAAAAGTCCTTCACAGCATCATTAAAGAATGAACATCAGTATATAAAAATATATTTAAATCAATAATAAATAATAAAACTAATCAGCAAAATATGTTCGTGACACTTATTGACACTCGTTTCTTGTCACTTCCTGACGCTTATTAGTGAGACCAAATTTTGTGACTGGCGATATAATCAAGTCCGCCCAATCCTACCATCTTCCGGTGACAACTTCCGGGAAGAAAAAAGGAAGAAAATATTGGTCAGAGTGATTTCTGCTGAAAGTATATATCGTTGTATGTTACTTTTCCTTGATCATATTCTCTACCGTAGAGTTCACTTCATTCGCGACGCGCTTTGCGCGTCGCGAGCTGTGCTCCCTATTACATAAGTATTTCAGGGAAATATCTCAACCAAAGGGCAACTTGGGTCTTGGGGAAAACATATTGGTATAGCAACGTTTATGAAACACATTTGATTCCCGTCTGTAATCACAATGAGGTTCTAGCTGGTATCCAGCTTCAGTGTAATAGTTCCCTAAATTCCTTCCGGCGTATAGGAAGCCTTCTTTTGGGAAAACTACCATCTTAATGTGGCCATCATCATTGGGAAGGACAAAATGGCGATCTTATTATATGTGGGAACATTTTGCCATACATAATTTGAAAACAAACAGTGGCGTAGACGTAACGGAATTAATTTTTTATTTGCACGTCAAGGACACATCTAGAAAAAATACCACCCTATTATCGCTTCCGAAATAGGAGCTACACTTAAAGGAAAGAATTTGCTCCCAGATAGACCTCATTCTTTCCTTAAAAAGCAGCAATATATGTATTATAAAAGGAGATCTCACTTTATTGCAAGTGTTTTTCCTATGATAAATATCAATAATATGAAATGATAGACATTGAGAAACCCAAGAAAGGCCACAATTACAAAACGCAACATTTCAGAGGCACCGGATAAAACATGATTGACATCAAATGACAATATGAAGCAACAAGTCTTAGAGAACAGAACGAAGAAAGGAAACTGTACAAGAGTTAAAAGCCATGAAATGATAAAACAAAACAGTATTTGGGCCGCGCCAAGCGAAAATGTGTCTTCGAGCATGCGCACAAATTAAGACACAGATTAAGATTCATCCCACGCATGCGCATTGTGTCATCCTGGCATTTGCTCTCCATTGGTACGTTGTATCGTGTCCAAAAATTCTGTTAGCGGACAGCAAAAGCCCTGATCAGACTTTGCTGTCCGCATATGCCCGGAGATACGTTTCCGCATGGCGCGGCCCAATTCATCGACGTCTCATTTGCACCACTGAGCACTTGGGATCCTTATAGATTGAACACTTGGGTTCTTTATAGGGTAACCCTTACAGATATCACATACGAGTCGTTTGTTAAGGGTAATAGATGCATTTTCAGAGTAGGCAAGCATGTCATAATTGGCTGGGCTTCCTTTCCAGAAGGGGCTTAGTGTGGGTTTAGTGATATGACGCTGTCTCCTTTGTACAAATGGCAGAACATCCACTTTGTGTATCAAGTTTCCTTAACCTTAGTCCTGATTATCCCGGATATACCCTGTTTTGCAAACATTGTAGATCCAGATAAGTTGGCTTCTGAAGAAGCCAACTGATCTGGATCTGCACTGTTTGCCATCAAATATGCAAACATAGCAACAATCTGGATCAAGTAATCTGATTGGCTGAACATTAGAAGTGGGCGTGGCATCTTAATTTATTCAGCAGGACAAGGGTTAAGACATAGCAGAAAAAAATGTAACTGTTTACGAACCTGTTAGGTTTTGCTTCTGTTATTAGTATAATGAACCTGTAATTAGAATAGAATAGATACATAGGAGTGGAAAAAAACCATTTATCTATGATTTATATAGTGTATTGTCAAATTCCGAGGGAAATTATTCCAAGAACTGAGTAGCATCGTCTTTTATCCAATACATCACAACACAGAACCTACTGAGCTGTAAACCAAATTATTTTTTTGTTTTATCACATGAGCATCCCCATAATTTCTCACCTTCCCCAAACGATTCCCCTTTTTATATAGAAAGAGGTGAATTAGGAAATGTATCTGAATTCTGAATGAATCTGCGCAATCTGCTCAGAATCTTCGTTGTCCGCACGAAGAAGCTTTCCAGCCTAATATTACAAAAACATCCCTATTCAAATATATTAAGAATTTTACCACCCAAAAATGAAAACTTCCAGATGAAAAATTCTGGTAGTTTTCCTATTTCTGCTCAAAACATAGATTGTGGGTACACGTGAGAACCGCCTCGGCGAGGCGGTTCTCACGAGTACTCACAATCTATGTTTTGAACAGAAATAAGAAAATTAATGTATACCCCTGTAAATTCAGGTTTACTGTATAAAAACGGGTTTAAAACACAAAACGATCTTAGTGAAGATTCCGAACAGACTGCGCGAATGCGCAGACTGATCTAAATCTTCACTGGGCGCAAAGGTACGTTTTCTGTTATTGCGGCTCAAATACTAGCAATGGACTGCACACGTATTGCATACAATGCAGTTCCGGTCCCCTCACACATCCGTTTTCTTATTTTACTTGACAAATTCTGTGTGATCAGTTTCTAAAGAACTTATTGACCAAATGATGCTAAAATTGTGTACAAGAGTTTCATCGATATAATGATCATTCAACAAACATTAGCTTACTGAACTCTAACTGAGGGCCACACATGGCTGTTTCCAACCCTTTCATCCCTAAGTTTAAGTGGACTCTCCTGTCTTTGAATTTGGACATGTCTACTGATGCAAATAGGGATTTCAGTCTAAAATCAAGAGCAGAACAGTAAGGAGCCTTCTCATTTGGATATACACTGTTTGCACATGTATCTGTTTTGGCTGCCGGGCTTAAAGGGTTGATATTTACTTATTCAATTCTTCTGTAATCTGGTATAGATATTAGGAGGGTGGGTATGACCAGTATGAACTGAGTAAAGGTGTTAACCAGGATCTTAATTTCATAGCTAGCTTTGGCCGGAGTTCTTTCTTTTTTTTCTTTTCTTTACTTTTCTTTTCTTTTTCCTTTTCTTTTTCTTTTTTTTTCTTTTTTTTTTTGTATTCAAGACTAATTAAAAGGCGGTGCTTAATTTGCTAGATAAAAAGAAATAAAACAACAGGAGCACATTTGATAAGACACCATTTTTTTCTACTACTTATTGCACCTGTCCTAACATCTTAAATTAAATGAGTTGTAAACCAGAAATCTACGTATTTACCTTATAGTCTGATTCATGGCCATTATTTACCTACATTGCAGAGGTGCTGTGGCAATCTTTAACCCTTTTCGCCCGGTAGACCAAAACAAATCCATAGCAAACAATGTAGATCCTAATGAGACGGCTCGTTACGTCGTTACGAGCCGTCTCATCAGGATCTACATTGTTTGCCATTCAGTTCAAGTGTTTTGACTGATATCACTATTTGCAACAATGGGTGTGTCTAAATTCAAAGACAGAATAGTCCATTGCAAAATCTCAGGGATGAGCAATTGCGATTGTTTTCTATATATATTTGCATATTATTGTAATAATGGACTATTTGAAAGTAATTTAATATCGTCACAGTTCAATCAGCATTCGGATAACGTGACAAAAAAAAAAAAAAAAAAAAAAAAAAAAAAAATGCGTTCCACAAAGTTAATAAAGTCATTCGAAAATAGTTTGGCAATTTTCGGATTGTCGTCAGCAAAATTTGAAGAAAAAGAGAAATATTATTTTTTCTTCTGTTCGTAAGTAGTGTTTGTTATTGAAAACCACATACGTTTACACAATAACCTGAAATGCACGTCCACATACTCCATACGAGCTACATCATCACGAAAACATACCTATATAATTTTGACCCCCTTAAATCCCACTTTTATATAGTAATACTGGGGTTTACAGGGGTATACATTGTTTTTCTTATTTCTGCTCAAAAACATAGCTTTTGGGTACACGTTAGAACCGCCTCGGTGAGGCGGTTCTAACGAGTACCCACAATCTATGTTTTGAGCAGAAATATGAAAAATATCAGAATTTTTATCTGAAAACTTTCAGTTTTTTGTGGTAAAATTTGCAATATATTTGAATAGGCGTGTTTTCGTAATGTTGTGGAATACATGTATCTCAAACTAAAAAGGAACATTAACAATGTCAAAATCAAAATCAAGAAGTTCGTTGTAATTATTAGAAGAAATTATACCATTTAATATCGATAAATCTAAATCAATAAAAGTACTTCGGTGTCAGAAGAATTAACAACTTTATCTAACCGAAGTTCAATAGGCAATATTTATTTAACCATTTGTTCAAAATAAACAGTATCATTATTCAGCAAGTCATTTAGGTACCTAGAAGTAAACACTTCAGCTTAATTTTCATCAGAAAGATTCGGTTTTACTGAGTCGCTTCGTACGTATCCCATTTGAACAAATCTAGGCGTCCGAATATTTGGGAAGTCCGGTTTTTAATTTAAGATGTTAACACAGGCGCAATAAGTAATAGAAAAAAAAAAATAAATAAATAAATAAAATAAATAAATAAACAAGTTCGGTTACCTATCAGATATTTTCTCTATGTTTTTGTTCTGTCTAAAAGTTACTTTCTTCTATCAGCATATCGATGTTGAAAAGTTTGCACCGCAACTTCTTTTCTAACTTTTCATTACAAAAACACGCCTATTCAAATATAAAGAAAATTTCACCTCCAAAAACTGAAACTTTTCAGATTATAAAACTCTATAGCCGAGGCGATTCTAACGAGTACTTACAATCTATGTTTTTAGCAAAATAACAAAAATAATGTATACCCCTGTAAACCCCAGTTTTACTGTATAAAAGTGGGGTTTAAGGGGGTCAAAATTATATAGGCATGTTTTCGTGATGTTTTTTTCTAGTTTGTAAATGCATAACTTATGCCCGAGTCCTTCGTTTAACATGCAATAAAATATGATTAATCTAATCGTAATTTGCTAGACGGGTAGCACACATTTTAGACACTGATCAGACGCCGCGGAACCTCGGCATCTCATCAGTGTCTACACTGTTTGCTCAGATTTGTCGGTTGGAATGCTTAGGATAATACGGTAAATACTTTAACACATTGAGATGAAGATTTATTTGTTCAAGGGTTTAGTTCCATATCTCAATCATGCTGATAACATTTAAAAGAAATGATTCAAGTCTAAAGATAAAGTGCTTTATGCCTTGAGCTTACAGCGAAAATTCATATCAGCCTCTATGTCCGATACCTTATCACTTGTCACAGTTTAGGCTGAATTTTAAAAATCATTACGAAAACATGCCTATATATTTTTGACCCCACTTAAACCCCACTTTTATATAGTAAAACTGGGGTTTACAGGAGTATTCATTATTTTTCTTATTTCTGCTCAAAACATAGATTGTGGGTACTCGTTAGACCCGCCTCGTCGAGGCGGTTCTAACGAGTACCCACAATCTATGTTTTGAGCAGAATCCTGAAAAATATCAGAATTTTTTTATCTGAAAATTTTCATTTTTTGATGGTAAAATTTTCAGTATATTTGAATAGGCATGTTTTCAAAATGCTTGCCGCCATTTTGCGAAGCGAGACAACTCTGGAGTCTTTAAAAAAGTTCAAAAGTGGGGGCTTATATAAAGGGAAGAACTCGCTCCCGGAGGAAGCGAATTATTTCATTAAAGAGTAACTCAACTGAAAAAGGGTTGTAACGATTTACAAGATCGTGTTATTCCATTTGTATGTGAATCAGTTTCCTTTGATTTCTGCATTTATTCAAATAATGATCTCTTTTCTCAGACTGTGCGACTACACGGATTGAGCATTGCCTCCGCTTTCGGTGTATGACGTATTTTAAAGTAGGGTTTCTTTTCATAAAATGGCTTAGATTAAGATTGATGCTGCATCTATTGCAATTGTATTGATGGGTAAGCGTTAAAATCTTAACTACAAGAATTTCAGTTGATATTTGCAGTACATGATTGATATTTAAGTTTAATTTCTATAACGTAATAAAGAGAAATAAAGAACCAGTATTTCAATGATTTATGTCTCACAAATTACCTTACAAAAGTAATGTTTTATGCCAGTGTACCGTGAGCTGAAATAATGGTTTGTGTCATTTCAACATAAATACTGATATCAAAATATAGCAAAGTAATCGCTGGAAGTACATTATATAATAAAACAGAAAATTACTAACTTTATTTGGAAGACTCTTCTCCACAGTGTCATTAACCCATTTACGCCTTGTGTCTCATAAAAGGGACAGATGCAAACAGTGCAGACCAAGTTTATGGACAAATGCAAAAAGTGCAGACCAAGATCAGACACCGCAGACCTCTGGTCAGGGTCTAAACTGTTCATTACGAAAACACGCCTATTCAAATATATAGAAAATTTCACCTCCAAAAACTGAAAATTTTCAGATGAAAACTCTGATATTTTTCTTATTTCTGCTCAAAACTTAGATTGTGGATACTCGTTAGAACCGCCTCGACGAGGCGGTTCTAACGAGTACCCACAATCTATGTTTATTGAGCAGAAATAAGAAAAATAGTATATACCCCTGTAAACCCCAGTTTTGCTATATAAAAGTGGGGTTTAAGGGAGTCAAAATTATATAGGCATGTTTTCGTGATGTTGTATTGACTACAGGAATTGCTATAAAACATACTGATCTTCTAGACACCCTTTTTACAGGAAATGGACCTGTTCAAAGAGTTAAGGTAGAAGAGTCCACTCGGCATAAATGGGTTAAAATTGACGCCTGTAAGGACCAAAACATACAAAATGCATATCTGAGCATTCCTTGGCCAATGTGTATCCACAACTGCTATCTCTGTTTTAGTGATGTCTTTTCGAGCTTCTAAAAATAATGGAATGTTGAGTGTACTAATTAGAATCACGTCGATGAGGCGATTCTAATGAGTAGACACAACATACGTTTTCACGATGAAATAAGTAAACAAGTCCCTAGAAATATTACTAAATATTTTTCTTGAGCTATCGGACGAATTTCCTAGGGACTCAAAAACGAGTTCAAATGAGCCATGGTAAGTAAGCCATCGATGTTCAAGTCATTAGATTTTTACTTGAAATAATAATAATAATAAAAATCAACAAAACATTTTCTTGCATCAAAAAGGTATGTGTTGAATTTATATGTATTATTCAGAGTTAAAATAGGTGAAGCATTATAGAAAATTGTGCTTTAACCTCTTATTAGCAAGTAAACAAATGCAGCGCCTTTTATGTAGCAATGCTCCATGGAAATTTTTACCCGATCTATTATCAAATTTTCTGTCGGTAAAGATTTGTTTCTTATAGTCGTTTGTCTACTGACATGTGCGGTGAAAGAGTCATTTCATTTGGTTGGGATAATTAAAATTGCCACATCTAGTGCTTTGATAATATCTGGGATCTTTCTGTTCTTGTCTAAAAGTACTGTTCCCTCCTTTCCAATATTTGCGTCGGAGCACACGTTTCTTACAAGAATCCCTTCCTCCCTATCGTACGTTTCCTAAAGTTTTAGAGTCCATTTTACTGGTGATGTGTCTAGAACTTCTGGATGAGTAGCAAACACTGTAGACCCTGATCAGACGCCGCCGGCGTCTGATCTGGGTCTACACGGTTTGCTCGGGCCTCTAGTTCCTATTATTTAGAATAAATACGATACCCAGTTAGTATGGCCGTTACATACGGACAACATGAGAACTATGACTGAACAGGTGGTATTCTGACAGAGCAATTAACTGGTAATTGTATTGGTAATTGCAATACAGTGGTTTTTATGTTACCACCTTTTTCTTTCAGCACTTAAATATATTATTCTTGCAAGCCAAACAAGAGCATCAGACCGAATATCATTAGTCATTAGGTAAGCCTCTATGCTAAATTCTGTAAGAAGCAATTTATTGTTGCTGATCTACTTGATGTGAGAATGTATAGAGAATATACCTACTGACTCAAAGAAGACATGCAACACTTCTGAACTGCAAAGGAAACTCAGACTAACATTTTTTCTGTTGCAATAAAAAGGAGTTCTATAATTATTTGTCCACAATATCTTACATGTATACTTTATATAAATAATAAATACTTCTAATACACCCTAAGTTGTTAATGAACATGAACATTTTACACATCAAATAAGTTTTACAATAATAAGGTATTGGGTTTTCATTTCTTTTGTCATTGAGTAGTGTTGTGTTTCTTTTTTGAGCAAGTATACATATAGCAAATGGCCTAGCAAGCTTGTTCGGGTTTTGAAATATAGCTTACTCGGGATATCATGACTCGTATAATGTGTTTTGTATTGTTCTAACTTTCAGTTTGCAGTCGAACTCATTTGCCATTTGTGACTTCGTATAGGTTGTAAAATACGAGGGTGAGTCAATAAGTAACCAGCCTAACTTATTTCTGGTTGAGAGCCACCTCTTCTTTTTCGATGTAATTGCCCTCTAGTGTAATGCACTTAGACCAACGGTGTTCAAGTGCCATCAGCCCAGAACTGAAAAAGTCAAGGTCCTTTCCATTGACCCACTCCTCAACTGCCGTCACGACTTCTTCATCAGACCGGAAATGAAGTCCACGAATATTCTTTTTCAAGTTTGGGAATAGGAAAAAGTCGCAAGGACCTAGGTCAGGCAAATAGGCAGGATGTGGTATTAATTCATACCGTTTCGCTCTACAGCATCCATTGCAACTTTGCAAGTGTGGACTCGCGCGTTGTCTTATTGCAGCAAAACACCTTTAGAGTTTTCCTCAGATGGCGGTTCTCAGCTGGTCTAACAAGTTTGCATAGTACACTCCCGTTATTGTACTTCTCTTGGGTAAAAAGTCCAACATAATAACGCCTTTTGCGTCCCAAAATACTGTAGCCATCACCTTGCCAGCAGATGGTTGCGTCTTGAACTTCTTTGGCCTCGGGGACCCAGGCCCCATCCACTGACGACTCAGAGCTTTATTCTCTGGCTCATAATAATGAACTCAAGTCTCATCTACAGTCACCAGACGCAAAAGAAAATCATCTTTTGACCTAAAACGCTTCAACAAGGCGCTGCATACTGATGCTCTGGTTGCCATTTGCTCATCGCTAAGGAATTTGGAGACCCAATAGGCTGTTAGCTTGCGCATACCTAAACGATCATGTAAGATTGTTGAAACGCTACCATGTGAAATGCCTAATGCCTGCGCTATTTCTTCCACCTGAATTCGCCTATCAGAGTATACCAGATGCCGAACTTTCTTATACATTTCTTCGTCGGTGGAATCCAGTGGGCGTGCAGACCTGGCTCCATCTTCTAAAGACGTTCTACCGCGTTTGAATTCCCCTACCCAGAATTTAACCTGCGCATAAGATGGTGCAGAAGACCCATAAACATCGGCTAACTCGCCGTGTATTTCCTTGCCTGTTTTACCTTTTAAATACAAGTACCGAATTACAGCACGGTACTCAACTTTAGATGAAAAGCATGCCTTTGCATCACTAGCCATGTTTGACATTCAATATCTTATTAAAGAATGACTCGATACGCGTGTAATTTTGTACCCATGTATAAATCATATATCGTGACCGTCTCGGTCCATCGGAAATGGGATAGGCTTGTTATTTATTGATACGTCCTTGTATCCCATTTTTTTTTTCATTTAAACAATAATCTAATTAGACAGGAGACCGAAAGTTCTTGGAATCGTTTTTACAGAAGAAGGTGTTTTCCACCAGTCTCTGTGCTTGTTTGTTCTCGTATTCAAACACATGTAAAAAACAAAATGCACTTAGTTTCATGACTACTAGGATTATTTATTGCTACTAAAATATGTAGCATGAACGTATAACTGAGTCGTATCACACAAAATGGACTTAATGCGAAACCAATACGAAAACATGCCTATTCAAATATACTGTAATTTTACCACCTTAAACTAAAAATTTTCAGATAAAAAAAATTTGATATTCTTCATATTTCTGCTCAAAACATAGATTGTGGGTACTCGTTAGAACCGCCTTGGTGAGGCGGTTCTAACGCGTACCCATAATCTATGTTTTTTGTGAAGAAATAAGAAAAATAATATATACCCCTGTTAACCCCAGTTTTACTATATAAAAGTGGGGTTTAAGGGGGTCAAATTTTCGTGATGCAGCGTGGTGCCAGACATAAGATTAACACATCTATTTTTAAAAAGTTTACTTCTTAGCAATAGTTGTGGAAAGGTCATTTTTAACAAAAATATTGATATTTTGCACAGCAACACAGACAGGTGGTAGTGACGCTTCAAATGAATCCTCATAACATATGTTTTATGAAGCAATACGAACATATACATTTTGATACAGCGCTTATCCAGAGCTATACAAGCCATCGTATTTTGAGCAGATACTATAAGAAAAGAGGATATAAAGTTATAAAGTTATAAAGCACATTAAGTCAGATTTATGCAGTCAATCGTTGGTTGATAGAAGTAACAAATAAAATGAAAAGCTGGTTTCAAAAGCATTGACCTAGTTGAGAGCTTTTATGCGAACCGAATCTTTATGTATTTCTGTATTTAGGGTAGCATCGGGACCCAAGGTGAAGTAGGCCGGCTGTAAAGTGCTTTAACCCCCTCCTCCACCCCCTCCCCCCCCCCACACCCCCTGGTTTATTCTACTGACCGTTCTAAGGCGGTGTTCCCGGTGGTAGTCTTGCTATTTGATGCTTTGTGGCTATTGTTTTGCCTTGTGTTATTTTGTTCTTGCGTTTTTCAGTCCTTTTAGCATTGCGATTACCTCGCTTGGGGAAGAGAAAGTTAATCTTAGTGCTTTTCGTACGTTTGTTCGATTTGCGCTTTTTTGGTTTTGTCTGTTTCCTCTTCCTCTTGGTGTCCGAGAAGGGCTTCGGCTTATGATTGTGGCACTCCCTAGACTTTTCTCTTAGCTTTCTTGAAAACACACACACACACACACACACACACACACACACACACACACACACACACACACACACAAAGTAAAAATAAAAAATAAGTAGAATGGTGAGAAAAAACTAAACAAAACAAAAAAAAAAACATTTAATATTGTAAATCCATTAGATACTACTGTTGTTACCTTATTGAGTCGATCTGTTTTGAGTAGACCCCTTCTTTTCAGAAGGGATTGGATATGCAGGAGAGCAAATACGAAGTCGCAAATGTTGCATCCCTTGTCAAAAATTCATCACGAAAACATGCCTATATAATTTCGCCCCCACCGCTTAAACCCCATTTTTATATAGTAAAACTGGGATTTACAGGGGTACATATTAATTTTCTTATTTCTCCTCAAAAACATTGTGGGTATTCGTTAGAACCGCCTCGTCGATACGGTTCTAATGAATACCCACAATCTATGTTTTGAGCAGAAATTTTAAAAATATCAGAATTTTTGTCTCCAAATTCTTTTTTTTTCTTTTTTTTTTCTTTTTTTTTTGGGGGGGGGGGGGGTGGGGGGGGGGGGGTGGGGTGGGGGTGGGGATGGGGGGGATTGGGTGGTTAAATTTCAGTACATATGAATAGGCGTGTTTACGTAATGGCGAAAAATCTGCCAAGTGCATTCAGTCCCTTTGAGCATCGTCTGTGACTGACATGTCTGCCGTAATGTTGCACATTCCACTATAACAAGACAGAATGAAATATTGCCTTGTTGTTGCAGGGTGCTGTATGCAGTAATAATAACAATAACAAAGCGTGATTGATGCATAATGACCTTAACACATATTCAAGAATAGTGGTTATTGTACCCAGGAGCGTTCTGAACTCTTTCAGTCTTGCAGAACAAAACAGAAGTTTTGCAAACAGTGTAGATCCGGATGCATCACGAAAACATGCCTATATAATTTTGATCCCCTTAAACCCCACTTTTATAAAGTAAAACTGGGGTTTACAGGGGTATACATTATTTTTCTAATTTCTGCCCAAAAACATAGATTGTGGGGCACTCGTTAGAACCGCCTCGTCGAGGTGGTTTTAACGAGTACCCACAATCTATGTTTTAAGCAGAAATATGAAAAACATCAGAATTATTTATCTAATAAATTTCGTTTTTTTTTGTTTTTTTTTTTGTTTTTTTTTGTTTTTTGTGGTAAACCTTTCAGTATATTCGAATAGGCTTGTGTTCGTAAGGGGACGGCTCATTATACAGTATCGATCCCAAATGAGACGGCTCATCATGAGCCATCTCATCAGGATCTACACTGTTTGGCATGCTGATTTGGGTTTTGACTGGTACCTCCATTTGCAACGGCGGACATGTCTAAATTCAAAACTAGAAAAGGCTACTTCAGAAATGAAGGGGTAAAAGGGTTTATGTACCCAGGAACGTTCTTAATATGAAACCGCAGCCGTCCCACAGCACCGAAAGTCAGAAGAAAACAAAGCCAAACAACATCCATAGACAACATCCAACGAAACAATGAATCATAACACTAGACACGTGACTGGCTTTGGCGCACTGCTCTTTGGCCTGTTTTCGTGGAAATGTTGCACATTACGTAACTGGTCATGAAGACATTTAATAAGACCAAGTCTCTCTGATGAAAATTAATCTGATATTAATGAACCTTTACATTCTACTTATATACCTAGTTAACTTACTTGATGTTGGTAATGTTTATTCTAAACAAATGGTTGACCAGATCTTGCCAATTGAACGTAGCTAAATAAAGTTGTTAATTTTTCTGAAGCCGAAGCCCTTTTTGATTAGGATATTTTTATCGACGTCAAATAATATAATTTTTTCAAATAATTACGGCAAACTTGATGATTTTGACATTGACATTCTTAATTTCCCTTATTAGGTGTTCATACATGTATTCCGCGATGGAATGTACAAATCTAATTGTATTCGTTTTTCAAGGATAATTTGTCTAGAAAATGATTTCAACAAACGGAATAATGTCCAAAGTGCTAAACACCTAGCACAAGGCTACTGGTAACATAGACCCTGTTAACCTTTTTTCGAAGTTTTATTCCGACGCTCTGAATTGACTGATAGATATAAAATTAGCTTGAAAACACATCTGTATTCAGGAACATCGGGAACAAGAGGTTTACGGTGACCTTGCTTATAAATTTAGAAAACTTGTTGGGGAATCCGTTTTTTAAGAATAATTCAAAACGAAAATTAATCATTGTAAAAGGATAGATGTAACATGGATGCAATGCGACCGACTACTTACTTATATTATACTAATTATGGTTGATAGCTATGCTTTCCTCTTTAATCGCACGATAGTGAAACCTTTCATTAGAGGATTGACGCCTAACGTTACGTCTTTGTTCAGGCCCTTCATAGTTTAACTAGTGATTCTCATCTGGCTGTCAGTGTCTGAGGTGTTTGCCACGAGCCGTTATGCATGTTTCACCACAATAATTTAATTTGGTGGTAGTTGTAGTATTGTTCGTATTTTCTCTTTTTATCTTTTTATGTTGTCGTCGGCTTTGTGGCTTCTCGCTGGGTTACATCTTGTGATTGTGGTACTTCCTGGACAGCTTTACTGTTCTGCTTATTTCGATTAATATGGTGTGTATGGCTTCCATATGATTCCTCTTATCAGAACTGATTTATATTGCCATTACATAAATGCAAATGAAATTACCTAAGAAAAAGCCACAGTAAAGCCTTCTCGACACGAAAAAAAGACGAGATTTAGAACAGTAACAAAACAAAATAGAGCATTTGCAATAACCACATGCAAACAATCCAGCGGGCACATGCCATTTATACAATGTCGCATGAGGGTTGATGAAACATGACGCTGCATCGACATTACTATAACGTTATATAAATATTATGTTCCCGCTGGGAAAGAAGAACTCGAACAGAAGAACCGCCTTAGAACAGTCAGCAGAAAAAATAATGGGAGTTTAAACTAATTTTACTCGCGTGAAACCACGCCCTTAATATAGATGCAGTTTCAAAGTACATACACTTGTTCGGTCAGTAGAGGGTATCTCTACCTCTACACATTACGAAAACACGCCTATTCAAATATATAGAAAATTTCACCTCCAAAAACTGAAAAAAAAATCAGATAAAACTCTGATATTTTTCCTACTTCTGCTCAAAACATAGTGTGGGTACTCGTTAGAACCGCCTCACCGAGGCGGTTCTAACGAATACCCACAATCTATGTTTTTGAGCAGAAATAAGAAAAATAATATATACCCCTGTAAACCCCAGTTTTACTATATAAAAGTGGGGTTTAAGGGGGTCAAAATTATATAGGCGTGTTTTCGTGATGAGGGAGACCTTATTAAATGCATATGATGTTCCTTATAAAGACTACGATTGGACAAATGAGGGGGCTTAATGGCGATCTGAAAACAGAGCAAGAGAAATCCTCACAAGGGTTCTGATATAACAACAAAGTAGTGTTGTCTTGATCTTTAGAGGTGACAAATTACCAACAAGATCAAGTTATTTTCCCCTATGAATGTTCTGTAATTAAACCATGAAATTATCTTCATCACTTTATGTGACAATGCTGGTAAATATTTTATACTCTCTTGGAGTTTTCAATAGCAAAACGTTAACATTTTTGTTATGGACGTTCTACCCTTGCTCTTTGTTCAGATACAGTTATAGCTACACATGAGGGCTGCTTAACGCAAAAGAGAAAAGGCGTTTTGGATTTTCTGATTGATCAGTATTTCAGTGCGCATGCCCGGCCCCTTAGCAAAGCCAGATGTCTAGTCCTGTGTCTGAAGTGTTGCGTAGGCCTACCGCTAACGCGAGCGAACCACATAACTTCTGGTGAATCTTGTCTGATCCTTTGCTCTTCGTATATGCTATAACTCTTTTCCCATGATGCGGCAAATAATTGTTATGGTTTCCATAACTTATTGGTAGATCAACAAAGGAAAAAATACAATTTGAAGCGAAACACCTCGATAAAAAAACGATAATGGCTTAACTATGGACTGAAAACAGGGCAAAAGAATGCCACTAGAAGAAGAAACTACAAATACATGTAAGTAAAGTCAGACAAAAGCCCTCTACAAATATTTGAGATTTAGCCGACATTTAGTCCAGTGATGTTCCGCCGGAATGAAATTGGATAGCAAGATTGTTATGACATCTACATTATATTCTATCCTTTTATATTGATTATTAATCTCTTGAATTGTTCCGAAAAAAAATCATACATACCAACAACTGTCATCAGTTTGTATACTACGAGTAAGTAAAACAACTCTATTTTCGATAGGTCTTACTTAGAAGTAAATAAGTGAGCAGGAACCGATGCAATCAAGTCAAAGTCAAGTCAAAGTACTTTTATTCTCTCAAAGTCAAGCATAACATGACATCAGAGGAAATGGAAATACAAAGCTGCATTTAGGACGGTTACCGAAATTTCATATATATAATAACTGTGGGGTAAGAACTAGGACATATTCTAAAAACTATTGCAAATCATTGCAGTGACCACTTACCTAGAAGTAAATAGGTGAGCAGGAACCGATGCAATCAGAATCACGTCAAGTCCTCAGCATCAAAGGGAAAGATTGAACAGTCACAGTTATAAAACTTTGTTCAAGCTAAACTCAGCTGAGCATAAAATTCTCTCTACTAACTTACGTGAAAGTGCCAACTATTGTCTTCATTTTCATATTTATTAGCAGAGAAATTTTCATGCTCAGCTATGTTTAGCAAGGAAGAATTTACAACTTTTAGTATTCTGAGATTTATTACCAGGACAAATGTCATGCTAAGCTGAGTTGACGAAATGATCTTATTGCTCTGCTTCAGTTACCTAACACATAGATACCTAAATAAATATGTATTTGTAGAGTAAACAGATTATGTCTCCAGTTTATATTTAACGAAAAAATTAGACATAGTATGTCTATCCTGTTTTCATAGTACACAAATCAATTGAGAATCTGTTGCCCTGTAAACGACGACAGCATGTAACGTTTTTAGACAAGATAAGGGTCGAGGTATAGGGCACGTAGCTATAGGTATTGTATCAAGATCGCTTTCCTCAAGAATGAAGCAGTATGGGGAATTCGGCAGCCGAACTGAATGACTGAGCAAACCTTTTTAGGATCGCACTGCTCACCCCCTTACCATGGGGAAGGGGCTAGAAAAGGTGCCCTAAACAATTGCCTGCTTCAAAACCCCTTGCTAGTTAACCGCGATCAGTGGGATCCTATTTAGCCGTCGAGCAAGAAAGAAGAAGATAATGGTGATACCTTTGAAAATCGGCGCATGGAATGTGCGCACCTTGATGGACAGTGCTGGCTCTGACAGACCACAGCGTAGAACAGCTCTAGTAGGTAGAGAACTTGATGATTGCAGCTCTGAGTGAGACTCGCCTTGCAGAGGAAGTGCTATTAAAAGAAGTTGGTGCTGGCTACACTTTCTTCTGGAGTGGACGCAAGAAAGAAGAGCGGCGTGAAGCAGGCGTAGGTTTCGTCATCAAATCAAACCTTGTCAGAAAGGTCTTAGGACTTCCAAAAGGAATAAATGACCGCCTGATGACTCTGAGACTTCCTTTATCTGGTAAGAGGCATGCAACTATTGTAAGTGCCTATGCACCCACAATGACCAACCCAGATGAGGTCAAAGACAAATTCTATGATGATCTGGATTCTGTGATTTCTGCTACATCCCGGACAGACAAACTCATCCTCCGGGGAAACTTCAATGCTAGAATGGGCACAGACCACCAAATCTGGGAAGGAGTGATTGGGACTGAAGGAACAGGAAAGCGCAACAGCAATGGCTCCTCTTTTTGAAGAAGTGTGCAGAGCATGAACTTTTGATCACTAACACAGTATTCCGTCTGCCAACTCGCAACAAGACGTCATGGATGCATCCTCGCTCCAAACACTGGCATCTCATTGATCATGTCATAGTACGAAGGAAGGACAGACAGGATGTCAGAGTGACAAAGACTATGTGTGGTGCAGACTGCTGGACAGATCACAGGCTTGTTGTTAGCAAACTCAATCTGCGCATTCAACCTGCACGGCGACCACACGGCAAGAAATTGCTAAAAAGACTGGGTGTCTCTAAGCTGAAACAAGACAACAAGAGGCAAGCCTTCAGCAATGATATCTGCAGCCGATTAGATGCAATGGTACTCACTGCAGATGATCCAGAAGAGAACTGGACCGTCCATTCTTCAGCAATGGATTCCATAGGACTAGTATCTCGTAAACACCAAGACTGGTTTGAAGAGAAATCCAGGGACTCCTTGAAGAGAAACACGAAAAACACAAGGCATACCTTAATGATACCAGCTCAGTATCCATTAAGGCGGCATATTCAAATATATGTAAGACAGTCCAGACTAGGCTTAGAGATATGTAAGACTCCTGGCTGAGCAGTAAGGCTGATAAAATCCAGTCCTTTACAGATAGAAAGGATATGAAGAAGTTCTTTGATGCGCTAAAGACAGTTTATGGTCCTCAGAGCTCAGGAACCACCCATCTTCTCAGTGCAGATGGAAATAGTCTTCTGACTGACAAAGAGGCTATCTTGAAAAGATGGGCTGAGCACTTTGATAGTGTTCTTAATCGGTCATCATCTATCAATGATGACGCTATCAACAGACTACCGCATGTAATCTGCTGCTTGACGAGTTCCCAACCGTCTCTGAAACAGTGAAAGCAATAAAACTTCAGTCATCTGGCAAGGCTGCAGGATCAGATGCAATACCTGCTGAGATCTACAAAGTAGGAGGAACTCCAGTTGCAAAGAAGATGACAGAGTTATTCCACATTGTGTGAAGAAAAGAAGCCATCTCTCAAGAATTCAAGGATGCGTCAATTATCCACCTATTCAAAGGGAAAGGGAATCCTCAGTTGTGTGATAATCATCGTGGCATCTCTTTATTGTCAATTGCTGGGAAGTTCCTTGCACGAGTTCTACATAGCCGACTGAATGAACACCTTGAACAGGCAGGGCTTCTACCAGAAAGCCAGTGTGGATTCAGAAAGGACAGAGGAACAATTGACATGATCTTCAAAGTAAGGCAGCTTCAAGAGAAATGCCAGGAACAGCATGGACTTCTACATGACCTTTGTTGACCTTACCAAAGCATTTGATACAGTCAGTTGTGAGGGTCTTTGGAAAAGTATGGCGAAGTTTGGCTGTCCGACCAATTCCTAGCAATGGTGAGGCAGTTCCACGATGGTATGCTTGCACGGGTCCAAAACGATGGTGAATTTTCTGATCCATTTCCTGTGACAAAAGTGTCAAGCAAGGCTGTGTACTAGCCCCAACTCTGTTCAGCATGAAGTTCTCTGCCATGCTTACAGCTGCTTTCCAGGATGGTGACAATGGTATACCTATTAGGTATCGCTTTGATGGGAAGCTTTTCAATCTAAGAAGGTTGCAAGCCAAGTCCAAGGTGCAGACAGAGGTGCTAGACGAGTTCCTCTTTGCTGGTGACATGGCAAAGGGTGCTCCAACAGATGAGAAGATGCAAAAAGGTGTAGATCGTATCTGGCTCCTGTGACAACTATGACCGCATAATCAGCATTAAAAAGATCGAGGTGGTTTATCAACCAGCACCGGGCAAGCCTTACAAGAAGCCCACCATTACAGTGAAAGGTCAAAGATTGCAAGTGGTAGACAAGTTCGCCTACCTTGGAAGCACATTGTCAAGAGTCGTGCACATTGATGATGAAGTCAATGCCAGGATTGCCAAAGCTAGTGCAGCATTTGGCCGACTACGTGGTAGTGTTTGGGATCGAAGTGGAATCAGACTTGACACAAAGCTGTGGTGCTGCCAACACTATTGTATGCATGCGAAACGTGGACAGTTTACCAACGGCATGGGAAAAGACTGAACCACTTCAATACAAGCTGGCTTAGAAAACTTTTAAAGATTAAGTAGCAAGACAGGATTCCAGACACAGTAGTCCTGAAAGGGCAGGGATGCAGAGTGTACATACTCTTCTGAAACTGGCACAGTTAAGATGGACAGGCCATGCATGAGGAACGTTTGCCAAAGAAAATACTCTATGGAGAACTAGAAATTGGCAAACGCTCCCATGGTGGTCAGAAGAAGCGATACAAAGACATCCTCAAAGCCTCCCTCAAGGATTTCAACATACCAACAGAGTCGTGGGAACAAATTGCACAGGACCGAGCAAAGTGGCGAGACTTCATCAGAAGAGGTGCTAGTGAATATGAGGCAAAAAGAATCAGCGAAGCCGAGCAGAAACGTGCACAGCGAAGCCGAGCAGAAACGTGCACAGAATTAGGCATCACCAACAGAGCTGTTTTGCTCTGACCCCTGTTGTTCCATCAGCAACAGACAGTTTAGTGCTAGAATTGGTCTAATCAGCCATCTTAGAACACACAAACAGTAGCATTTCTCGCATGTGATTAAGATTGGCTATTGAGAGTAATGACAAACGAACTATTAGTATTATCAAGATACATATTTTCGTATTCGGCACAAAAACATATGTCAGGCGCCTCTAATAATTGTTTTCATGGTGAAATGAGAAAAAAAATAGTTTGCTTAAAATAACTGGCTCATCACGAAAACGCGTCTATATAGTTTTGACCCTCAAACTCCACTTTTATATAGTAAAACTGGAGTTTACAGGAGTATACATTATTTTTCTTATTTCTGCTAAAAAAAAATAGATTGTGGGTGCTCGTTAGGACCGCCTCGGCGATGCGGCTCTAACGAGTACCCACAATCTATGTTTTGAGGAGAAATATGAAAATACCAGTTTTTTATCTGAACAGTTCCCGTGTTTGGAGGTGAATTTTCTATATATTTGAATAGGCTTGTTTTCGTAATGAATAACTGGCTTATCTACAACTGTAGCTTAGAAGTATACATTTCACTCAAGCGTGTTTACGTAATGTTTCTTCAGATATCTCACCTCACCACCAGATGTTAAGTCGTGTTCGTAATTGTTCGTTCCGCTATAAAATAATGATGTTGATTATATGTTTCATGAGGTTATTTTCTTGTCTTCTCATGAAATACCGTTGACTTTTTATTACACGTTTGCGAGTGCAAAATTATTTTAGGGACTGAATATTCAGACCTTGATAGTGCACGGAGATGACTTAATATTTTGTCTTTTGATCAAAATGTACTTGTCAACAAAGCAAAAAAATGTATAAAGTGGTACATGATATGGTTCCGCAATATATAAAAGATCTTTTTCAGCTAAGAGCAGACACGGTACCTGATAGCTCATTACGATCTGTCTCGAATCAGAATTTTTATATCCCCAAACCTAATTTAAGCTTGTTTAAAAACAGTTTATCATACTCTGGACCAGTTATATGGAATACAGTTCCATCGGATATTAAGAATTCGTCAACGCTTAATATGTTTACTAGGAACGTAGTCGAATGGATTGCAAACGAATAACTCACTTCATGAATTAGACATACTTCCACCACATATTTGCATTGTAAATATCAATTTCGTATAATTTCTCCACCTCATCTTATCATTGTAAATATCGTTTTCATCTAACATATGTAACTTTTGTGTTATTCTATTTTTCATTTTAATGTGTTTGTATACATTGTTCATGTAGATGCTTTTTAAAAAGATGGTCCCATGGAAGACTGGTTGTACCAAATGGGTCACCCTCTCTAAATAAAGAACTTACTTACTTACTTGCTTACTTATTACGGAGTGGCTATTTACAGACGTCTGTCAATAGCGATTATACGTTAAACAATTATACATTTAAATCGCTATTTACAGACGTCTGTCAATAGTGAATATACGTTAAAATTGCTATTTACAGACGTCTGTCAATAGTGAATATACGTTAAAATCGCTATTTCCAGACGTTTTGCATGATTTCTTCCTCATCTCACCTTGTTTAAGTCCCTCGGGAAGGCCATGCTTCATAACTGTGGCGTTTCCCGGGTATCTTCACTTATTCTTTTGGTTTCAGTTAAGATGATTCGGTGAATCTGTGAGGAAAGTTATTGCAAATAACATTTAATTTCAAAATAATTGTGACAAATGCAAAGTTTTCAATCAGATTAAAGAAAACGTGATTTGAGCACTTAGGAAGACACTGACTATCAATAGTTTTAAGATATTGATGTCAAATCAGCAAGTAGTATTTTCTTATTTCTTCTGTATTTGTTTCTGAAGCGTTTGGCTTATTAATTGTCCTTTCAATTTTATATTGCACTTCTTTCATTCAAATTGATGAAAAGTAAATCAAAGTACAATTAAATTCCGCTATCAAGACCACCCGAAATTAAGATCAGCTTTGTTTCCCAGTCCAGAATGGTTTCTTTTTTATTATTCTTTATTCATATAAATCTTAACACCGCCTCATTAAATAAGACCACTTTTAGGCAGCCCCGAAAGATGTCTTAATAGCGTAAGTTTACTGTATTAAAATTGTAGTAACTACGGCCTGTGATTGTGGACTTTCCTCTTACCTTTTTTTTTTCAGTTTGCATAGAAATATGTTATTTAAGCAATCTGTCAATAGGGAATAAAAACTTGTTTACAGAAGTCTGGACGTAGCGATATCACTGTAATTACACTATTGACAGACGTCTGAATATAGCGATTTTAACGTATATTCGCTATTTACAGACGTCTGTCAAAAGAAATCGCTTCCTTTTTAATATTCTATTGTTTCAATTAACTTATGTACTGAAGATCTTATGTAAATATAAAATGTTCCAGAAGATCTCATGAAAGCATAAAATGTTTCGAATCACTTGTATGTTATTAGCTTGCAATCATTTAGAAAACACGCCTATTCAAATATATTGAAAATTTCACCACCAGAAACTTAAAAGTTTTAGGATAAAATTCTAATATTTTTTTTATATTTCTGCTCAAAACATAGATTGTGGGTACTCGTTAGAATCGCCTTGCCAAGGCGGTTCTAACGAGTACCACAATCTATGTTTTTGAGCAAAAATAAGTAACATAATGTATACCCCTGTAAACCTCAGTTTTACTGTATAAAAATTGGGTTTAAGGGGGTCAAAATTATATAGGTATAATTTCGTGATGATTGGGATACAGGCCTATACAAGTCCGATGACTTTATTCTGGATACGCTTATCTGTTAGTTTCAGTTTGTAATTAATATAATTGTTGTTTCTTGAGATGAATGCAAATAGAATATGTTCAGATCAAAAGACATTTACAATAATGATAATAATAATATAACAATTCTTTATGATGCTGTCATACATAATTTCTCCTTAGAATGCAGCATCAAACAATCTTGTGTGAAATAAGATTACAAGACATGACGAATAATGACATGATGAAGAAAGCCTTAAGACTTATGCACACATGTTAACACGAGATTTGCAGCTGCACCGAATACCACTCATTAACCAATATATTAGTTAGGTGAGCAACATATTCCGAATTGAAACATGAATAATAATAATAATACTAATACTACTAATAATAATGAAGCAAATGTAAACCAACAATAACAATTATTTTTAAGACCTGATCAAAAGAATAGATAGACTGTGGGTCATACTTTAAACAAGACTTGGCACTGCATCTTAAGAAAGGCATTTAACCAATTGTAGGCTGAATGAATTTCCCCGCACTATATATTGGAAGATTCTAATAATGATTTTAGGTATGTCAGGTTATGTGATTTAGATATTCTCAGAGAAAAATGGTTGCAAACAGTGGAAACCCTAATCAAATGCCGCGTTCTGCTGCGTCTGATCTGGGTCTGCATTGATTTCCAATTACTCTTTTAGGGGTCTCCAGACTACAATGGGTTAATATAACTTCCTAGAAGCAGATGAACTCTCTTAAATACCATTACGATGTTAACCCTTAAAGCGCCAATCACAACTGCAGCAGACGACACAGTTTATTTTTTTATTATTATTATTATTTTATTTTGCACAGAAAATAAGTCTAACATTTCATGTGAATCGTCTGCCAAGCAACCGATGCACATAAAAATATCAAGACTTAATTTCTATTAGGATGTCGTCTGTTGCTTGGTGCTTAAGTGTTAACGTTGTTGTTATTCAGCAAAGGCGTCGCTAACACTGAACATATGTACGAATGACAAACCAATTCACAAACTGAAAATACGTATGTTTATGCATTATTTATTTCTGGCATGTCTGTGCTACATTTCATTCACAGAAATGTCAGAATATATTTGTAATAAATACTATATGCAAAGTGGATAGGGCCCTTAATCTATATGCGAACAGCGAAGGTCCTGATCGACTTGCGCGTCTGCATAGTCCGGTGGCTCTATTCTTCGAAATTTTACAATAACTAGTGATATCGTTTGGACTTTAAATACTTCACACAATGTACAGGTACAATATCCATACACCATATAATATAATGTGATTTTATGTCTCTTAAATGTCCGTCAACAGTTTTCACTCATTCTGAGACGATGTTAAAGTATTGCCACGAGACCATGATAAATAGTTTTGAAGGCACTTCGAGCACTTTATTGTTCAACCAGTGATTTTATATTTGCTCTATAACTTTCACCTTTTGTAGTCGAGAAAACAAAATCTACAACGGATGGTCTTGGAAACTGAAAACGCATAAAACAATGAAAGTCTGAGTTTCGGTTTCATTGAGACTCTTCGTATCACAGCATTGTAGTCCAGCTTAAGTGGAACTCGATTTTCCAAGATACCAGAACGGACTCAGTGATCCCAAGGAATACCAAAATAACATTACGAAAACATGCCTATTCAAATATATCTGAAAATTTTCAGATAAAAATTCGGATTTTTTTTTCACATTTCTGCTCAGGCCGAGGCGGTTCTAACGAGTACCCACAATCGATGTTTTTGAGCAGAAATAAGAAAAATAATGTTTGTTTGTTTGTTTGTGTTGAGGTTTTACGGCCCAGTCAACCCAATGGGGTCATGTCGAGCGCGGTCAGTTTACCTAACCACACGTTTACTGGGCAGGCTTAGTCCTCTAAGCGGTTAACCAGTATTGTGCACATTCTTTCGCCAGAAACTGACAACTGCCCTTCTTGAATCAGCGGAAGGGAGAGAATGACCGTAGAAAATATTTCATGATCAATCTCCACGAAAGAATGTTACCGACCTCGGCTGGGGTTGAACCCGCGACCTCCTGGTCTCCAGTCGGACGGCGCATCCAACTGAGCCACCGAGGCCGGCTAGAAAAATAATGTATACCCCTGTTAACCGCAGTTTTACTATATACAAGTGGGGTTTAAGGGGGTCAGAATTATATAGGCATGTTTTCGTGATGAAATAAATAAATGAAAATTATCTGCTTTGTGGTGGAGTACGAGGTACATTTATTTTGTTTTAAATATCAGTGTAACATAACAAAAGTACAGGATGTTCGATGTTGCCACTTTTTAGTTGTAGAATACATTTTCAGTGGCACAAGAAGCCAGACGGCAGACAGATAAATGTATAGAAGCAAATTCTAAAGTTTATTTTAAATTTAACGAGTATACATGTAGGGCATAACATCTAACAGCCTAGTTCGACTGTATATAAAACGTTAACCTTCTGCAGTTGTATATAGACGATACCGGGGCATTGGTACAAGTGATCTAAACCGGTTAAGAAAATGCATATCTATCATTTTATCAAACGAATGTTACGTGATGCAAGACAATAACATATAACGAGCCAGTGTAAAAATACCATCCGCCTACTGTTTTAAATAAAATACACAGTTTATTCCTGTTTAACCCATTGTAGTGGGCAGACCCCTAAACGGGTAATTGGCAAACAGTGCAGACCCAGATCAGACGCCACAGAATGCGGCGTCTGATCAGGGTCCCCACTGTTTGCAAATAGTTTGGCCTTCTTTCTATAGGAATATCTAAATCTCATAGCCAGACGTACCTAAAATTGAAATTGGACTCTTCAAATATATATAGTGTGGGAGATTCTATTCAGTATACAATGGGTTAAAGTGACTGTTTGACGTTTCTGGAATAATGCATTCAGAAGATACAAACAAAGCCGCTAAGTGAGAAAACTTGCCATCTGACATTTGCGCCCAACTACGACTCAAGGTATCCGCGCAGTCTGATCAGTCTTCATCGTCCGCATGAAGAAACTTTGCATCCTTGGCTATCCAATATTCGCCCAATTAAGATTCCGATCATGCCGCGAATGCGAAGGCTTATCTGAATCTTCGCTGGGCGCACATGTCCGAATGTACGTTTTCTGACGTTGCGGCTAAAATGACTATATAACACGTTTAACCCTTCTCTTGCTGAGCACGACATGCCCTGTCTTAGCAAACAGTGTAGATCCAGATCAGTTGGCTTCTGAAGAAGCTAACTGATCTGGATCTGCACTGTTTGTCATTCAATATGTGAATTTCTATCAAAAACTCGGGTCAAGTAATCTGATTGGTTGGAAATTAGAAGTGGGCGTGGCAGCTTAATTTATTCAGCAAGGCAAGGGTTAATGTCTCTTTGGTAAACGATGTAAACTTTGATTCACGCTTGTGCCATTAATTTAAACTTCTGAAGTCTACTTTCTAATTTTATATTCTTGCATTGTTATGTATGATATTGAGGCGAATGGTTTAGATACAGGGAACAAACGAGCAGCGAGACAAAGAGGAAACACTTGAGTTAAGGAACAAACGTTTTAAACGAGATACAGAATTTTGTCTGTGCTACAGACTCCAGCGACTACATGTAATCACTTCAATGAATGTCTGCTGCGCAGCCAGTTCCGTGGTCGAGACATTTTCTTTTGTTACTTGGAATGTGAATTAAAAGTAAATAAGTGAACTCAGGAACTGATACATTCAGATCCACATCAAACCCCTAACATCAAAGGTAAAGATAGACAAAATAAATTAAACAGCCACAAAAAGCTCAGGTGGCAAGCAGACTTTCCAAAACTGGTGGCAACTGAACTTCACTGATTCTCCGCAGCCCTTCCCAGACACCAAGGGGAAGAGGAAACAGGCAAAACCAAACAAGCACAAATCGAACAAACGTACGAAAAGCACAAAGATTAGCTCTCTCTTCCCCAAGTGATGTAGTGCAATGCTAAAAGGACTGGAAAACACAAGAACAAAATAACACAAGGCAAGACTTAAAGCAAATATCCTCGTAGAATAAAAGAGTAAGACTAACACCTGGACCACCGCCTTAGAACGGGTCTTTAGAATAAACCACCGATGTTTGTGTGTGTGTGTGGGGGGGGGGGGGAGAGAGGGGGAAGGAGGGGAGGAGGGGGAAGAGGGGTGGAATGTGTGTGTGGGGGGGGGGGGGGGCCACAAAGATCATTTGCTTTTAGTTTACATCTTTGGCATCTATCGTAACGTGTTACAAAGATTTTGCATAGCAAACGTGCCTTACTTTCATGAGATATGAGGCGACATCAGCGCACTGGTTGTTCTGTATGTATTCAAAGAGGTATTTATATCAAACAAATTTGAAGTAACTGTGCGAATTCTAGGTATCCAATCAAAAGTGAATGTAAGTGTTTCTGATCAGTATGAAATCATGCTTTCGAAATCTTCAAACTATTTTTTCCTAAATGGCAAAATATGTTTTCTTTACCAAATCGAAGAAATACAACATCTCTCTACTTACAGAAGAATTAACCCTAGTCCTGCTGAACCCGGATATATCCTGCATTTGCAAACAGTGTAGATCTAGAGAAGCCAACTGATCTGGATCTGCGCTGTTTGTCATTAAATATGTAAATTTGTATCAACAACCTGGATCATGTAATTTGATTGGCTGAAAATTAGAAGTGGGTGTGGCATCTTAATCTATTCAGCAGGACGAGGGTTAAGAGCGCAATTAAAGTAAAACATGCACTAGAAGGAGCTTGAAAACATTAGGGAAATCGTCTGTCTTAAACTTTTAAACAACAAACTTTCTGTTAAAACACGCCTGGCTTTGTAGTGAATCTAAAATGCTTACGTAGCTATTGAAAAGTAATCTTCACTGCCCGGCCAACAGGAATATGGCAGTTGATGGGTTTTTTTTTCTGCTCACCTAGTACTCAACTGCTACACGAATGGTACATATTACGAAGTAATGCACGACCACCCAGGCATATTTTCCTTATTGTTGACGATACATTACACCAAAGACAAATCTAAACTACTAACTGTCATTTTGGATATTGATTAAGGATTCATAAATATTTATGACAGCAAACATTTCCAATTGAAATTTATTTCATTTCTTTCCCTTTTTTCCAATAAAATGAGTACATTATTACTCTTGCTGCTTAGAGACTGAATCATTTTCAGTGAAATTAAAATCTTAAGAACACTTTCTCAAATGTAAATCGGATTTGACGTAAACGCGAATGTTCTCGTGATCAAGTAGGGATTCGCAAAGTTCCGTACAAGCTGTAAGGTCCCTACAGGAATCAAAGGGGTTGTGTAGATTTCACTGTCTTTAAATCCTGAATGCGCACTTAACATGTATATCCCAAACACAGAAGTGTCAATTATCATTATAAAGTTACTTTTTTACGGTTATGGATGAGAAATCGACAGAATTTATATCCCGATAATTCGATAGCTTTAAAGCACGTTAGTTAAAACGAAACAAAATTCTAAAAGTCCTCTTGACGTTCCACAAACCTGTTCCGTTTTACATAAAATGTAAGAAAGTCATAATCATAATTTTGGTAAACGGTTTTCCATTTGTAATGAGGGAAATTGCAAATGTATTCTAGTTTTTTTTTCCAGCATTTACGATAAGAAAACAGTCATATCTTTTAAATATCTTAATAAGGACGTTTAAATGTTCATTTTTAAGGCAATCAAAGCATGCAAATATCAAAAATTAGTAATGTCAGTAATTGCTCGAAATAATTTACGAATGTCATGTAGTTTAATCTATGGAACAGAAACACTAAAGAAGCCTGTCAAAGAAAGGTGTTTTCTATTAAAACTTGCAAAATTTATCATTCGTTCTGGGTATGAAGTTTCAAGAAATACTATCTATGACTCATATTAAACACAAATGTCAATCTTATCACTTATCACCCAAGAACTTCAACCATTTGTAAATGTGTTTTACGGGACTAATGTATGTATTTTAAGCGACAGTTATAATATTGAGTAGTTGTCTTGAAATTACAATATGTCATCACGTTCTTTTTCTTTTTTTTCGTAAGTACAAACTTACATGCAACTGGCAATATATTTAGGGATCTAGAATACCATAAAATATTTTTGCCTTTGTAGAGACAAGAGATTCCTTATCAGTGAGGTAAGAAAACGAGTCTCATTTGCCTGTTCCGAAAAAGGAAGCATGCTTTTTAAGGCGTTCTAAGGCGGTGGTTCCGGTGTTGGTCTTGCTCTTTGTTGCTTTGTGGTTTATTCTACGAGGTGATTTGTTTTATGTCTTACCTTGTGTCATTTTGTTCTTGTGTTTTTCAGTCCTTTTTTTAAAGGGGAAAACGGGGTTGGGGTTGGGGAGGAAGGAAGGTCGCGTGATAATTTAAACTTTTATTATCCTAATGAGAAGCGGCGTAAGCGAGAGATGTGAGCGTTTGATTGCGGTGCTAAAGGATGCGAGTTCGAACCTGACTCAAGTCATCGACGGAAAAACTCTGTTGACACAGACAGCAGTCAATCCGTATCATTCGAGTTCGAGGGAAGATTAACAGCAGAGAAAGAACAGAGTTGGGCATCACCTTTTGAATGTTGTACCCAAGATATGGTGGGTTCTAGATCCCACAATCTCTATGTCCGCAAGGTGATGACCTAGTAAAAAGCACACATCACCATTGCAACAACGTCGTTTCAACGTTCATTCAACGTCCTAGACGTTGAATCAACGTTGAAATGACGTCGTTTTGGTTCGTACCCGCTAGGGGTGGTGGACATATTCTATGATTTTTATCACCCATATCACTATCGTTCCAATGAGATTCATAAGATAGGAATGCGGATTTTTTTTTTTTATAATAATGGACTGAGTCTAACTGATATCTTGTATAATAAATGATGTGTATCAATCTGCTGGTTATATACCAGAAATATAACTACGGAGGCTAATCAAAGACTACCGCATTTGCCCTAATTATTCAGAGACCTTATTTCCATATTTGTACTGATTCTTATACAATTAACAAGTCCAAATTTCTTACTACCTGCTGGGGGAGTGGCAAACAGTGTAGACCCTGATCAGACGCCGCAGAACGCGGCGTCTGATCAAGTTCTACACTGCTTCACAGGTCTGTCTGCCCAAATAAATGGTTTAGATACGAGTACGCGGACGGTGTACACCCAGTTTAATTGGTAAAAGAAATTCATGCAGAATGTGGGCTATATAAACCTAATGGAATCAACAGAGTATAGTATTGGGAAAATAGTGATATTTCAACTTAGCGAGCAATGTATATCTAAGTAAGCTTGCGCATTCACACAGTCTGATTAGGACTAACAACCGCTTACAGACATACAGGGTTGTATAGAATTCGCTGAAAAAATACCTTGTTACCGTTACTTGACATAATAGTAAGCTGAGGAACTGCTGCAAGTTGGTATATAAAATTTTACTAGCATGTTTTTATAAATGGGGAATAATAAAACAACCCTTTTCCTATTTGAAATCAAGGTTTTGTTATGCGTTATTAAAGGGTTGTTCATTTGGTTTTGTTTGGGTAGACTGTTTGTTTACAGTCGACCAAAGTATACATACACCAAAATTTCCTTAAGGTTGTTGTCCACGTGATTATCTTTTACCAATGAATTCAAGCCGCAAATTAGACGGACCAATCAATCAAATGAAACCGACAACCTGTTGTCTCCGAACCGAGCTCTATTCCTAAACTGGACGTTTTTTGGCCGACTGTTTATCTACCAAAGAATCTGAATTATATTGCTGCTGTCCACGTAACTATCGCTGACCAATAATGTTAATCAACACAAATAGCGTTTGTACGGAATCCAGGTGACGGTTATTCATAGCCGCGCTATTCTTGTCGCTGTGCCATCAAAGTGCTGTGTAAAGAGGAGTATCTGTAATACTAGGACTAGACAGTGCTGGGATATTGGCAAACAGTGCAGACCCAGATCAGACGCCTCAGAACGCGGCATCTGATCAGGGTCTGCAACGTTTGATTAAACTTCGAAGGGTTGAAGTAAACCAAATGTGAATGGGATTAAAAACGCGCCCAGTAGAACCCCAATGACAACATTAAATGAACGCCCCTCGTATGAAGTTTATTCAGACCTTGGTGAGGCAAGGTGCTTTATAATGCACATATGCAGTATTTTGTATTGATTCAGTAGGTAAGTATCAATATATAAATTAACATTCAAATTGTTTGATTTGCATAAACCAAGTGCATTAGGGCCGTGCCAAACAAATAAGTACCTTCGAACATGCGTGAGATGCGCAGATTCAGATCCTCCTGCACATGCGCAAAGTACCATCCGGGGCCTTGCTCTCTATTCATGCATTCTGTAGCGGGCAAAGAAGGCTCTGATGAGACTGCGCGGATGCGCAGACTGATCTGGACATTCGCTGTCCGCATATGCCCGAAGACACGTTTTAACATGGCGCGGTCCATTTTATTTTTCACGTAGAGTAAAACTTCACTGGAGGAGACAGTGAAATACACTAACAGAATAGTTAATGTACACCGCAAAGTGATAACATTACGAAAACATGCCTATTCAAATATACTGAAAATTTTACAACCAAAAAATTAAAATTTTCAGATAAAAAGTTCTGGTATTTTTTCATATTTCTGCTCAAAACATAGATTGTGGGTACTCATTAAAACTGCCTCGACGAGGTGGTTCTAGCGAGTACCCACAATCTATGTTTTTTGAGTAGAAATAAGAAAAAGTAATGAATACCCCTGTAAACCCCAGTTTTACTATATAAAAGTGAGGTTTAAGGGTGTCAAAATTATATAGGCATGTTTTCGTGATGGGTCTGCATTGTCCATTTACAGAATTAATGGGTTTTGAAGAAGACATTGATGTTTGTGCATATCCTTTTTTCATTGTGCAGACTGTTAGCTTTATAGTTTACGATAGATACTTGGACATCCTAACATCTTACCATACTTGGCCTAAAATTTGAATCAGTCAATTTTACTACCTACTAATGTGTATAAAACTAAACAATGTAGACACTTTTAGTTCAGGCATGTTTATCCCAAAAACTTAGTTAGGGTCCTGAAGTATGAAGGTTTCGTTAAACTGTATGTAGCTTACCAACATTCCAACTTTAACCTTTACCACTCTCTGGGCTAATTCAGCAGACGACAAATCGGTGATATTTTCCTTATTTTTTCCCAGAAATAAAAGTTAGACATTGCATGCGAATTGTCTGCAGTGGAGACATTTTGCATGAAATGTCAAATCTTGTTTTCCGGAAAAAGTAAGAAAAATATTCCAATATGTCGTCTGCTGAAATTTTGCCCAGAGTGTTAAGTGTTAATGAAAACTAACCCAGTAGAAAGCGATTCACCTTCCAAAACTTTACCATAGGGAAATATAATCGATCATGCTACTTCAACTACGTGTACTAGAAAATTACTGATTTATTCTGGTGATATTTTAATATTATCAACAGATGGGGAAACCATTCTCATGTCTTTCATTAACAATTGTTTGTTCATGAACCAATTCACTTGCACCTTTAGTAGTCACTAAACGAAATAAGCAGACGTCAGACGTGTAACGTTTATATGAGAGATAGCAGCAGTATTTCTATTATCTCCCTTGACAGATAAAGTCCAAGGTAGATCAAATACTAACCAGGTCTTTCTAATTGGAATCCTCTGCTTTTATCTTGGTCATCAGTGGAATTAAACAAATTCTTAACTTTACATTTACATTTCTCCATATCCACATGGAAGATTAATATTATATATTTCATTGCACAGAAAATATTTCTTCTAAATATTTTGGAAGCTGTATTGGCATATGACCTTGTTAAAATTAGATTTATTAAGGGAAAGGAAGTGATACTTAATGGAAACACTAAGGATAAAAGCCGAGGAATCCAATTAATTGGACCTGGTTATTTACAGAAAATAATCAAGGGAGTTAACTGACTGCTTTCTCCTATTGCTTCGACTCCACGAAAAGACACACCATTACGAAAACATGCCTATTCAAATATACTGGAAATTTTACCACCTAAAAATGAAAAATTTCAGCTAAAAATTCTGATATTTCTGCTCAAAACAAAGATTGGCAGTTCTAACGAGTACCCACAATCTATGTTTTTGAGCAGAAATAAGAAAAATAATGTATACCCCTGTAAACCTCAGTTTTACTATATAAAAGTGGGGTTTAAGGGGGTCAAAATTATAATGGCGTGTTTTCGTGATGCCTATTTGCTGGAATAAAACATGAAATGAGTCATTTAACTCATTTTATTCTGGAAACCCTCAAAAGGGTACTTGGCAAACAGTGCAGACCTAGATCAGACGCCGCAGAATGCGGCGTCTGATCAGGGTCTACACTGTTTGAAAAGAAAACTAAAGGAATTTCAATAAAATACATAATAATATAAACCAGACACTCTACTATTGGAAACAGATCGGTCAAAAAAGTTTTGGTGGAAATGTCAACTCGTCGAATATGGGTTAGAACAAGAGGCCAACACCTGCCTGAGCACTCACCTGCAAACTAGTTGAGAAAAATCACAAGCGCAGAAAAATAAAGAGACATTGTTCTTAAATATTCATGCGAAATGCTAAAAAGTTCAAAGTTGAATATTATGAATATATTTCAAAACGATTCTTGCACGAGCATAGCGAGACAATTTGTTTATGCCCCTTTGTGTCATCGTAAACATTAATGTCTGATTCCTCACTCATGATGTAATGGGTTGTACCAAAAACCTAGCAAACATACAACGTCGTATTAACGTTGTTTTAAGGACGCTATAACGTCGTGACGTTGCAACGACGCCGAAACGACTTTATTACGACGTTAAGAGTTTATTGGGAAAACCATTTTCAAATATCGTTGGGTGAAAACTATTTATACATTGCACATTATTTAAAACAAAAAAAAAAGACCAATACCAAAATTGCAACTACCACTAGTACTACTAGCTAGTACTGCTATTTCTGCTACTACTACTTACTACTACTAGACTACCAGTACTTATACTATTACTAGACTACTGCTACTACTTCTTTTACTATTACTGTATTACTGCTACTACTTATGCTACAACAACAACTACTCTTACTTCTACTACTACAACTACTGCTGCTACTACTACTACTGCTGCTGCTATTGTTGCTACTACTGCTGCTACTACTACTACTGCTGTTGCTGCTTCTACTACTACTATTACTACTACCACTACTACTATTACTTCTACTACTGCTACTACTACTGCTACTACAACTACTACTGCTGCTACTACTGCTACTACTACTACTAGACTTTACTACTAGACTACTGCTACTACTACTGCTACTTCTTATGCTACAACAACTACTACTATTACTATTACTACTAATTCTTCTACTACTACTACTACTACTGCTACTGCTGCTACTACTGCTACTACTACTTCTTATTCCACTACTACTACTACTACTTCTACTGTTGCTGCTACTACCATCACTACTTCTACTACTTCTACCGCTGCTACTACTGCTACTTCTACTATTATTACTACTACTACTACTACTGATAATAACACAGAAAAATACCTACGCTAGCTTGGTCGATTTTGTTCTTTGCTTTTCAAGGAACAGTGTAGATTCGGACCGGATCCATATCATAAATTTTCACGGAGAAAAAAAATCTATCTTAATGTTCTTATGTATATAGAGGAAATTAGGAAGAAAATTACAGTGAAACGTTGTCAGCAGGTGAAGCAGCATACCAAATTAATGTCATACACCAGAGCGACAGAAACTATTACAAGTGTATTTATTTTACTTATTGCAAGAGAGATTTTTGCTCTTTAACTTGCAGATAATATGGGCCGCGCCAAGCGAAGAGATGTCTTCGAGCATGCGCAAAACGCACAGTTCAGATTCATCGCACGCATGCGTAAAGTCTCAACGGGGCATTTGCTCTCCATTGATACATTCTATAGTGATTCTACAAGCGGACAGCGAAGGCCCAGATCAGCCTGCGCTGATGCGCAGGCTGATCTGGGCATTCGCTGTCCGCATACGCCCGATGACACGTTTTCGCATTGCCTGGTCCATATTTAAAAACATTTCGTATTGCCTGGTCCATATTTAGAAACAATGCGTTCTTCAGTGACTATTGTAAATGCCTTATAAGTATCTTTCTCTGTATGATATAGGCCGCTCCATGCAAAAATGTGTCTTTTGGGGATATTATGGCAGCGAAGGTCTATATCATCCTGCGCATTCTGGCACTCTGATCGTCGCCTTCAATATCCGCGAACAGAATCACTGGATCCTATAGAATGCATGCATGGAGAGCAAAGGCCCGTATGACACTGCTCATGCGCAGGATGATCGGTGTCTGGACATTTTGCGCATGTTCTAAGGCACGTTTGCGCTTGTTAGATGTGATGTTGAACTGACTGCAATGTTAAACTTCGCATGAAATGTCAAGTGTTATTTTCTGAGAAAAATAATAAAAAAATATCATTTAATTACTGTATGTCCTCTTCAATATTTTGTGCGTAAAATATATATCTTAAGGTATTAACCATATCCTAGTTTGTTTAAATTTATTAAAAAAATGATTATGAAAAATATTTCAATGTTTATAGTTTTTTTTCATCCAATCTGTGTAGTTTTTCGAAAGCTGTATACGCAATATAATAATATTGAAATGTCTCTTGTAGATGATAAAGGCTAGTAACATGTTTATCGCATGTTGAATGTCCCTGATAAAATTATTATTATGTTGTTTCGATAATGTACTTAAAAACAAAAACAAAACAACAACAAACAACAACAACAACAATAACAACAGCAAAAATATAGTCTAGCTTGCATTCACACTCAACTACAAAACACTAAATGTTACTGACGCCGACCTCACTGATTCAGTCGGATGCGCGTGCTGCTGGTGATCAGGAGGTCGTAGGTTCGATCGACGACGGATCCGGCAATAGTCTTTTTTGGAGATTGATCACGAAATATTGTCTACGGTCATTCTCTCCCTCCCGCTGATTCAAGAAGGGCAGTTGTCATTTTCTGGTGAATGAATTTGAACAAGTACTAGTTAACCGCTTAGAGGATTACGCCTGCTCAGGAAAAGCGTCGTTAGGTAAACTGACCGGCTCGACATGGACATAATAGTGTTGACGGGGCCGTTAAACTCCAAACTAACCAATCAAATGTTACTGACATTTATATTTAAATATGTGCATCTTGTATTTGCGCATATTTTGACTTTTGTCTACATCTTATGCGTGTATATACATGCATATTGTAAAAGATGAGCTGTTGTTTGGTAAAGGTGAATGGATAAACTTGGTAAATTTTCCGCTATTTCTGACAAGGGAGACAACTGTCACATTCTCAGTGCTTTCCTGAACACTTATCTCCTTCTGAAAGGGGTCTACTCAAAAGGAAAGAATTTTCTTCATTCCCCTGAAAAATCCCCTTTTGAAAAGGCGTCTGCTCTAAAACGAAAGAATTTGGAGAACAATTCTTTCCTTCTAGAGTAGACACCAATTCAGAAGGGAATAACACGATTTTGACAGTGTTTACTCCTTTGAAAGTGTATAAATTCCCCTGATTATCACTACAATTTTTATTCTGTTCTGTTCTACAGAGGGTTGCTTAAATAAATGTTTAGAATGGCAGGCAAGCGTTGAACCTACGCTATTAAACCAGCTTTCACTGAAATGATTGAGTGCTTGAAACACCAATCCCCATCTGTAAAGAGTCTTCTGTAAAAGCAAGAATTTTCCCTGTCTCCTGAAAAATCACATTCTGGAAAGGGGTCTACTTTAAAAGAAAAGAATTTGCTCTCGCGCTAAGCAAATTCTTTGTTTTAATAAACCTTTTTTAATAAGAGAATAAAAAGCAATTTTGACAGAATTGTCTCCCTTGAAAGTGTATCAGTACCCACAAGTATCAATACAATTTCTATTCTATTCGATTCTATAAAGAGAAACGCTTAAACGTGTGTCTGGAATAGCAGGCGAACGTTGAACCTACTCTGTTATCAGATTTCACTGATATGATTAACTGATTGATTGAGTCTTTTTTTAACGACACGTCAACCCATTTGGGTCATTTTGTGTCGTCTCTCAGACAAAGGGAGAAAAAAAATCAAAAGAACTAATACAGGAAAGGAAAGAAATGGAAGAGACATGGGAAAAATCGAATGCCAGTCCCGAAACAAAAGAATACTAGTACCCCCACCCCCTTCCCCACCTTCCCCCACCTGCCGCAATTACAGCCCTTACCACCACCCTACCACCCGTTCACTGAGATGAAAAACAAAACAAGTAATTAGTCATTCAATCTGGTTTACGTATCTGTAAAGAAAGAAGAAACAAAGAAAAGAGACAATAAGCCGCAGCATGAGGATAGTGTACCTTATGACGAGCTTCCAGCAAATGCACACATCAGTCTGCACATTCGCGCAGTCTGATCTGAGTATTTGCTGCGCGCCTTTCCTTGTCTATCAACTGAGTGCTCAGCAACAAGTGCGATGAAACGGCGCAGATGCTGGCTGATCTGAGTCTTCCGTGGCTGCATATGTCATATGTATATTTCTTTCACGTTGCGGCTCAAATAAATGAATGGAAATCCTCACTGCATATGTCAAGTTGGTATCTTTCCTAAATATCAGAATATACTGTACTAAATACTGCCGGCGCCAATATAATAAGTGCAATTTATAAGCATAATAGAAGAAGCATTAAACAATCAACAAAAACACATTCTTAATAACACTTGAATCATGGTGATAGTAAATCTGTGTCAGTTTAGATGCTCAAGCATAAATGGCATAAAATCTGTATTATCCCTGAGTATCTATTATTCTTTTAAATATATAGTTTTCGTATAACTGACATATACAAATGCAAACATGTTGGCAATACAATGACAACAGCAGCATACAAACGGGATTCATAAGAAAGTCTTGCGAATTATTTAAAATTGTAGCAAATATCTTTATAACTCAAGTCTAACTGAGCTTCGGCATACTATCTAAAATAGGTGAACACTACATCAATCCATGAAATATTATTAATACATCACAAAAACACGCCTATATAATTTTGACCCCCTTAAACCCTTTTTTATATAGTAAAACTGGGGTTTAAAGGGGTATACATTATTTTTCTTATTTCTGCTCAAAAACATAGATTGTGGGTACTCGTTAGAACCGCCCCGCCGAGGCGGTTCTAACGAGTACCAACAATCTATGTTTTGAGCAGAAATATAAAAAATATCAGAACTTTTATCTGAAAATTTTCATTTTTTGGGTGGTAAATTTTTCAGTATGTTTGGACAGGCATGTTTTCGTAATGATAACAAACCATGACATTATTTCTCTCTCCTTTTTTATCGTATTTCAATATGAATTTCAATATGAATAAAAGAAAAGTTTAATACGTTTTTTTCTGCAGAAATCAGACAAAAAAAAAAAAAAAAAAAAAAAAAAAAAAAAAAAAAAGATACATGTATGTAGCTAAGAAGTGACATTATGCAAAAGTATGTTAACATAATGTCAGGTATGTCAGGCAGCACAAAAGCTGAACATGTAGCAGTGATATGAACAATAAAAATCAAAAGGTTACTTTGGGAAACAAAGAGCATAAAAAAAGGGTTGAATAGCCCTGAAATGACAGATTCTATGAGAAACTAATATATAATTCCAGGTATCATTCTGTTTTCCATTTAAGTGTGTGAGACGCTTCGTCGTCGAACAAAAACGAGCTACAGCGAACAACAAAGGCGCTGATCAGCCTGCGCGGACGCGCAGGCTGATCTGCGCCTTTGTTGTTCGCACATATATTAAGGTGGGTTTTCTCAGCGACTCTCGCCATAGATCAAGCACAAGTTGCACTACTTTTGTATGGACAGCTCTTCAATGGCGTACTAATATACCCATATTGAAACATTGGGTCTACTTTTGTGCGCGGATGAATACGAAATTGAATAGTAGTCAAAGTCACTTTTTCTAAAACCGTGCGTGGCAACGAAGAATGACAGATAGAATCCGTCATTAACAAGAGAACGAAAGTCGGAGACTCGGTTTTTATTCAGTCTCTTCATATACAGCAATTCAGATTGCGAGGCTGTTCACAACTCGCTTGCAGTTGTTAATTTAACTTTACAAATTAGTATAAATGATGTAAAGTGATTGATAAACGAAAATAAAAGCAAATGCGAGTCTGCAAAAGAGGGAGAGACAGGGACAGAGACACAGACACAGAGAGAGAGGCGCAGAGACAGAGACACAGAAAGAGGAATCGCATGTAAGATCAAAACTCACCTAGGAACTTAATTTTAAGTTTACAATTTTGATTTAACTCATGGGTAAATTCGAGGGAAAACATATTGAGTGAAGGTGTTCCTTTTTCCGGAAAACCGCGTGAGGTCTAATTGGCTGAAACTGACTAGTCTGGGAGGATTTATTTTTACTTCAGCAGCTTTTATTTGTGCCTGTGTGTTGATTACTCTCAAGGGTCATAATCAGTCGAACCTCAATGGCTCGACCATCTTTTGGACTATTCAAATTTGTTCTAGATACGGGTAGTTCGAGCCACTGAGGGTTAAGCATAGCACCAGATTAGGAAATAAATGGGAATGATATATCGATGTCTTTTAGATCTTCTATAAAATACTGGCATTTTGTGGCGATTCAAATGAGTACACACAGCATACATTTTCATTATAAAAAGGGAAAAACAAATGCTTAAATATCCCTAAATATTTATTTTCTTGAGCTGTCGGAAGAATGTCCTAAATACTCAAAAACGAGTTCGAATTACCCACGGTAAATGAGTCATTGGTGTTCGAGTCATTGAGGTTTTACTGTATATTTGAGTTAGATTAAATGATTCATGCTTGAATCATATTATCTTAATTCATACTTGTTATGATGTAAAACGATCAAGTTCACAGTCCGATTTGTATCGATCACATCTTGTGTGTCACACTGGCGGATCCGAGTGTGAAGGACGTCATTACGAAAACATGCCTATTCAAATATATAGAAAAGTGTACCTTCAGAAACAGAAAATTTTCAGATAAAAAACTCAGATATTTTTCATATTTCTGCTCAAAACATAGATTGTGGGTACTCGTTAGAACCGCCTCGGCGAGGCGGTTCTGACGAGTACCCACAATCTATGTTTATGAGCAGAAATAAGAAAAATAATGTATACTCCTGTAAACCCCAGTTTTACTATATAAAAGTGGGGTTTAAGGGGGTCAAAAGTATATAGGTATGTTTTCGTGGTGTGTGCCCCGGACATGACGCCGATCCAGCTTGCATCCTGTTTGTATGATATTTATTACATTATAAATATGTTTGTATGGTATTTATGAATTATGTTACTATGTTGTGATGGCATAAAAAAAATAAATAAATAAGTTTATATTATTATAAATATATATCTTTGTTTTCCTTTTTGAAGCTAAATAATATTTATAATACTATCAATGGATACCAATTTCTTTTTTTATTTTCCAATTCTTACAAACTCTTTTGCAATACATTCTACAGTAACATGTGTACACAAGACCTGCGTCCGTGTAATCATTACACATTTTCGCTCCGCATTTCTCAAATATAGCTATATTCTGCAACCTGTGGGCCATTTTAAATAAAATAATTTATTCAATATTTTACTACCTAACTATGGATATTAAATAGATCTATCGAATGAGAGGTTATAAAAAACGGAGAAATTTTAAAAAATATGACTTTTGGGCGATTGAATCAAGGCTATTTTTCATTTTTGCAGTAAAATACAAAGACTTAATAAGGAAAAACCCTTGTAGCATTCATTACAACCTGGGCCATTTTAAAATTTATTTTATTTCAACAAATTTGGTATCAAATTGAAGCAGACACATTTTTCCATCTATTGCGAGGTTATAATAATATCTTGTGTTATTGAAAATTAATGATTTTATTAGTTAAATGATGGGCTCCTATATAATTCTATATATTTCCACACTATTACCTGTCTGAGAACTAGCGACAGGCTGTGACGTCACAGAAGGGACCGATTGGTGCGGATTAGTAGCTGTAGTACGAGAATTTCTGCTTATGATCCGGACATGACGCCGATCCAGCTTGCATCCTGTTTGTATGATATTTATTACATTATAAATATGTTTGTATGGTATTTATGAATTATGTTACTATGTTGTGATGGCATAATGATGTAATCTAGGCCTGCTTTATGTCCGGGTTGAGTCTTATGTGTCATTATGGCGGGTTCGAGTGAGAAAAGCGTGCTATTTGGGCATTTGATTTGTCACATGCTCTTTTGTCCATCCGGTTTCGGTGTGGTGCCTTTGTGAATGCAGTACATTACAAAAACACGCCTATTCAAATATATTGAAAATTTCACCACCTAAAAATGTAAATTTTCAGATAAAAAATTCTGATATTTTTCATATTTCAGTTCAAAACGGAGATTGTGGGTACTCGTTAGAACCGCCTCAGGCGGTTCTAACGAGTACCCACAATCTATGTTTTTGAGAAGAAATAAGAAAAATTACTGTCTATTCCTACAAACCCCAGTTTTACAATACAAAATTGGGGTTTAAGGGGGTCAAAATTATATAGGTATGTTTTCGTGATGAAATAGCAGTGCAGATTTCGCTCTCATCTTGTTTTGCATGATATTTATGTTTATATTTATACCTGAGTTCAACTACTTAATCCCTGTCTTGATAGTCTCTCATAACTCATACCTGAACGACAAGTTTACTTCTTTTGTTATATATAAAATGTTTTCATACATATGTAAAAGTGGTGAGACGTTAAACTTTACCACTCTATGGGCAAATTCAAAAGACGCAAGTCTGACATTTTTTATTATTTATCCCAGAAATAGCCCAGCTAGCATTCTACATAAATATACTTACTGAGAGGCTTTGACATTTCATGCGAATTGTCTCCATAAGGGACAATTTGCATGATGTCAACGACTACTTTTCTGGGAAAAGTAAGAAAAATATTTCAAAATATCGTCTGCTGAAATTTTACCCAACATATTAAGTGATAAGAAAACATACCATATCATATATCATGTCGTATCGTATCGTACGAATTGGATTCCAAATAAAAGCTATGATAATTTTAACTCGAAAAGCTTAAAGCTTATTATTATCCATTGAGATGGGGCTTGTGAATAAGAGAGCACCCAGTACCTTATTGCAATGCAGTGATATGTTAAATGAACATTTGGTAGCGATTTTCGCTTCTAATTCGAACATCAAAGCAAGCACTACCAACGTCAGTATAAGTGAAGACAAAACAAAAAAAACAAACGAAAACAAAAGAGAAAAAAATTATGAGCCGCGCGATGTCAAAATATGGTTTTAGGGCATATACGGACACGAACGGCCCGGATCGGTCTGCGCGTCGGTGCAGTTTGATCAGAACCAGTAGTGACAGCTTACAGAATGAGTGGAAATATACATCAATATATAACAAAGAGCCCAGTTGTTAGTAGTGTAAAGCATCGTTAGCTTAACGAGCTCGTTAGGGATCAAAATACTACCTGTTCTAGTAAGTACAATATCTAATTCACAGGTATTTTTGCTGAAAAAAATGTGAGTAGTTCCTCACATTTTTTTTGAGCAAACATATTAGCGTGTATGCCATATTTATTATCAAAGTTTTAAAGATACGTTAACTAGCGACATCGTTAGTTTTAAACAACCGGGCCCTAGAGTTTGGCTGTTCGCATCCCAGCTAGCATTCTACGTAAATCTACATCGGGCCGTCATCGGCCCGTCAGCTACCCTGACGGGCCGATAACGGCCCGATATAGATTTACGTAGAATGCTGACTGGGATATGACAGAAGACATATTATTATATGACGCAATTTTGATACAACATGCCGATATGAAAGCAGCTATTTCTCAAGGAACAAGCTGATCTGCGTCTTTATTGATTTCATTTGGCTTCACAGCAGCTGATATTAAGTTCCATGTGGCGGCCGTACTTCATCATACTGCAGATTTTATTCATTCATTTATTTATTTATTTATTTTGTTTTGTTGGAATTATTGAACTCATTCTGGGCGAGGCGGTTCTAACGAGTGCCCACATTCTATGTTTTTGAGCAGAAATAAGAAAAATAATGTATACCTCTGTAAACCTCAGTTTTACTATATAAAAGTAGGGTTTAAGGGGGTCAAAATTATATAGGTATGTTTTCATGGTGTGTGATCTGGACATGACGCCGATCCAGCTTGCATCCTGTTTGTATGATATTTATTACATTATAGTTATGTTTGTATGGTATTTATGAATTATGTTACTATGTTGTGATGGCATAATGATGTAATCTAGGCCTGCTTTATGTCGGTTGAGTCTTATGTGTCATTATGGCGGGTTCGAGTGAGAAAAGCGTGCTATTTGGGCATTTGATTTGCCACATGCTCTTTCGTCCATCCGGTTTCGGTGTGGTGCCTTTGTAAATGCAGTACATTACAAAAAAAACACACCTATTCAAATATATTGAAAATTTCACCACCTAAAAATGTAAATTTTCAGATAAAAGATTCTGATATTTTTCATATTTCAGTTCAAAACGGAGATTGTGGGTACTCGTTAGAACCGCCTCAGGCGGTTCTAAAGAGTACCCACAATCTATGTTTTTGAGATGAAATAAGAAAAATTACTGTCTATCCCTACAAACCCCAGTTTTACTATACAAAATTGGGGTTTAAGGGGGTCAAAATTATATAGGTATGTTTTCGTGATGAAATAGCAGTGCAGATTTCGCTCACATCGTGTTTTGCATGATATTTATGTTTATATTTATACCTGAGTTAAACTACTTAATCCATGTCTTGATAGTCTCTCATAGCTCATACCTGAACGGCAAGTTTGCTTCTTTTGTTATATATAAAATGTTTTCATACATATGTAAAAGTGGTGAGATGTTAAACTTCACCACTCTAAGGGAAAGTTCAAAAGACGCAAGTCTGACATTTATTTTATTATTTATCCCAGAAATAGGCTTTGACATTTCATGCGAATTGTCTCCATAAGGGACAATTTGCATAATGTCAACGACTACTTTTCTGGGAACTGTAAAAAAAAAATATTTCAAAATGTCGTCTGCTGAAATTTTACTCAACATATTAAGCGATAAGAAAACATACCATATATATCATGTCGTATCGTATCGTACGAATTGGATTCCAAATAAAAGCTATGATAATTTTAACTCGAAAAGCTTAAAGCTTATTATTATCCATTGAGATGGGGCTTGTGAATAAGAGAGCACCCAGTACCTTATTGCAATGTAGTGATATGTTAAGTGAACATTTGGTAGCGATTTTCGCTTCTAATTCGAACATCAAAGCAAGCACTACCAACGTCAGTATAAGTGAAGACAAAACAAAAAAACAAACGAAAACAAAAGAGAAAACAATAATGAGCCGCGCGATGTCAAAATATGGTTTTAGGGCATATACGGACACGAACGGCCCGGATCGGTCTGCGCGTCGGTGCAGTTTGATCAGAACCAGTAGTGACAGCTTACAGAATGAGTGGAAATATACATCAATATATAGCAAAGAGCCCAGTTGTTAGTAGTGTAAAGCATCGTTAGCTTAACGAGCTCGTTAGGGATCAAAATACTAACTGTTCTAGTAAGTACAATATCTAATTCACAGGTATTTTTGCTGAAAAAATGTGAGTAGTTCCTCACATTTTTTTTGAGCAAACATATTAGCGTGTATGCCATATTTATTATCAAAGTTTTAAAGATACGTTAACTAGCAACATCGTTAGTTTTAAACAACCGGGCCCTAGAGTTTGGCTGTTCGCATCCCAGCTAGCATTCTACGTAAATCTACATCGGGCCGTCATCGGCCCGTCAGCTACCCTGACGGGCCGATAACGGCCCGATATAGATTTACGTAGACTGCTGACTGGGATATGACAGGACATATTATTATATGACGCAATTTTGATACAACATACCAATATGAAAGCAGCTATTTCTCGGAGGAGCAAGCTGATTTGCGTCTTTATTGATTTTATTTGGCTTCACTGCAGCTGATATTAAGTTCCATGTGGCGGCCGTACTTCATCATACTGCAAATTTTATTCATTTATTTATTTATTTATTTATTTATTTATTTTTTGTTTTGTTGGAATTATTGAACTCATTCTGGTATCTCGGAAAATCGTTTTCTGTTTAAGAGAGTGCTAGTAGGTGTGTGCAGCTCTGCAAATTACATTTTTGTCACATGATGAGTCTCAGTGAAAGGATATTCCGATTTTCTTTCTTTCATACGAGCGTATGCGTTCTTTGTTGCAAAGGACAACCTTTACACGTACATATTTTAGTGTTATCATACGCCATGTTCCAAGCAAAGACATCCTTTGATTACTGGGTTGTTGGCCAATTATAACCCTATCTTCAGAGGATTTTTTCCATCGTGTAACTCGGAATGATCCATTTAAGAGATTTGATACGCTTGTTACATTGCCGCCATTTATACAAGGGAGACAACTTGTGTGACTTCCTTTTCGCTTTCTTGCACATGAGACCCCTTCTGATGAAGTCTCCTTTAAAAGGAAAGAATTTGCACCCAAGTGGAAGCAAGTTCTTTCCTTTTAGAGTACAGTAAAACCTGTGTAAGAGAGCCACCTTCGAGACTGACTTTAAATAGTGGTTGATGTGGAAAAAGTTGTCTGTCTTATAAAGGCACATGTCATGTAATTTTGCTAGCAAAATTACATGACATGTACCTTTATAAGACAACTACCTTTCCACATCAATCACTAAAGTCAATTTCAAAAGTGGCTGTCTTACACAGGTTTTACTGTATACACACCTTTGCAAAAGGGAGGCAAAACACTTTTAAAAGTGTTACCTCTCCCATGAACGTGTGTCAACTGCCAACCCTGGGTCTACACTGTTTGCACAAGTCCATTGTTAATTTATTGATTGTGTTTGGGTTTAACGACACGTCAGCCCTTGTGGGTCATTTTGTGTCATCTCCCAGAGAAAGGGACAAAAAAGATAGAAGGTACAGTAGAGGAGATGAAAGAGAGGGACGAGAGGGACAGAGAAGAAGAAAATGCAGAAATAGAAGAAATAAAACATCCTCCTCTACCCTTAGCTGCTACAAGGATAGCAGGCCTTGCCCAACTGTAGGAGGGCCCCGGTGACGTAAGATACATGACACCTTCGCACCACTCGACCAGCCAATTTCATTGTTGAAGGCAACTATAAGAAATACTTGGAGGATTGTTTTCCATGTTTACAAGGGAAAGAACTTTAATTTTTAACTTCGTTTGATTTTCTGCACATTCCGCTCCTTCTAAAAAGCGTCTACTTTTTCAGAACTGAGGAAAACAGAAGTTGTCAGAGTTGCCTCCCTTGAAACTGTATAAATTCCCCTTAATCCATTTAAGCCTAGCGTCCCATAAACGGGACACTGGCAAACAGTGTAGACCCAGATCAGACGCCGCAGAACGCGGCGTCTAATCAGGGTCTACACGGTTTGCATTAACTTCAGAAAATTCTACAAAACATGATTATAATAAAAACCAACCAGTCACCCTTAATATAGGAAACGAACCTGTCCAAAGAGTTAAGGTAGAATAGTCCCACACGGTATACATGGGTTAAATAAGGACCATTTTCTTCTGTTGTGTCCTAGTTATATTTAAAACTGTCACGTTGAACCGATGTAATGATGTTAGTAGGTGAGGCATGCTCAATTAGAGTGTATTAGTTTTGTTTAAGCACTCTTTCTCTCAGTTTACCGTCTGTTTTGCCAAGAATCTCAAGAGAGCAAGCAGATACAGAAGATGAAACCATACAATAATAGTATAAATACTTTTGGTACGTACCACTAAATTCAGTTCAGTGCCTATAAGTGTTTTATTGATCAAACACGGCGCAATTCCAATGTCACAATAGCCACGGAGACCCTTTTACTGTGTCAAGAATCCCGTTGTATACGCACACATCAATGCAGGGATGGAAAAATATTCCATACCTATCGGCATACTGCATAACTATTACTGCCATTTATAATTATTATTGCATTTTATAATTAATACTGCATTTTATAATTAATACTGCATTCTATAGTTGAACCGGGGCACAAGATTGCATGTGCGCCTAGCGAAGACTCCGATCAGCCTGCGCATTCGCGCAGGCTGATCCGAGTCTTCGCTTGGCATAAATTTAATCTTGTATATAGTACCCCGGCTCAGATAGTGTACAAATATGTTGTTCCCCCCCCCCCCCCCCCCCTTATAATATGTAAGAAGCAAAAACATGACGGGAAGATATCAGATTTACGCTCAGTACTCAGACAGACAGCCCTGAGCAAACACTGTCAACCCTTATCAGACACACTGATCAACGCCTGCATTCTTTGCAACTCACCAAGTAGATTCTAAACAAATCAGGTATTAAAATGGAAATGTTTAAAATTTAGGACAAGTATGATAAAGAGTTAACGTGTCGGAATATTTCGAATAAATATGGTAACAATTTTTGTGTACATTTTTGTGTACTTTACAGACAAAAATGCTGCTTTTTACCCTTATGATATGTAACAAATAAGAACCAGCTGATATCTGTCCGGATGCATTAAGGCACAATGCAATGTAACCTGAAGGTGTATGCATTTTCAAGGAAGGGATATCAAGTTAAATATGTTCTTATTTCCCAACGTAAATATATGTTGTGAGTACCCTTAAAAACGCCTCCGCATGGCACTTCTAATGAGTACCCACTAGATAAGTATTGTGGAAAACTAAGAAAAACATCAATATATATATATTGGTTAAAAACTGACTTGGAAAAATGAAAAAAACATGTTAATATTATTATGGTTAAAAAAAGCGACTGGTTAGAAGCATACATTTCAACGAGGTGTGTTAACATAGTTCGTACATCTGAGATAAGGGCGCTTTCATACACTGCTTTCCAGTAAACGCACACCGTGGTTACAACGTCGCTGCAACGTCACGACGTTGCAGCGACGTTGTAGCGACGTTGTAACCACGTTGTGTGTTTGCTGGGTACTAAGTAGTTGCTCAATTTCTACTGGAACTCTCTAGCATTTATGCATCACCTGAAATGCAGGAATACACCTGGTTTTAATTGCGAAGGATTTCTACACCGTGGCTTAATGAAAGAAATCCCGTATTGTCAGTAACTCTATGACGAATAATTCGTATAAATTTGGCCGTCCGTCAAATGAGCCGCAACGGGCGAAAACGTACCATCTGACATGAGCGCCCGGCAAAGACCCAAATCAGCCTGCGCATCCCCACAGTCTGATCAGAGTCTTCGTTGTCCGCATGAAGAAATCTTTCAGCTTTTGCTATTCAAAGCACGCCCAGGGAAGACTCTGAATGACTGTGCCAATGCGCAGACTGATCTGAATCATCGCTGGGCGCATATTTCCTAAAATACATTTTCTGACGTTGCGGCTCGACTGTATTAGCATAATATGCTTGGGGATTTTCTTTTCAAAGTTAACCCTTTCATATTATCATATTTCTGTGACGAGGGATGTGTATTTTGCGGTTAGGGTCAGATTTGATTCTTGGAAAGGTGGTAATATATTTGGAAAATGAAATAATATTAAACGAAAGTATTTCGAAATAATGGCGACACTTGAGAAAGTTTTGAATTTTAAGCCAAATGAGAGGGTAAGTGTCAAAACATTATAACAGAATTGTTCTATTTATTCCTACCCAAATATATTTTTGCTTTATTCAAAGTTTATCATTGGAGCCGGCGCACGACGAAACCTTTAATAAGACGTGCGGCCAGCAAAGACTCATATCAGCCTGCGCATCCGCGCACTCTGATCAGAGTCTTCGCTGATAGCAGCTGCCTTCTACAGCCTCCATGCTATCTAAAAAGAGAAAAAAGAGAACCCTCGCCATACTAGGTGGATGCACAGGCTGACCCTCGTCTTTCTGGTTACACAGGTCTTATTGTGGGGTTTGTCGTGCAATGGCTCATTATTTTGTCATTTTGATGTCATGACAGTCATTCTGATAACACAACAATATAAAATATATGCTTCTAAGCTACCGCTCTAGAGAAGGCACTTTTCTCAATCAGTTTTGCTTTTTTTTATTTTTTTTTTCACGTCTTTCTTCACAAAAACATATACTATTGACTACTTATTAGAAGTGCATGTGCGAGGCGCTTCTAATGAGTGCATACATTGTGTGCTTCTTAAGAAATAATATTAATAATAATAAAAATAAATATATATATTTATACATAAATTATGCGCTGCTTTTCCAATTATTTAAGTTTGTACATAAAAATACAGAAGACAGAATAAAAGTTCAACAATTTTAATGACAGTTAAATTATTAGCTTCTATGTTCATATAACATGCAAATTCATATGGATAAACATGTAATTAGTTTCCTAATGATAATATCTAAAGCATTTATATTATATTCACATTATCATTAAGATTGGAAAGTTCACACAATAAGAAACATGCATGCTGGTATATCCAAGCATTGACGTGTTCAGTTTCGTAGGTAATTCAGAACGAACTAATCTGTTTCCATACCAGATTCACTAAACTCAAAAGACTACACAAAACCAGTAAGCCACGCCCTTAGCAAAGCTAGGACACAAAGACAGAGAGCCAAAATAAAGCCATATTTGCTAATACAAAAAAGTAATCAATAAAATATCTTTATCCCTTTTTAGAAGGTAATTTAGAATGTTTGAGGTACATCTGTAAAAACCAAACTCATATACTTCTTAATGGAATCAAATAGCCTCAAACATGTACATATGAAAACTTGTTGTTATGACAATTAATTTATTCAAACAAAATGACTGAAAATGTTGTTTAAGGTGAATACCATAAAGTATCTGAAAATAATATTTCGTAGCTTAACAGTTTTCTCTATCAGAATTACAGCTATGCAAACAATAAAATGAAGGAAGTGTACAAAATATGAAGAAAGAAAAAAATAGACAAATACAATATTTTGACAAAAATATATTTTTTGCAGCTTAACACATGCATTGCGCTTTCACTATATAATAAGTTTGATTATTATGCACATTAAGACATTCATAGAGAATCCAAACTTATCAGATATATCAAAGAAATTAAAACAATGTTTAAAAACTGAATAATTCTGAAAAAAAAATGCCTAATAATTCTACCCTTGCATAACCCTAGAGATAATGGGCAACAATGGGTATAAATTACATACTAGACTAAATCAGGAATATAAACGGCTTCATAGTCCGTTTGGCTGTTTTCCTTAGTTTACATTCCAGATAACTACATGTATGTTCAAATTAAACATTGCTCAACAAAAGTTCTACAATTAAACCTGGTCCTGCTGAACCCGGATATGTCCTGCTTTTGCGAACAGTGTAGACCCAGGTCAGTTGGCTTCTTCAAAAGCCAACTGATCTGGATCTGCACTGTTTGTTAGTAAGTATGTGGTTGTATCAAAAACCGGGATCAAGTAATCTGATTGGTTGACAGTTGGAAGTGGGTGTGGCATCTTAATTTATTCAGCATGACAAGGATTAAGACGATTTGATAGACTATCAGGGCTTTTTGGGGGTCTACATACTAGGCGGCGTTTTACTATTGTGCAGTTTTCAATCCAGCTTTACAGTTTATTCGTTCTCTCTTGCGGCCTTTCCCACTGCATAAATCAAATCAAAGGTGTTTAATAACCAAATTCCTCGTCAGTTTCCGTAAAATATGGTGGAAATGTCTTTGTAATTATGTCACGGTTGTCAGAATTGGGACATTTGACCTTGCATTGTTTTTCTCTATTAAAAGTATTTTGCCGGAAAATCCATTTTTTAGAAAAAGTAAAAACATATTTACCGTTATAAAAGGATAACAGATATTATGCGACAGACTTAGTTTTCAACCCAGTCCTATTTCATTGCACAACGGTGGGTAGGGTCACAAACTTCATCAAGGTGCTGGCCTAAACCTTTCATGAGAATGTTGATGTCTGATGCAATGTTTTGTTGTGACCCGCCTTAATTTATGTTTTGTTCGGCCCCGTCGTGATTCAACTAGCGGTTTTCGTTATCTCTGGCTGTCAGTGTCCGGGGTGTTTGCCATGAGTCACCACCCTAGTTTCATCACAGTGATTTAATTTGATTTACACGTTTTATTTTCTGTGATATTTCAATGACTGCGTAAGGTAGATAATGCGAGCCGAACAATCAGTTTGCATTTTTCATTTTTATATTTTTAACGCCCCATCCCACGGTAGTTTTTAGTACCAGCCGTTCTAATTGTGATGATGGATGTTCATTGTGTGGGCTTGTGGGTTTTGTTTCATGTTTTTATCTTTTTGTTGTCTTATTTTTGTGTTTAGTGGATCCTGTCTAGCATTGAGATGACCTTGTTAGAGAAGAAGAAGCTGGTTGGTTTGCTTATCTTCGGTCTGTGTCTTGTGTACTGTCCGTCATGGTTTGTTTGCTCTTCCTCTTGGTGTCATTGGTAGGCTATGGTCTGTGATTGAGGATACTCCTAGACATCTTTTATATTATTTTGCCACACCGCCTAAATACCAAAGCCCAGTTGTTCAAAACTAACGATGTCGTTAGTTAATGATTCGTTAAAATTTACATCGAGTGATACGCAAATATGCTGAATTTTTTTGCTGAAAAAGATGAGTGCAAATGCTACTCACATTTGTTTTCAGCAAAAAATATCAGAATATTGTATATTGAATCCGCTAAAACAGTTAACAAACTGACCCTTAACGAGCTCTAAGCTAACGATGCTTTGAACAACTGGACCCAATTCTTTTGGCGTATAGGGGAATTGAGAAACTTTCAGTGGCAGGCAGGTCTGTCATAAATAGTTTTATCTCCCTTCTGAAAAGGAGTCCACCCTAAACGGAAAGCATTAGCTCCCATTGGGATCGAAGTATTTCCGTTTAGTACAGACTCATTTAAGGAAAAGGGCTAGGTGTGCACAACAGCAATCGGGAAATCACATATGAATAAGATGTCTTGCAAAGGTAGTAAATCTACTACGTGTATCAAGTCTTCTTATATCAAACACCTGCAGCACCATCAACATATCGTGCCGCCCCCTTCCCCACCCCCTTCGCCCCCTTGTGACAGACTGACCAATTCATTATTATCAAACGTCTGTTAGCCGATCAAATTGGCGGTCTCCAAACCATGCCTGCCAATAATATAGTTTGTAACACTTGTAGTAGGATACTGCACCTGTTCAGTGCTAGTTATATCGAAAAAAAGATAACATAATGTTATATAATCAAACACAATATCTTTCTTTCCAGTAGCCAACTACAGTCGAACCTCGTTATCTCGAACTCGCTTATTTCAAATTACCGCTTATCTCGAAGTGAAAATCTGGTCCCTGTTTTAACATGAAACTATGACAACAGGTAACAAAATAATGTGGAAAGGAGGAGAAATTGCTCCTAAGGAGCAATTTCTCTTCTTTTCCACAGTATTTTATATATATATTTCTAATTTCAGGAGTTAAATTAATATTCATTTGTTAAATGTGGTTGTTCAATTTATTGTTTTCCTCACTTTCTCAATTCTGATATGTCGAGGTACGGATATCTCGAAGTGTTTCAGTGTGTCCCTTCGAATTCGAGATAACGAGAGTCGACTGTATTAGTCATCGTTATGCCATTATCAGAAATACATTGAAGAAGTTCATGTTACATATTGGTATGCCGTCAGTCCGAAGAAACCTAACTCAGTAGGTCAAGGGAAAGTACTTTCTTCTGCATTCATTTAGCAAAGATGCTATGTTTTGATTTTGTATTTCTCTGTAAAGATTAAATCAAATAAAATCATGTTTAAACCAAGGGGAAAGTAGCTGCCATCAAAACTGTATGTGGGAGGCAGACCACCAGTCTTAAAAAGCATCTGTAAATAGCTTTTATCGTGGTATTATATTAGCATCGTTCTGCTATTGTGGTATGTTAAAACACTCAAACATCATCAGATTCTCCTGAGCTGGTCTCGACCTACAAATGCCAAGGTTTCTGACGCAAACGTCTCTGCTCTGCTGAATGAACTGCTAGGTAACTGGGTTAGTCCAAGTAAACAAATGGTTAAAGAGGAGCCAATATAATTAATAAGCTGGTAGATGCTAATGAATTGTTTGGAATGGCTGCAGCGTTACGCGTGAAAACCGTAATTGATACCGCGTGATCAAGTTAAGAAGTTTTGTGATAATCAAAACAGAACCACACAAGTAGGTTTGTAGGTTTACAGGGCATTACTACCACGGGAAAATGTGTATTACTCGAAGTCTGTAGTAGCGAAATCCTAAGCTGACTATAAATAAAAGCGGGCAATACTATTAAATAGTTGACTGTCTTATTTTTTTTTACAGAAAATGATACTTCATTTTTCAATAAATACCTAACATATATCTGTTTGGAACCTTGGTCTTGAACACGTTGGTCTAATAGCTTGGTTACCTAACGTTCCGTGACATAACGTGCCGCTCTGGAATAAGCATTTTGTCTAAACTTTTGACATTAAAGTAATAGTTTTTGCCTGATTACGTTGAAGTCATAGTTTTTGCCAATCACGTCGTCGCATGGACTACGGTCATTATATATAAATTTTGGGCTTTACGATCAGACTTTTGAAATGGAATCATACAAAAACGCAAGAACAGCGATGGTACAGATTTGATTTATTGCAGTAAATTTACAGTGTCCCTCAGAAGGTATTACGGCCTCATGTTCAAATAGGTTCCTCGGGACCCAGCAAAACATGTATAATTCCTCTACTCAAATATGAGACAAATTAAGTTAACTTTTCACCATATTTTCTGTGAAAAAGGAAAGCATCAGAAAAACTATCACTACTTTTTTTTGACGATTTAGTCTGCAAAGTGCTACAGTTAACAATATATCTGACACAGGACACTAAGTGGATGCAACAGCAATGTGCTAGGTTGAAATGTTGTCTAGAAAGGACACATTACACGGGGACAACTTTCCATATGGGCCACGTCAAGCGAAACAAAACGCATTTACACATGCGCAACTTGAATGTACAGATTTACATCATCTTAAACATGCGCAATGTATTATCCCGGGCTTTGCTTCGGTAGTATCCGAAGAGTCTGTTTGTAGCCAGCAATGACCCTGATCGCGGATGCGCAGGTAGGCTGGCTTCAGTCTCCAGTGACTATTTTTTTCTTATTAACCTGTTTGATAATCCACCAAATTAATATCATGACTATAACTAGACAAGCCTTTATAGTCATGATATTATTTTGTTTTTCTTTTAGTGGATTATCCAACAAGATTATCAAACAAGGTTATAAGAAGAAAAAAAATTGTCACTTGAGACTGGAGCCAGTCTACCTGCACAGGCTGATCTGGACCTTCGTTTTCGCATAGCGCGGCCCACAATGTCGCAACATGACGTTGCGTCGACGTCTGTATTTCTTGTTCAGACGTTTATTTGCTGGACAGATACGAATCTGACAAGTATCTGACGCAGTATAGAGACCATGATCAAACCATGCTGGCCCACTGCCTCGGGTTCGTTGGATAAAACAAACAAACTGAAACACTGTAAATGCGGTTTATTGACCAGAAATTTTGGAATAACCGTAAATTACTTTTTTTTCAAAAACAACAAAAAAAAAAAAATAAATAAATAAAAAATAAATAAATAAATAAATGAATAAATAAATAAATAAATGATTAATAATAATTAAAAAAAAAACAAAAAAAAAAACAAGGTCATACATGTATGTCAGATTATTTGCAGACTGAGTAAAGAGTAAAGACAACACATCGTTCAGATTCTCATACCTTGACCATGTACGGATATATCTGAACTGCAAGTGTATGAACTGTAAGTGTATGCTACTTTTTCTGAAGAACGTCTCTCCTAAATTTATTATGCAGTGACTTAAACTCCCTTTCAAATTAAATACAATTTTCTGCGATATGTCCATTACTTCCCACTATTTCTTTACCCCTGAAACACATTAGTTTTTTTAAATGCATTATCATATTCTAAGTCTTTTTATAGGAAAGGATTCATTTGATGCTGTTTATAACGTGCTCAATTCCCTTGTTTATCAGCAATAAATATGTCTAATCTAAATCTAATCGATGTCTGAAGTGCAGATAGTTTAAATACTAGAAACTTTACAGACAAGTACTAAATAAGCGTTCTTTAATTCAGAAATTATATGAGTCAAGTTTTGAACGTGGTGGGGTGGAGATGATGAAAAGTCTAGGATGATCTGTGCATCAAACAATCCAACTGCTTGTATCAATTCGAGCCTTTTACTGTTATATGTGCATTAAGGGCAACTGTCAAATTGTTCTTATCTCCCTTCTGATAAACAGTCTACTCTAAAAGGAAAGAATTTGCTCCAGGAGCAAATTCTTTCCTTAAAGAGTAGACCCTTTTTTAGATGGTGCTTGATGTGCAGAAAGCAAACAGGAAGGCACAAAAGTACCACCCTTATAAAAGTGGTGGATTATACCAGGTGTAGTCAGTCCATTTAAAGACCCAGCTTGTGCACACACAAAAAAAAAAAAAAAAAAAAAAAAAAAAATCATTTTAATACTTTCATCGCCCTAATATCATAACCTTCTAACTGCTTTTTTCTACTTTTGAGAAAAACGGAATAAAAATTTTGACTCTTGTATCTTTATTTTTTAATTTTAATATGCTGCTCTGCAATTTTCACGATTTAATGATCTCAGTATTCTAAAATTGTATGCAAAGTTTGAAAAATGACGTTATTTTATACCTTATATCATGAAGATTATGTTTTTAAATTGCATTGAAAATCAAAACATATTAAGTTTCTTTTAGTATCATAGTGTTCCTTATAGATGCAACACTACAAAGCCACAATATTTTCAGAAACTTGATCATGTGACCGGAAAGGAAAACACCGGTTGCTCACTCCGATACAACAGTCTGATACTTATTTTGAAGTCAAAGTTCTTGATAGAACAGTTTGATACTCTAAATAATTCCTTGGAGATACAACACTATGTAGCTAAAATTAAGCTACATGTTTCAGATACAACACTATAAAGCTAAAATGTTTTCAGAAACATGTTCATGTGACCGGAAAGCACAATATGGTCTTATACAATACTGATACTGATTTTAAAGTCAAAATTTGAATACTCTAAATAGATATTTTAATATTAGTTTTACAGTGATATAACCTGGATAAGGTCTAATTATCCTTCTAAAACTAGATAATTCGGAGTTGGTAGCAGTGCATTTAGCCCTAGACTACATTCAATGTACTGGTTAGCATGTAACACTTTTCAGCAGACGACATTTTGCAATCTGTTTCTTATTTTATTTCCTGAAAATAGGGTTTTGCACGAACTCACAAAGCATATTTTTTAGAGAAAAATAAGACACATATCATCAATTTGTTGTCTGCTCAGTTTGCCCAGAGAAGGGTAAGCGTGAAGAATAAATGAAAATAGAATATTTCGGAATTCTGTAAGACGTCAGAAGGTTTAAAAGATTTATTTCTGCTTTTCTATATCCACCTCAGTTTGGCTCAGCTTTCCCCCGTGTTTACCCTAAATTGTTCTCTATAACTATTTCTGCGTATACAATGTAGACCGGATCAAAAAGCTACCATCATCAAAGTTTTGGTTTGATCAGGGTCTATGCTGTTCTCTCTTCCTCTAGCACTACTAGGCATACCCCTTGCTTGTCAATGGATTTATCAAAAATAACCCTTAAGTGCTCACAACTGCAGCAGATGACATTTTCATTTCTTATATATTGTATCTTTCGGCGAGCAGACGATTCACATGAAATGTCAACTCTTATTTTTTTGGAAAACATAATCATAAAATATGAATGCCATATGCTACAATCTGCATAGTACCTTAAAGGTTAATATAGAGCTAGAGGGTTTCGCTGAATTGATTTTACTTCCAGCTAGCATTCTTTATAAATCTATAGCGGGCCGTTATCGGCCCGTCAGCTACCCTGACGGGCCGATAACGGCCCGCTATAGATTTATAAAGAATGCTTACTGGGCTGTTGGTCATTGCTCTGCTATTATCTACTTTGTGATTTGCTTCACGTGGTCTCTTCGTCTGAGCCATCCACACCTTTGCTGATGAAAATTATTCTGAATAGTGTCCTTGGTGTTGCTCTGTACTTTAAAACGGTAATCACAACTACAGCATACGACTCTTTCAACTTATGTTTGGGCTGACGATTTACATGAAATGTCAAACCTTATTTTCTCTGCAAAATAACAAAATCAATTTTAGAATGTCGTTTGCTACAAATTTGCTCAGAGCTTTCACTATTTGTAGTCTGGCGACCCCTAAATGGGTAATTGGCAAACAGTGCAGACCTTGATCAGATAATGCAGAACGCGGCGTCTGATCAGGGTCTCCACTGTTTGCAAAAAATTCACCATTATTATTTTCTCCAGGAATATCTAAATCACATAGCTTGACACACCTAAAATCGAAATAAGAATCTTCAGACATATAGTGTGGGAGAGTTCATTCAGTCTACAATGGGTTAATGATTCAATTCCTTTGGGAAGCTTTCAGAGCATCTTTGTAGCGGTTTTTCTTTCCATCACGAGGTCACGCTCCGTTTTCCAGTTCCCCGCAGAAAAAAAAAAAAAGAAAAAAAAGGAAAGAAAACACTTTGGCAAACAATTATCGAGCACCTTGCTCTGCTAATAAATCCAAATTTTACTAATATAGTTGAAAATTCTTTCTTGCTAAATGTAGCTGAGCATGAAAAATTCTCTTCTAATAGCTTTTTCATATTTATTAGCAGAGAACATTTCATGCTCAGATGAGCTGAGCATGAAAAACGTTTCATAACCCCGGGGCCTGGCAGGGTATGGTAATAGTCGTTTCCTACCATAGTAGAGACATACATACACGTACTGGACTGCTTGCAGCACCACTGCCCTGATGACAGCCCGGATAGCCAGTCGTATTTCAAGGAGACCCCGAACATTTCCATACCACGTGGTCTACCAAAGACTGTACTTGCACAGCAGGCTCTGGCATTTACCACATCATCGGTCAAGGCCGAAGTCAGTCCGTGCTGTCACTGACAGAATCGTTGGAAACAAAACGGATAATCCATATATGCACAGTTTGAATATTTTAATGGTTCGCATATTAGCGATTGCATTGTTATGACATATTATATAGATTAGTGAGATTTTGTTAAAAAAAAATGACTGGCAATTATTTCGAGAGCTTGTTTCTCCCCGGGTGTTTCTCCCATGGTTTCACAAGTCTGCTGTTTTGGCTGGTATTACTCTAACATCTACGTCTGTTGTTAATTTCTTGGTTGTTCTTTTTTTCTGTGTTTTTATTGGTGAGGCAGAGCTATAAACTGCGGAGTAATAAACCATTTGGTAGATATGCAATGATATTTATTGGACGCGTAAATCTATGATGATAGCACACAATATTATCTTTATAACAAGAGCTAACATAATAAATGTTAAGATAATAGAAGCCACTGCAAGAGATAATGTACCGTATACCACATCAACAAAATCCATACCCCAAATATTAGTCACGCCGATTAGGGTCTACGCGTTTGGCGACAATCCTGGGTCACAACATGAAGAAAGGGCGTTTATCGCATGTGCGTACAACGAATACCCTGATCAGACTCCGCAGTTGCGCAGTCTGATCAGGGTATTCGTTGCCCGCCTACAGAAGCATTGGCTATGAAGAATACATGCACATCGACGGACAGAAAAAAAATCATCAGATTACATAATGCACATTTTGATTTTGGTCTTCACTTTGTGGGTATGGCATAATAGTTCTATTCTCTGCTTGCAGCCTTTTTTACGAGTATCTTCATTTCTAGAAAATCTGATGACTGGGTCGGACTACTTTGATGAATAGGCTGATCTAGGTTTTCGCAGTTGTGGAAAGGCCCATAGCACATAGCTGCTATTTCCATTTATTAAATTAGTGTGCACCATTTGAACAGTTTTGCACTGCGTTAAAGCCATTTCTAATATCGTCGTCCCTTGTCTTTACTGGCAATTAAAGAACAGTAACTCTGACCGCATATCTCGTTTGCGCAAGCGCACTTTCAAACTGTTCAGCCGTGTATTAGCTTACAGATTTTAAAAATGCATACCATCAATCTTGTTTTAACTCATTCTGCTCAACATACCAAAACATACCTGAGTGAAAATGTTTCGATCCAGATGCGAAGGCGCAATGGTTCCGAGACAGGGCTTGCACACCTGAACTGGAAACATTCTCTTGTGTTAAGTTAGTTAAGAATTGATGATCAGAGCTTCAAGGGCCACCCCCCCTCTCTCTCTCTCTCTCTCTCTCTCTCTGCATGTATGTATGTATGTATGTATGTATGTATGTATGTATGTATGTATGTACGTACGTACGTACGTATGTATGTACGTACGTACGTACGTATGTATGTATGTATGTATGTATGTATGTATGTATGTATGTACGTACGTACGTACGTACGTACGTATGTACGTACGTACGTACGTACGTACGTACGTACGTATGTATGTACGTACGTACGTACGTACGTACGTACGTACGTATGTATGTATGTATGTATGTATGTATGTACGTATGTATGTATGTACGTATGTACGTATGTACGTATGTATGTATGTATGTATGTATGTTACAATTTACTCCGTATGCTTCCATGTGGGCAAAGTTTCAAATATTTTCTTGTATGGTGCGCTTACTTTTTCCATAACGAAACGTGCAATTTCACGTCGGTATGTAGCAGAACCGCTTTTCTCGCGACAACCTGTTTTTTATCGTTGTTGCTATTTGATAAGTTGTTTTAAAGCATCGAAGTTCATGATAAAAAGCATGCAGTTCAGGTATGCACCTGTTGGAACAAAAGTGTTCAAAGATATTTCAATGGATTCATTTAAAAAAAAAACAGACCTTATTTAATTTCTCAAATTACAATAGCTCTGATATCGATATTGTTGACCTACCGTATTCGATCTAATTACCGCACATGCTCCTACAATCGCACAATCACGCAAATTAGTAGCAACCAACCAACGAGTTGTTGCCGCGAAGCGGCAACAACGAGAGTTGGTTGCTTTATGGTAGTATTCTGTTCTATTCAAAAATTGCTATACTAAGGCTGATTTTTTTGTGTAACCGGAAATTGTGAATATGAACCTTTAAATACGTCACTTCCGTTTTCAGCGTTTGTTTACATTCACCCGGTGACAGCTACTGTTAAACCTAACAGATATCACGTTTCCATGCTAAAAACAAATAAAAATCAGGCATAGGCGAGATTTTAAGGTAAGAATAAAACACACAATAGTTTTGTCAGTATTTTCGGTGGTATTCCAGAAGAACGTATACCTTGCGCGCGCGCAACGTGGCATCCGGTTGAAACAAAAGTAGAAAAAGCTCCACTGATATCTGAGCATTATCTCATATCTAGAGTGAAAATAATAGACTTTCCAGAAGTTCTTAACGGTAATTTGAGGGGGATTTGGGTTTTACGACCCTTTCAAGAATATTTCACTTGAGCTGATCGTTCATCAAAAGTGGGCGAAAACCGGAGAACCTGCAGAAAAAAAAAAAAAAAAACAGCTGACCATCCATAATCAGAAATTGGCTTTCCCATATATGACCTAAGGGAGGCTCGAACCGCAGCGGTGAGAAACCTAATGGATTAAGAGTCGGTTCTTTTATCCACTAGGCTACGGGGGGCCCGCAGGGGGGAGGGTGGTTGGGGGGCATTCCAGCTGTCAGATTCAACATTATCTCAGTAGACCTTGATCTTATTCAATCCAAGTACTTTTTCTGGCAAAAGAATGTACACAATACTGGTTAACCGCTGGACTAAGCCTGCCCAGTAAACGTGTGGTTAGGTAAACTGACCGCGCTCGACATGACCCCATTTGGTTGACTGGGCCGTAAAACCTCAACACAAACAAACCAAGTACTTTTAACTAACGCCCAGATTTTTTTTTTTTTTTTAAACAAACATCACTTAACATGACTTTCCACAATAATGTTTCAGGCAATACTTATAAATATGTTGATACTCTAGCATAAACTCCAGACCTTCCATACCCTACATTATTGACTAATTCGCTGAATGATACTCCAAATATTTAGTATTTTGTGACAAATTTTGATTTTTACGCATAAAATTGTAAGTGAAAACTGATTTTCTTCAAAATCAGCTGTAATGTTAGTCATTTCTTATTAATTTTAATGTGGCATAAATTTAAGAAAGATTTGTTTTCATATTATTCTAAGAAGGTGAACGGAATTATGAGAAAATGCCATAGGTCTGGGTTTACTCTGTTGCTGGCCAATATTCCGGTATACTCTCCATGTGACAGACCACTATACTCAAGGTTACTGACTGATACGCCAGCAGGGATCAATTTTAGCACTTGCTAACTTGCTAAATGCTGGTTAATTTGATCAAAAAGCAAGCTGCAATTTCCATCACTTGCTAACTCCAGCAAGTTGGAAAATTTTTCTTTAATTGGCTGAACCTGAGGCATTGTTGCAGAAGTTTTGCAATTTCTTTTCCAAAGGCAATAACAATATTTTTCTTACTTTTCCCATAAAGCAGGTTTTGACATTACATGCAAATTGTCTAAACCTGTTTTCTGGGAAAATAAGAAAAATATTTTAAAATGTCTACTGTAATTTTACCCAGAGTGCTAAGATTTAAAGCCACATTTAACATTATTTACAAGTGTGAAAAAGCAAGTTGGGAGAAAGAAATATCATTTGATTCTGTTTCTGTTACATTACAGTATTTACCCAGAGTATTCAGACACCTCAACTCCTTACTAAAATTTGAACAAGTACAACTTACTCCCCAATGTTGTATGGCTGTAACGATACAGTCAGCTCACGATACGATATGTATCGCGATACTTGCCTAACGATTCGATACATATCACCATACTACTTTCATGCATAAGTCAGAGGTTGAAAGTTTTGCTTCTCTTGGAAAACAGGTTCAAAACCATCTCAGAGGTTCATTATTGTGTAAAAATGCCTGTGTAAGATGACCCATTTTGTCATATAAGTGATCAGTGTATTTCAGTAACAGTTTAGATCTTTGTAATTTGTTATAAAAATGGTCTTGAAATATGTCAAAGCTACTATTTTCTTTGGAAATTGTACTTTTGGGCGTATCGTCAGGTATTGCGATACTAGCCCCACGATACAATACTCGTATCGTGAGAAAAAGTATCGTGATACAATACAATTTTAATGAGTTGTTATGCCTCTACAATGTTGTATCTAATAATAGCTGAATGAGTGGCAAACAGTGTATACCCTGATGAGACACCACATTTTCATCTGGGTCTACACTGTTTGCTCAGGCCTGTCAGGGCAAGGTAAAGTGCAGTAAAGTATAACATATGGTAAGAGTCATGCTGAGACGACGGGTAAAATTATGACCAAATCTTCAGTGATTACTAATCGATTATCGATCACAATAGCAGGACTGATTATCATGTTAATCATCTTTTCAACTCTGATTAGCCAGCCCTATGCACAGCACATAAATTATAACAAAATATGTGCAAAGCATTCCAGAATATGTGCACAGCACATACTAGAATATATTGCTCAACACATACCAAAGTATGTGCATAGTACGTAACTTATGCAACAAGTACCATATGTGAAAGGTCAGTATAGGTCTGACGGTATTAGCATTGCAGTACAGTTAATCGTTATCCAATCTTCGCGAAATCTTTCCAACAGATGCAAGACAGCTGTCAGACAGACTGAAATTTTTGGCAGGACAAAATAAAATTCTGCAGGACAGGAGGCTTGTCTGTTATCAAATTACTACCTTTTTTTGCCAGAAATTACAGGACATTTGTCAGACAAACTGAAATTTTCTGCAGGACAGAATGAAAATTTGCCTGTTTTGTCAGACAGTCCTGCAGTTTTCGCGAAGACTGGACTTATCTGGACCTTGCTTATCTCGAATAACTGCTTATCTCGAAGTGAAATCTTGTCCCTGGCTAAAAATCTTACAACAGGTTAAAAAATATTGTTGAAAAGAGGAGAAATTAGCCCACAATTTCCACAATATTTTCAATATATCTCTAAACTAAAAAGTCCAGTTACATATAAATTTGCTAAATGTGGTTGTTGGAATTATGTTTTCCTCACTTCTGCAAATCTGATATGTCGAGCTACGGATATCTCAAAGTATTTCAAAGAGTCCCTTGGAATTTGAGATAACGAGAGTCAACTGTACATATAATTAACAACACAGTTTAAGTATCTTAATATGTTAAGCAAAATTTAGCTTCAAGCCACCATGTTTATTATATTAAAAGGATTCAACTGACATAAGGTGACATTTAATTTATGTGTGGTGATATTTTTCAGGAATTCTATTCAGCCTACAGCGAGCCACTGAAGACCTTCAAGACACTGGAACTGAAAGGGGATATGCCAGAAAAGACCATCACATAGATCATTGATGACATGCTCAGTTTTGTTCAGGAATGGTAAGCAGAAATATCTTATATGTAAATCCCTTTTCACGTTATGATTTTATAAAATGAACCATGCATCACTTTTTAGACTCCGCCACATGATAATGGCGGGGTTTTATGGTTTCACATTGGACGTCAGTGTGTCTGTCTGCGCACCCACAAATGGGTAGTTAGATGGCTAAGAATTATGGACAATTGCAATGTATTTCAATGGGATTTATTCCGTCGGCCACATAAAATTAGTCTTTTACGTGGCTTTTTTACTGTTAGGTGGCCATTTTTTAGCCACATAAGTATGCTAAAATAGTGATGGTAGCCACATAACTATCCATTTGTTAGAACATCCGTCTGTCACACGTCCGTCCGTCTATCCATATTTAGTGTCCAGATGATTTCTTGAGTAAACATCAGTGGATTTTCACAAAACTTGGTATGTGTATTGATATTGTAGAGCTCTGGTTTGGGATTGCTAATGCGCAAATTTCATCAAACTTCGACAGAGTTATCTGCCCGAGACACACCCATATTTTCGTTTCCTGACAATAACATGTAAATGTCAGGGGATTTAACAAACTTGGTTCATGTATTGATATTAAGGAGCCCTGGTTTGGGATTGCTAATGGGCAAATTTTGTCAGTGTTTGACAGTTATCTGCCCACAGCATGATTATGGTGGGGTATTATAATATAGTTTAACATTATGCATATAATAGTGAAAAACCTGAAGCTTTGCTGTTTTATCCCTATACATGTAGGTGAATGAATACATCCAAAAGACATCACCCTGCCATTGAAGTGTTTCCTCCCCTTTCAATGGGGGATTACTCTTAAAGGAAAGAAATTGCTTTTACCCACTGGAGCAATTTTTTTTTTCCTTTAACAGTACACCCCTTCTTTGAAAGGTCTCACCCTATATGAACAACAGACTAATAAGAAAAACATATCCTTTTTGATTGCAGGTTTTCCATCTTCAAAGTGGAGCCCCAGAGGTGTTTTTTTCTGCTTTCCAGTACCAGCTGTTAGTCTGTGATAAAACCAGCCTCTCTAGATACGGGAATTGGATTTGTGCACTCTGCACCAACATCTAAAAGACATTTTACATGCGGACCAGGATGAGTTAATCCAACAGCAGTATAATTATTACTGTATTGATAAAATGAACAGTAATACAAATAATGAGCAGAACTGTCTTTGTGCATGTTAATGAACTTGGCTACTACTGGACTGGACCTGATGAGTTCAATCCAAATACAGGGTGCCCACTGGTCAGTGAAATCTTACTTTTTCTTCCAAGGTCAGGGAAAAGTCAGGGAATTTTGCAAAATGATCAGGAAAATTTTAAATACTAAGAAAGTCAGGGAAATTCCTAATTTTGGCCCAAACTTCTTAGGCTGTGGCAGGTATTTTATCCGTTTTGAGTGACTGAAAGTCTTGTATTTTTTTTTTTTCGCTCACTCTGCATTGCTACAAATTAATGCTCATTCTAGAAAATGAATGCCCAAAATTTTGACAATATTTTATTTTTTTTTTACTGAACAATTAGGGCGGTATATTTATATGTGTTAAAATAGAATGAATCATTTATTTTCTGCAAGATGAGAAAAAGCCCATTAAATTTTCAGCATTTTGGTCAGGGAAAAATAGAATTGGGTCAGGGAAAAGTCAGTGAAATGTCGGGGAATTTTGATTCTGACTGAGGGTGGCCACTCTGAAAGAGCTCAATAAGCCATTGGCTTAACTCTGATGCAGGGTTTCAACATATTAATGGACCTACTTCAAAGACATTGTAGATGAACTACCATTGTAAAAACTATATTCACTGAAGTGAGACTGCTAACTTATGACATTCTTTTGTCAAATGTAAGAACTGTTTATATGAAATCTTTTCATTGCAGAAAGTTTCATTGTTACATGTAATAACTAGGTCTTGAAATTTGCACATGTCAGCTCATATTTATGAGTAGATGTTCTTTAAGGGCAAGTGAAAAAAAAAATCAAACGGCTTGCCCAACAGGACAGGTATGTTTTTTTGCAGTAAGGGTAAATTGTGAAAAATTTGGATTACCTAGCATAATTACTAAGTTCTAAAAGTCACTCCAAAGTGTCACAAAAAGATGTCAAAATCTGCTGACAAGTTAAAATTTCAATTCTGGAAGGTGTCTGTTAGAGTTTACTATTCCGCAGCAAAACAGCAACAGTAAACCCCGCTTCAGTATGTGAACTAAATTCCATGACTTTATGGACAGGTTTGTTTTTAGTACCAAATATAAGACTAAGGATGAGTACAGCTTAAGGGCAAGTAACAATTTGAGGCCACTTGCCCTTCAGGAGGAGTTAGTTCAAGAAAAAAATTTGAGCCCTGAATAATATAACACGAGATAGTCCAGTGATGAAACTTTGGAGAACTGTAGATTTTTTTTTTTTTTTTTTTTTTTATGCCCCCAACTTCAAAGAAGTTGGAGGGGCATATTGCTTCTGGGTTGTTCGTCCGTCCTTCCGTCCGTCCGTTCGTCACGCTTTTTGATGCATAGTATAACTTTAAAACCGTGAATGCTACTGTTTTGAAATTTCATATATGGATTCCTCATGAAAAAATAGCTGACACGTATTTTTTTTCTTGACAGGATTATGTCCCTTTTCTGAGTTATGTCCCTTTGAAAAAATATGGATGCAATCTTGTCAGCAAAATATCTCAAAAACTATTAAAGCTAGAGCCTTGAAACTTGATGAATAGACTGGTAGTGATGAGTAGACAACCTGATTAACTTTTGAAGAAATTTTGAAAAATACTTCTTGAGTTATGGCCCTTTGTAGTTTTGGGCAATTTTACCTTGTCAGCAAAATATCTCAAAAACTGTTAGAGCTAGAGCCTTGAAACTTAGTAAATGGATTTGTAGTGATGAGTAGATGACCTGATTGACTTTTGAAGAAATTCTGAAAAATACTTCATGAGTTATGGCCCTTTGTAATTTTGGGCATTTTTATCTTGTCAGCAAAATATCTCAAAAACCGTTGGAGCTAGAGCCTTGAAACTTAATGAATAGACTGGTAGTGATGAGTAGACAACCTGATTAACTTTTGAAGAAATTTTGAAAAATGCCTTTTGAGTTATGGCCCTTTGTAATTTTGGGCATTTTTACCTTGTCAGCAAAATATCTCAAAAACTGTTAGAGCTTGAGCCTTGAAACTTAGTAAATGGATTTGTAGTGATGTGTAGATGACCTGATTAACTTTTGAAGAAATTCTGAAAAACACTTCATGAGTTATGGCCCTTTGTAATTTAGGGCATTTTTAACTTGTCAGCAAAATATCTCAAAAACTATTGAATCTAGAGCCTTGAAACTTGATGAATAGACTGGTAGTGATGAGTAGACGACCTGATTAACTTTTGAAGAAATTTTGAAATATACTTCTTGAGTTATGCCTCTTTGTTATTTTGGGCATTTTTATCTTGTCAGCAAAATATCTCAAAAACTATTAGAGCTAGAGACTTGAAACTTGGTGAATTGATTGGTAATGATGAGTAGATGACCTGATTAATTTTTTTGTAAATTCTGAAAAATATTTCATAAGTAATGGCCCTTTGTAAATTTGGGCATGTTTCCCTTGTGAACAAAATATCTCAAAAACTATTGAAGCTGGAACCTTGAAACTTGATGAATCGATTGGTAGCAATGAGTAGATGACCTGATTATGCCCCCAGTTTCGAATGAAATTGATGGGGCATATTATTTTGCCTTCATTTGTCCATCCGACTGTTTGTCCGTTCATCAAGCTTTTTTTGTGCATGCCATATCTTAAGAACCCTGCACGCTAGGGTTTTGAAATTTTATATTTGGGTTCCCAATGAAAAAATAGCCGACATGTATTTTGTTTCTTGTCTAGCATGTTTATTTAAAGTTATACCCCTTTGAAAAAAATCAGAATTAAATCTTGTGAGCAAGATATCTTGAAAAGTATTTAAGCTGGGTTCTTGAAATTCGATACAGTGAGTGGGAATGATGTGTACATTACCCGATTATATTTTGAGAGAATTCCATGAAAATATTGATAAAGTTACGGCCCTTTGCAGTTCTGCTCATTTTGACCTTGTCAGCAAGATTTCTCGAAAAGCACTTAAGCTAGGGTCTTGAAATATTATATGCTGATTGGGGATGATGTGGAGATTACCTGGTTTGTTTTTTTAGGGAATTCCATGAAAAATTGATGTAGTTATGGCCTTTTGTAGTTCTAGGCATTTTGACTTTTTCAGCAAGATATCTCAAAAAGTATTTAAGCTAGAGCCATGTATTTGGTATACTGATTGGGATTGAGGAGGAGATCACCTGAATAAATTTTGAACCAATTAAATGAAATGTTGGAGTTATGGCCCTTTGCAATTTCGGGCCATTTAATGTCGTTGCTTTATTGTGTATAGCATAAGTTTAGAACCATGTATGCTAATTTTTGGAAATTTCATGTTTTGATTCCTCATGAAAAAATAGGTGATCCGTATTTTTTTCTTATCCCAATCATCTCCTATTTTAGAGTTATTTCCCTTTGATAAAATAACATTGAAATCATATATTTGTACTGTTGTTACCGTCATGGCTAAGCAGTGTTGGAGTCAAACAGTGTAAGAGTCAGGCAGTTGGGGGCATAGTGTTTTACAAACACCAGCTCTAGTTTTAGCTCACCTGGACTGAAGGCTCATGGGGAGCTTATAGGGTGGTAGTCCATTCTTCATCCATCAGTCATCCGTCAGTACCTTTAATCAGTTATATCTGCAGTCTGCAGGCCGATCTAAATCATTACTCATCTATAGCATGCCTTTGGTGGAGCTTCACTTTTCATGGTAACCCAATGAAAACCTTGGATGCTATAGCAACCAAAAAGTCCCATACACATATTGTGAAAATGTTGTCCAAGCAGCGTGCAACAGCGACTTTGTTTTATGATCAGATCTATATCAAACTTGCTATTAATGAAGCTGGACATAAATCTTGCACAAGTTTTCAACCAGATCAGACCACTTGCATGCGTTACCTGCTCTTTCAGACTCCCAGAGATGTAATATGGCAAAAATATAGTCTGGCTGATAGAGACTTCATTAAACTACATGTATCTCAAAAACTATTGAAGCTAGAGCTTTGAAACTTGATGAATAGACTGGTAGTGATGAGTAGACGATCTGATTAACTTTTGAAATAATTTTAAAAAATTACTTCATGAGTTATGGTCCTTTGTAATTTTGGACATTTTTACCTTGTCAGCAGAATATTTAAAAAATTGTTGGAGCTAGAGCATTGAAACTTATTAAATTGATTGATAATGATGAGTAGATAACCTGATTCTTTTGAATAAATTCTAAAAATATTTCATGAGTAATGGCCCTTTGTAACTTTGGGCATTTTTTCCTTGCCAGCAAAATATCTCTCAAACTTTTTCCCTTGCCAGCAAAAGATCTCAAAAACTATTGAAGCTAGCACCTCATAACTTGATGAATAGATTCGTAGTGATTAGAAGTTGACCTAATTAACTTTTAAAAACGTTTAAGGAATTATGACCCTGTGTAGATTGGGCCATTTTTACCTTGTATTATCTTTAGAGGCAAGCATATGGTTGGGGGGCATAGTGTCTTTTTTTTAAACACAATTTCTAGTTATCAAATTGTTCATCAGACGGGCAGGTAATAAGGACAGTCATAAAACCTTGGATGAGTTGAGTTTATCTAGTGGATTTGCACCAAGATTGTTCAATTTATAAGCATGGGGGTTGTTTGTTTAGAACCGTCATGTGTCTTTTTAAAATAAAATTTATAGAAAAATCTTGAACAGTCTAGATTTGTGAAACTTCGAAATTAAGTATGTAAATCTGTTAAGCTCAGGTGAACACTACAGACCATTATTGTTCTCTTTTTTTTTTTTTTTTTTTTTTTGTTTCATAGAATGACAGTGGATGGAAGCACTGTTCTGTTGATAATTCTTGTAAGAATCACCATTGAACAGTTTCATTTCTTTATTTGTATCAGGTTTCATCACTGAGTTATTACTGTGTGTTAAAAGGCACTAACTGCAATGAAAAGACTTCTATAAACGGTTCTTTCATATGACAAAAGAATTATACATATGTCATGTCTTATTATCTTATACTTGGCACCATCAGTAGTCTAGTCCTATAATCATTTATGGAAAATAAAAAAGAAAAAAAATATTTGTTCACTTTCTCTTGCTAAAATAATCTGTAGAAAAGAGAAGCATTTTATGATAATAATTCTGGAGTTTTATCTAATTCTTAACTGTTGAAATTCTTATTTACAAAGAATTAGTTTATCCTCTTATAGATTACTTCTGTTACAAATGAGATACAGTAACCTTGCATGTGAATCCAGGAACTGTCAGTAACTGCTTCCCTCATCTACAGATGAGTTTTATTTCAATGCAGCATAATGCTATCACTTAAGAACTGTCTGTATTCGCTGAATGACAGATTGGTTTGCACATATTGCCATAATTTGTGACTAGTTTAAAATTCATTTGGACAAGTGTTTTTTACAGGTCATTTCATTGTTTTTATGGTGGCTCGTTTGGGTTAAAACCAATTTAATACAGATATCTATATTTAAAATGCAGATATCTGCATTTAAATAAAGGTATCTGCACTTAAATGCAGCTACCTACATTAAATGCACATATCTGTATTTCAAATACAGAGTATTTATACGTATTTGAAATGCAGATACCTCTTTTTGGTTCTTTAATGGGCATGTCTGAATTTGAATCATAGATATCTGCATTTTAATTACAGATGTCTGCGTTTCAAATGCAGATATTTCTATTTAAGTAAGATCTATATGTGCATTTTAGAAACTCGGGTAACTGTTTTTGAAATACAAATATCTTTATTTGAAATACAACTATCTCTAATTGAAATACGGATATCTATGATTATTATTCAAATAAAATATATCTGCCGTTCAAATAGAGATGCCTGTATTTCTAATACAGATATCTGTATTTCAAATACAGAAATCTTTATTTATAGAAACTACAGATAATTGTAATTTTAAATGCAAAGTTCTCTTAAGAACCAGATTATTTTCAACTTTTATTTTCAACATAATTAATAGTCCCTTGCAGCCTACTAGGCTTCCCTTAAACTCGGACAACAGCAGGTAGCTCAGTGGTGAGTCCAATAGCCTCAAGTGCTGGAAGTACGTTCAATCTCGGCCATTGGCGAGAGAAAAAAAAATAAATGGAATCCGAACACGCTTTCCTTTGTGATTTGCAGGGATGACATAATAACTGTGCAGTCTTTGCTGGGGCCCTCTCTTGCTTCTGCATGGGAAATCAAGTACCCATGTGCAGGTTAAAGAACCATACATTCGTTATCTAAATAATTACTTGTGGACCTTCATTCTGCAATCCAGAATGTATCATGTATACCTGCCTAGAATGCCTGAATTTATGTGATAGAACTGTCCAAAAAACTGGTTCTCTTAAATACATGTACTGAAAAATCGCATGATTAGAGAAACATACGGAAAATGAAAAGTTATCCAGGGTAAGATAAAAATTGAGATTTCTCACGCTTTTGATGTGCACTGGTTGTATAGGAATCAAGAGGTACACCATCGTTAAGGTTAACATCACTGAAGTTAATGCTGTCATTAAGCATCACAGAAATGTTATCAAAATATGGAAGATGTCAACAATCAAAGGGATTTGACTTCAGATATGATACAAAGTATGCAAGAAACACAATCTTCCGTGCGTGACAGGTAGATCGAAATATCCGTCCCTCGAGATCATAGTCTTGCATCACTCGGCAAGCCTGAATTTTTCTGTCTACCCCTCACACCCATGATAGATTCCTAAAATATATTTTACACATTCTCTTTCTTTTTTTTTTTTTTTTTTTTTTTTTTTTGTGCTCCTCTTAAAGGAGCGATGGATTTGACTGTAAAGACATAATGGTTTGAAATCTTGAGCATCTTTAATTAGTTTTTTTGTGGTCTGCAGAGGCGGGAAATGTGCTTCCCAACATATTGTAACCAGTGGAACAGTGCATGTGAAAATACGCGTAAGAGTAAATAAGGATATCTTTTTCAACCATAAATAATGATATCTGTAATGAAATGCAGATATATGTATTTAATTTAGAAATAAAGATACCTGCATTTCAAATACAGGTATCTGCATTTGCATCAGGAAAACATGCCTATATAATTTGACCCACTTAAACCCCAGTTTCATAAATACTGAAAGGAAAAAGAAACGCAGGGTAAATTTTATTCCTAAATTTCATTCAAGTTTGAAAAAGTTTGTTAAATATTTTTACTGTGATTACAATACGGTACATGTGTGGAACAAAAGTTCCAAATTTCATTGGTTTGTGATCAACAAGTCTCGAGTTATGAATTGAAGTTCATTGGTAGCTACCCCTCAAATCTTGAAATCAAAATCAAACTGAAAATCAATATCGGGTGTGCCCCCCTCTTGCTGCCGTTGCTGCCCTAATTCTCCTTTGGATAGAGTTAACCAAAGCATTGACAGTTCGCATCGGGATGTTATTCCATTCATCGATGAACGCATTCCTTAGTTGTGCGAGAGTTGCGGGGAGATTTCGGCGCTTCCTAACCATTCTGTCCAGCCCATCCCACATGTGCTCTATTGGGGTCAAATCTGGACTGTACGGTGGCCATGCTAGTGGTGCGATGGAAATCCTGACAAACTCGGGCAACACGTGGTCGGGCATTGTCCTGCTGCAGAATCAGATTACGTTGTTGCACAAGCGGGACTGCAACAGGACGCAAGATCTCATCCCTATACCTTACTGCGGTCATATTGCCCGCAACAATAATCAACTGTGATTTTATCCCGTGAGCAATGCCTCCCCAGACCATAACGGAGCCAGCCCCAAACCGATCCCGTTCGACAACACAGGCGTCGGCAAAGCGTTCTCCGCGACGTCGGTACACACGACGTCGACCATCTGCGCGATAGAGAGTGAACCTAGACTCGTCCGTAAATAGAACTCGTCTCCATTGCCTCATCGGAAATAGCCTGGGCGCATGCGCCGTCAACCACGCCATACGACACAACCTACGTGCCTGGGTCAGAGGCAGACCAATGTATGGACGACGAGCTCGAAGACTAATCTCACGCAACCGACTTCCAACAGTCTTCGGAGAAATTTGTCGATTATGCGTACTTACTGTATTAAGGGCAGTTTCGGTAGCAGTGAGATGACGATTCCGCAAATGTGCCAGACGGATCGTCCACCCTCACCACCACCCCGCAAATTGTTGAAACTTAAAAGTCCATTTTTATTTATTTATTACTTTATTTTTGGAAAGTCACAAATTGGTTGGTTGCTCATTAGGTTGCACCTATTTCATATTATTTATATTACAGGCAGTGTACTTTTATCTACTTCTTTATAAAAAGATGTGTTCTCGGTACTCATTTGAATCTTTCTTTAAAGTGTACCCGTATATTATATTTTTGGAAGATATTTTACTACAAGCTTCTTCTACTGATTAAAAAAAAAAAAAAAAACTCAGCGCACCGTGCGGTAATTAGGTCGAATACGGTACTTAGGAATCCTGCTGTGGTCTACTTCTATATTTGTTCTATTGCGGATGTAACGTCAAAGAAAAATGACAAATTTGTTTAGGGACCGCGGACATTTCCTCGTTTCATTTCTGCAAAACATAAGTGCGTGCATGCTTGTGTGTGTGTGTGTGTGTGTGTGTGTGTGTGTGTGTGTGTGTGTGTGTGTGTGTGTGCGTGTGTGTGTGTGTGTGTGTTGCTCAATGAAATAAATCATAATAGCACTCTGGCTGTTGGAGAATTAGCTTGTTATGTTATATATAGAAATCTCAGGTCATCGATCGGACAAGGTGTTATTTTGACTCATGGTTAAAAGAATGTTTTGATAATAAATGTTAACCATTTTAAATTCTATGAAACAGTGTAGTATTTGGTGACCATCGAAACAACTATGTGAAAATTTCGTGTTCACTACTGCCACTACTACTACTACTAATGAAAACGGCTTCACCTGAAAATGTCATATTTGGTACAAGCGACAGTCTAATTTTTGTATACATTTTTCGAACTGCCTGTTTGTGATATATTTTGATTTAACTCCTTTTGATGGAAAGCGATTGAAGGTTCATAAAAATGCACAAAATCGCGCCATTGGACTACCTTTAATCTGAGTGCCTTCAGTTCAGTGATCTCGCAAAACAACAAGACGTGAATGAGCTATTTTTGGGAAATAAATTAAATCAAGCTTTATCAAGTTATTGTACATTTCCTAGGTATTCGGACACAGATAGCCCTGAGCAAACAGTGTACACCACGATCAGAGCGCGGCGTCTGATCAGGTATGCACTGCTTGCCACTCATCCAGATTTCTAAACACATCTACAGTTATTAACAATGGATTCTTCAAATTTTAGGAAAAGTATGTTGAGGAGTATTTTTTTATGGTATGAATACATACAGCGAATCCGCTGAGCGCTTAACTCTTAGCAAACTGGATAAAAAATTCATTAGACGATATTTTGAAATGTTTGCTTTTTTTCATTTTTCTCAGAAAAAAGGCTTTGATGTTTCATGCAAATTGTCTCCTCTGTGTCAAAGCCTATTTCTTGGTAAAAATATCCATTCATCACGAAAACATATCTATATAATTTTGACCCCTTTAAACCCCATTTTTGTACAGTAAAACTGGGGTTTACATGGGTATACATTATTTTGTCTTATTTCTGCTCAAAAACATAAATTGTGGGTACTCGTTAGAACCGCCTCAGCGAGGCGGTTCTAACGAGTATGTGGTATTCGTTAGAACCGCCTCGGCGATGCGGTTCTAACGAGTACCCACAATCTATGTTTCGAGCAGAAACATGGAAATGTCAGAAATCTTATCTAAAAACTCAGTTTTTGGTGGTGAAATTTTCAATATATTTGTATAGCGTGTTTTCGTAATGTCTCGTCTACTGACTTTGCCCATAGAGTCGTAAAGGTTATAACTATTCAACTCGGCAGCTGTTTGATTACAACTGATGAAGATAAACTCACAGCAGCTTTGTTTTGACTAGGTATAAGACTTTATTTACTACCTCCATAACGAACCGTTTCATTAGAAATCGTACTCGCATGTATTTGGTTCTGTTTGCGAAGAATGGCCGGAACACATGTAGCTCGAACTGAGCCCGCTCGCAGACATTTGGGTCAGTAGAGCGTAATTGGTCCGAATTCGGTCTCGCATTTTTTTATCCTCTCAGTTTTGCATTTTTATACCATTGTGTAATATATAAAGTTGTACTTTCTTTTCAGTTTCGCGTCTAAAAATGTTGTTGAAAAACTTGATATTTGCTGGAACGGTATCTGTTCTATAATAAAAATCTAAGGATAAAAAATGCGAGATCAAATTCGGACCATAAACGCTCTACTGACCATATATGCTCTACAAAGTGGTAGTCCGCTAACAGCCTAAGCTCGAAATCATACATACAAATTGTTTAGCTTTTAAAAAAATAGTAACCTGAATAGTTTCGTTCATTCTTTCCACATAATCGGCATCTATCAATTATAAATTTAGTGACTTAGTCAGTAGGAAATGGTAAAATTATACATCACAAAAACATACCTATGTAATTTTGACCCCCTTAAACCCCATTTTTATACAGTAAAACTGGGGTTTACAGGGGTACAAATTATTTTTCTTATTTCTGCTCAAAACATAAATTGTAGGTACTCGTTAGAACCTCCTCGGCGAGGCGGTTCTAACGGGTTCCCACAATCTATGTTTTGAGCAGAAATATGAAAAATATTAGATTTTTTATCTGAAAACGTTCAGTTTTTGATGGTGAAATTTTCAATATATTTGAATAGGTGTGTTTTAGTAATGAGATGATCTGAATGGGTTTCGAAGCAAACGTTGCATTTTGGATCAACCAGGTATTACCGCGGACAAACTTCACTGAAATTGGACGCAAAAATAATGAGTCGATGTTTTGTGCATTTATAGATTTCCAAAAGAATATGATGGTTTAGTAGAGGTAAACTGTGGTGCATGTTTAGTAGACTAACTACAGTCTGTAGTTAGACTTATTTACCATTTTAATAATGATCTTTGATATAGGTGCTAAATAAACCAAGATAGAATTATAACCGACTGGTCACTTGTGATCTTAGCATGTTAATATTGTTTTTTGTTTTATTTAAACATCTTTATCAAAGAAAAGTACAAGACTAAATATTTAGACGTAAACGTCTAAGTACCGGCGCAAATTTTGTTCATGTTTACTTAGAGATATGGGACAAGGGTATACTAAAGTTTAATAAATTTTCAATGTAACAGGTATTCTTTAATGTATGCTTTATTAATGTTAATTAATTTTTTTAATGAAATGAGAATAAATTAGACATTAATCTGACAAGTATATAAAGCCAAACCATTTCACGTGGAAACACTAAAAAGCGCGAGCGTGCATAAGAAAAGATCTGTGTGGGCTGTACTGTAGTTTTATAAGGTATATAATGCAGAGAAAGTTCTCGTGAGAAAAAAAAAAAAAAAAAAAAAAAAACACTAAAAAAGAAAAACACTAAAAAAACACGTGAATGAGCGTGAGTGTGTAAAATAAAGAACACACGGGGACTGTACTGTATTTTTTTTTTAATCTGGAGATGATTCATGTTGTTTGAAATGTATTATAATATGTTCAATGTATGATTCTTGCAATTAATGCCTGCAACGTGTCAAACTCAAACTGATAGAAAAACCGACCGGTCAATGAAGACAGCTATGCAAATGTTAACACGACTGGGCATAAAACTGTAAAATTATCATGGCAACAACAAAGATGGACCTTGCACCCGAAGAACCATTTTAGTTTATTTATAAAAAATAGGTGACCATGCAACTGAATGAAAATGGCATGTACATACACATGTTTTAAATATTAGTGCTTTTTTGACGACTGACTATCGAGATGTAAGCATTTAAAAACTTAACCGCAGCATAAGAGCACTTTACAGAAGTGTCCAAGATTTTGACCTCTAGCCCCATCCCGAGGCTTGAACTTAGGGTCCATTCTTATAGAATCGGAGAAGACCCTCGTATGCATACATGCTCGAAATATGAATGCTTTCTGTTGCGTGACTGTTTGGATATGGTTATTAAAAAAAAAAAAAAAAAAAAAAACTTTATCGCAGTGTGACGCGCACGTACACTTACCGTACGAGCTTCAGAACAGAAATAACAAAATTGATAAATGCAACTAATAAAGCCAGTCTTACTTTATAAAATTGGGTTTTGATGGAATCTTCATTGCATAGGCTTGTTAACCTGATGAAAGGTGATTATTATGCCTATGTTGAGAAAATTAAATATAATATGAGTAGGATAGACATCTTTATCACATTTGTAACTTTGTAACTTTGCACTCCATATATTCCATTTGTAGCTTTGCATGCCATTTTACACATAATACAGGTAAAATGTGCCATAATCATACGCATCTAAAGAAATGAAAAATATTGGTTGTAGACCAACTTAAAAAATGTCACCATGAAGAGACGTACTGAATTTGAAAAAAAAAAAAAAAAAAAATCGGTCTCTGCATGATTCGAACTCACGCCCGTCCGCCGAAGATGCTTACCATTAAACTTTATGTTGCAAAATTAAGGTACTTATCAATATTTACGATGCGGTTTTAAAAATCCTTTGAAAGCTAATCGAACACGCTCCCATATGTAAAAATCCAAAGCTATATTAAGAGACCGGCACGATTCCCGCGTCGGTCAATAAGCATTAATAGACTGAGTCACAAGGGACTGGATCCATTGTACAGGCTTAGTAGCACAGGAGTTTGAAGCCATAAGATCCTATTCAAACGTGTGCTCAAACGTAAGAGCTAATAGTTTGATCTCAAACTGGTTTGATGTAAAGTCTGGTTTAAGGTAAAGGCGTTGTTTATCTCTCTTTATTGTTCACTTTGTTTATTTATCCTTCTTATAGAATATATTGGTAAAATATCTTTGTTAATCCTAGTCCTGCTGAACCCGGATATGTCATGTCTTTGCAAACAGTGTAGATCCAGATCAGTTGGCTTCTTCAGAAGCCAACTGATCTGGATCTGCACTCTCTGCCACTAAGTATGTGAATTTAAATCCACCTGGATCAAGTAATCTGATTGGCTGAAAATTAGAAATGGGCGTGGCATTTTATGGCAAGCGTTAATGATTGCGCAGTTTGTAGATGATAATTGCGTCGCAACATGAGAAAACGTACCTTCTTACATGTTCTCCCAACGAAGACTCAAAATCAGCCTGCGCATCCGCGCAGTCTGATTAGAGTCTTCATTGTCAGCATACAAAACTTTTGCATCCTTGGCTATCTAAACTGCGCTCAGTGAGGTTTCTGATCAGACTGCGCGAATGATCTGAATCTTCGCTGGGCGCACATGTCCGACAGTAAGTTGTCTTAGCGGCTTATTTTGTTGTTGGCAGAAAGTGCTCAAGATCTTCAATGCATGCTGAATGCTCTGCATGAATGGTGCTGGGAACACAGCATGCAGTAAACAAGAATTAGAATGCGCAGTAAATGGCATGCCATCGCAAAATCCCCACGCTCCGCGCTAATGTTGCTAATAGCGTGACGGATGGACGGCTGATGAAATCGCTCTCGCACACCTTTGCCATAAGGGTAAGCCATGTAGCAGGCTTGTTTAAATTCCGCCCAGTGGTTTAGGAGAGACGGAAATGAAAGAGGCAGAAGTGTCCACTAGGCATTAATAGGTTAAATTAGGGAAAAATAATTTATATATCCCACAAGTACCCTTACCATGGCATCATCCTGAATCAATATAAGAATATTGCAGGCTGTCACGGCAAAATTGATAGCTCAGTGCACCTGCCGGGCGCTATGGCTTCTAATTGCTTAGGGCTAAATAGACTGGAAGCATGCCATATGAAGACTGTAGTTTCAAACCAGTATGCTTGGCTTATCATTAACTATGGGGCGGTTTTAAGCTGCTATAACTCTTTCTCCTGCATTAAATGCTGTCCAGAACAAAGCGATAAGCTTCTTTGGTATGGACAAACATACTCCTACTGCCGATGTTTCAGGTAATGTGGCATGAAACAACTGCCATGGTCAGGCAATGGACCTGTGTCTGTTCTCACTTGGCTCGCTTGGCAGACATTGCCTCAGAAATGATTACTAGTGCATCTAAAAATGGACATTGTCAAGGTCAAGTGATTCGTGTGAGAGCCTTATCTCGTACCATATTCATTACGGAAACATGCCTATTCAAATTTTCTGAAATTTATCCTTCAAAAAATGAATTTTTTTCAGATAAAAACATTCTGACATTTTTCATAGTTCTGCTCAAAACATAGATTGTGTGTACTTGTTAGAACCGCCTCGCCGAGGCGGTTCTAACGGGTACCAACAATCTATGTTTTTGATCAGAAATAAGGAAAGCAATGTATACCCCTGTAAACCCCAGTTTTATTATACAAAAATGGGGTTTAAGGGAGTCAAAACTATATAGGCGTGTTTTCGTGATATAAAATACATTAAAGGATAACGGTTTCATTACTACTGCGGTATTGAAACCGCTTTTAACAAAGCCATTTAGTATGTCGTTTTTGGATACTTTTATGGACAGGTATGTGTCTGAAAAGATAGCGGCTGTAACAAACGATTCAAAAATATGAGAAGATACCCAGGGAATGCCACAGCCTTTCCGAGACACAAAAAAGGAACAAAGGAACAAATAATAACAAAACAATGACATATATTACACCATCGACTCATGAACGTAGTAGAATTGCAACAGAGTATTTGAACGGCCATAAGAAAAAAATATATATGAAAAAGCTTAACCACTTATACGCGTGCAAATCCTCACCCTTAGTTTTATCAACAGCTCTCAAGTCGCATTGGAATCGGCCGAAATGATATTAACCCTTGTCCTGCTGAACCCGGATATACCCTGCTTTTGCAAACAGTGTAGGTCCAGATCAGTTGGCTTCTGATCTGGATCTGCACTGTTTGCCATTCAGTATATGAATTTATGTCAAAAATCTGGATCAAGTCACATGATTGGCTGAAAATTAGAAGTGGGCTTGTCATCTTAATTTATTCAGCAGGACAAGGGTTAATCAAAGCATATACAGCACTGGTGGGTAATACTACTTGGGTAGATTGTTCTTGAGTGTAGGCTGAACGAAGACAAGACTGTTTCATTTAACCCTCAACTACCTATAATTTACGCAAACATAGCAGAACTTGATTAGACGCCGAGTACTGTGGCGTCTGATCTGGGTTTGCACTGTTTGCCAATGTCCAAGCACAGCCCAATCCAGAGCTAACCCTCTTAACACAACACTAACGTCACAGCAACAAGAATATCAATCGACTCAAAATCTTTCAGCATCACGAAAACATACCTATATAATTTTGACCCTCTTAAACCCCACTTTTATATAGTAAAACTGGGGTTTACAGGAGTATACATTATTTTTCTTATTTCTGCTCAAAACATAGATTGTGAGTACTCGTTAAAACCGCCTCGGCGAGGCGGTTCTAACGAGTGCCCACAATCTATGTTTTGTGCAGAAATATGAAAAATATCCGAGTTTTTTATCTGAAAATTTTCAGTTTTTGTAGAGATAAAATTGTCCATGTATTTGAATAGGCGTGTTTTCGTAATGGTCTGGGAATAAAGTTCGGTTCGGAGACAATAGATTATGGATTTCATATCGTGAACAAATGGTTGGTCCGTCTAACGCGCGGTTTGATTTCATTGGTCAATGATAATCAAGTGGACAACAGCCTTGAGGAAATTTTGAGGTATGTACAATTTGGGCAATCTGCACAAAACGTATAGAAGATGTCCAGGAAGAGGCACAAACACATATATGCTCGTATCTTGCTAATAACTTTGTTATATTTGTTTTCGTAATTATTAACTGTAATATATAGCACATATTATACTTTTATAACCTTTGAAGTCATTGATCCCAATCTGGACTTTGATGGATGTAGGTCAGTAGGATAGGAACAGTGCTATATTCATTTTTGTGTTGGTTTTCTGATAACGTGATTATTTTTTCACTTTTGAGTAGAAGTATTTAGTATTGATTTATATTTCAATACACAAGTTTTATTCTATCAGTTGTCTGCTTTAACCAAATATGAAGACTATAGACTTAGCTATTTTAAAAAGAAGCGATGGCACTGGTCGTGGGAATACATGCCCACAATTGGCAGTCTGTCTAACTATTTCCTATATTATGCATTGCTATCGTAATGATACTTGTCTTGATTTTGCTAAAGCTGAAATTTGACTTTGGTCCTGCTGAACCTGAATATGTCCTGCCTTTACAAACAGTGCTGATTCAAATCAGTTGGCTTCTAGGAAGCCAACTGATCTGGATCTGCACTGTTTGTCATTCAGTATGTGGATTTGTATCAATAACCTGGATCACGTAATCTGATTGGCCGTCAATTAGAAGTGGGCGTGGCTTCTTAATCTATTTAGCATAACAAGGATTAAAATTGCTCCAGAATAGCATAGCGCAATTTTAGGTGAGCAGTCTTTTTATTTAAATGTGCCGTATTTATTATCATTAGCATTCTCCCTTTATTTACTTCTTCTCAAATTTTATTTCAGATTTCAGACCTAAGATTTTATTAACATTTCTTAGGTTTACAAATCTAAACAACATTAGGTGCACAAACAAATGAATTGCCGTAACAGAATGACTGTAACATAATGCCCTAAATCATGCACAAAATTGTTTTAATTTCATGGTTGTGCAACAAATAATTACATAATGATAAACATGCTGATTTCATTATTCACAGGGTGTGCACAACGTTGTCAGACTGGTAGAACAATGCATACACAGGCAAATCAGAATAAAAACTGCAGTATCGAATATACCTAACATCCTTTCCATTGTCTTGCAAATAGATAATATAAGCCACAATATATTCTAAACAAACTGCAAAAAGGAGATCGTCATTTCTATGGTCGATTTGCCTATAACACATTATTATTAGCTTATATCGTGGAACAAATATTTACTTTTGGTGATATGAATATATACAATAAATATCGACGTTGATGCAACGTTTTCTTGACCTTGCGTGTCCGCTGGCAGGTATACCCCACGACCAGTGCCATCGCTTCTTCTTAAAATAGCTAATATATATATATATATACATATATATATATATATATATATATATATATATATATATATATATATATATATATACATATATATATATATATATATATATATATATATATACAGGAGACTTGATAAGGAGGAGTATTTGATGATAATTCTAGGATAATTTTCTCCATTTTTCCATGAAAACATATTTTGTGGGTACTCATTAGAAGCGCCTCAGCGAGGCGCTTCTAATGAGTACCCACAAGATACGTTTTATGCAGAAATAAGAAAAAAATATCCCAGAATTATCACCTGATACTCCTCCTTAACAAGTCCTCTGTATATATATATATATATATATATATATATATATATATATATATATATATATATATATATATATATATATATATATATATATATATATATATATATATGGGTTTCTGCCATTTTATCCGATTAATATGGTACATCTTACTCAAAAGCGGCCATGCGCCGAACCAGTAACAGTGACATTATGATCCCACCATTGTGTACATTCGAATTCCCCTCCTAGAAGATGTTTACTTAAGTGTCTTAACAGCGTAACGCGATAGTTAAATCATACAGCCAATTGCAAAAGATTGGGTCTATTCCTACTGAACATCCAGTCGACATGTATTTCATAGAATACAAAATTATATTTATATTTTTACATTCTCTAACGGCAGGTCACCAGACTTTTTGTAACATTGCCAACAACCACTTGACAACACACAAAAGATTTTACTACTATACAAGTAACAATGTAACATTTTCCGGTGACTTAATTCAGGCTTCTGTTTTTTTTTGTTTTTTTTTTTTTTTGTTTTTTTTTTTGTTTTTTTTTTTTTTTTCTACTTGACGTAATACAGCTGGGAACCAGAAACCTCGGGTCATCGAACGAGGGTATATTTTGATCTATATTCCAATTTACACTTAGCGTACGAGTGATACTGGAAACATGGAGCCGATTGCATGTGACTGGGTCTATTCCTACATGTATCCCAATTTAGGCTTAGCATAATACTCGAAACATGGAAACACGGAGCGGATTGTAAATGTCTGATTCTATGCCTACATTCAATGTATCACAATTTAGGCTTAGCGTAAAACTGGAAACATGGAGCCAACTGTAAGTGTCTGTGTCTATGCCTACATTATATCACAATTTAGGCTTAGCGTTAAACTGGAAACATGGAGCCTACTGCAAGTGTCTGGGTCTATGCCAACCTAACGTCCAATCGATTATACAAAATTAGTACCAATGATTTTATAGCACTGACAATGATCACTTATTAAACACACACACACACACACACACGCACGCACGCGCGCGCGCACACACACACGAGCGCGAAAGCACAACGCACACAAACACGCACGCGCGAGTAAAATAAAATGGCTGGAGTTTCTCACTAATGTAAATATACGGGCTATCCGTAAATAGTTAAGTTTAACAATAATATTTTCATATTATGGTCCAATCTTTACTTCATTGAAAATCCTATTACCCTTTTAATCGAAATTAAGAAACATCGTATGATCTGTTAACACCGTTTATTCTGTTCGATGTTCGTTTATTTATTCTCTTTTTGGGTTTAATTGTTCAGTGTGGTTTGAAATTTCATTCGTCTGCTTATGACCTAGCGCCACATTATATCATCGCCTGCTACTTCGCCAACCGCCACCCGCCAATTGTTACAGGCATTACGAAAACACGCCTGTTCAAATATACTGAAATTTTTACCACAAAAAAAAACCCTGAAAATTTTCAAATAAAAATTCTGATATTTTTTCATATTTCTGCTCAAAACATAGATTGCTTGGCACTCGTTAGAACCGCCTCGCCGAGCGGTTCTAACGAGTACCCACAATCTATGTTTTTTCAGCAGAAATAGGAAAAATAATGTATACGCCTGTAAATCCCAGTTTTACTGTATAAAAGTAGGGTTTGACGGGGTCAAAATTAATATATAGGTATGTTTTCGTGATGATATTGAGCATGTATTTGTGCCTTAAGTTGGCATATATTCTAACAAAAGTTACACAGCCGGCAGGAGCCGGGAGGGGCACACTGTAGGTATAGGTGGGCCTAATTACTTTTTATACTTCTCTCGCTGTGAACAAATTACTTCATATCAAAATATTACATGTATACTATATGGTGCGCACCGTGGGGTAAAGGACCCTTATGCCCTTTGCTGACAGCGTAGTTCCAGATGAGCGTGCGCATCCGTGCAGTCTGAATGGACATTCTCTCTTCGTGGATATATACAGTCGAACCTCGTTATCTCGAACTCGCTTATCTCGAATCTCCGCTTATCTCGAAGTGAAAATCTGGTCCCTGTTTTAACACAGAGAGCTACCAAAAGACAACAAAATATTGTGGAAAAGAGGAGAAATTGCTCCTCTTTTCCACAATATTTTCAATGTATCTCTAACTTAGGAGTCAAATTACATGCTCATTCTGTTTAAGGTGGTTGTTCGATTAATTGTTTTCCTCAGTTCCGCAAATCTGATATGTCGAAGTACGGTTATGTCGAAGTGTTTCATAGAGTCCCTTAGAGTTCGAGATAACGAGAGTCAACTGTATTATAATCTCCATTGATTCTGTAATTGGGCAACGAAGACCCTGATCAGTCTGCGCGAATGCGCAGGCTGATCAGGGCTTGTATTGTCCAAGAATGCCTGTATGTGTACATTTATTTATTGACCCACTTTTCGTCGAGTTACAGAACAATCGCCTCTGATTCTCTAAATAAACACAGAACGGTTAATCCGACTGTGCCGACATTAGTACTAAACTATGTAATGACAAAAACAAGTTTCTTTAATATGATGAGCTTCAATTATATTTCTGTAAGCTCAACCGAAACGGATCGAATGTGTTTTTGAAGTTGTTATGCAATGAACCATTTGGTTTTCAAGTTTCTTGCCAGTTATAGGTACAAGGAAAATCTTGAAATCTGCCACATTTATTCTAATTACACGCAGGCCTGTATAAAACATTGTAGCCCCAGATCAGATACTATAGAGCGTAAAATGAAGCTGCTTAAATTTGCTTCTTCCATCATTTGGGGTTAAATGCTATACTCAGCGTGAATGCCCAAACACAGACATACATATTTTGTCGCAGTCTCATTATTATTAGTAGGAGTAGTAGCAGTAGTTGTAGTATTAGAAGTAGTATTAGGAGTAGTGGTTATTAAACTTTTCAAGTTAGACAATCATTACGAAAACATGCCTATTCAAATATACTGAAAATTTTACCACCAAAAAATGAAAAAATTCTGATATTTTTCATATTTCTGCTCAAAACATAGATTTTGGGTACTCGTTAGAACCGCCTCGGCGGTTCTAACGAGTGCCGCAATCTACGTTTTAGAGCAGAAATAAGAAAATAATGTATACCCCTGTAAACCCCAGTTTTACTACATAAAAGTGGGGTTTAAGGGGATCAAAATTATATAGGCATGTTTTCGTGATGCAGTATGACTTACAATGTTCTTATAGCTTCTTTACTTCCGCTTTGCGCTTTTTAATCTACAAAACATGTTTTTATATGCTCAGGATGCCATTGTCTTGAAGATATTAAGTTACAATGCTTTTACATTGTACAAGTGCATGGCATGTACTGACATCTGGTCCCGAGGTTATAAAACATTTTTCGAGCTCAACTCAGCTGAGCATGAAATTTTCGCTGCTAATAAATATGAAAATGCCAACTATAGTTGGCATTTTCATATTTAATAGCAGAGAAATTTCCATGCTCAGCTATGTTTAGCCAAAACGAATTTGCAGTTGTTAGTAATTTGAGATTTATTAGCAGGACATTTCATTCTCTGCTGAGTTGAGCACGAAAAAAGTTTTATAACCTCGGGGCCTGATATTTGGCTTTGTCTGAAAGTATTTCTCTCTCTCTCTCTCTCTCTCTCTCTCTCTCTCTCTCTCTCTCTCTGTGTGTGTGTGTGTGTGTGTGTGTACTAAGTCGATCATAACCTAATGATTATTTTAGAATTAATCATATATGAGAAATTGATGGTAATTAAAACGTTTTACCAGTATTACTTCATTCAGGGATATGTTTATCATTATTCAGTCAACTCCTGATCATGATCAATTACGGGAACATATCCTTTAAACACGTGTCACGAGATTCTAACCCAAGGTTTCCAGAGGTACCAAGACCAACTACTTTCCTTTTTTAATATTAGTGTATTGTTTGTGCATAGATACGTATAAACATTAAATTTTTGTTTTGTGCTTTAAATATGTTTGAAATAAAAAGATTGAATTTAGATAACTACGCATACGTTAGAAGACTAACATAGCGGAGCCTTTACCATTAGCGGTTAGATGAAACTTAAACACTGACATGCCGTTTTAAAAGATTTCCCAAGCGAAGGAATAAAAGCTAAACTGATCATTCGATGCAATGCGGCTTTATTATCAATAAATTAGTTTAAACGCCTGAACGTGTACCAACCACCATGTGCCAACAGTGACGTTGTAACGACGTTGTTGCTACGTTGTGTGTTTGCTGGGATGCTTCGTCAGACGGACAACGATGACAGATCAGCCTATAGATCCAAGTCGTCGATAGCCCGCTCCTGTAATACGGTTCATTTTCCTTCGTTGGGGATCGGTTGCACCGAAAAGAAACCCCAATAAATACTGATACAACTGAACATTATGAAAACACGCCTATTCAAATATATTGAAAATTTTACAACTAAAAAAGGAAAATTTTCAGATAAAAATTCTGATATTTTTCATACTTCTGCTCAAAACATAGATTGTGGGTACTCGATAGAACCACCTCGCCGAGGCGGTTCTAACGAGTACCACAATCTATGTTTTTTAGCAACATAAGAAAAATGATGTATACCCCTGTAAACCCCTGTTTTACTATATAAAAGTGGGGTTTAAGGGGTCAAAATTATATAGGCGTATTTTCGTTATGAATACTTATTATTACTTAAGCACTCCCCGAGAAAAATTGCCAGACGATAAAATGGCGCTACTTATCATAAGTTTATCGAAGAAAATAGCGATTTGCAACGCATTCCGGTCGTCTCCAAATAATGATGATTTGAAAGAAATTAAAAAAAAAATATGAGTAAAGATACATGTCGCATGCAAAGGTCAATTTGTATGAAATTCCAAGACGTATTAACTGGAGAAAGGAAGAAAAGAAATCTATTATAATGCCGTCTACTGAAATTTAAATTCTGCAGACTAAAGGTCAATAAGTGTGATATGGTATCCATTACAAAAACAAAAACAAAAAAAAAAAACAAACAAAAAAACGCCTATTCAAATATATAGAAAATTTCACCACCAAAAACTGAAAGTTTTCAGATAAAAAATTTTGATATTTTTCATATTTCTGCTCAAAGCATAGATTGTGGGTACTCGTTAGAATCGCCTCGCAAATCTATGTTTTTAAGCAGAAATAAGACAAAAATAATACATACCCCTGTAAACCCCCAGTTTTACTATATAAAAGTGGGGTATAAGGGGGTCAAAATTATATAGATATTGTAACACTTTGGCTGTATCAAGCGAAAAGGTGTCTTCGGACACAGTCGAAGTACAAATATTCAGATCCTTCTGTGCAACCACATAGATTCACCATAATGTTTGCTATATTTTATGCTAAGTGCAGTATCCAATGATTCTGTAAGAAAACAAACTGATCCGGATTGTTACTGGCTGAAGATATCTTTACGTTGACATCGCTCTTAACATTTTTTTTTTTTTTTTTTTTTTTCCTCCGTTTTCGCAATATTGTTTTTGGAAATAATGCAACATAGTTTGATTTTCTAGGGTTTTTCCTATATATTGTATTAACCATCATCCTGCTGTATTTTTCTTCTGATCTGGAGAATTTGTAGGTATCTTTGCCTCTGCACCATTTATTTCCCTTGTGTTTCACCACTTTTCTTAAGATTCACACAAGTGGTGCACCAATAGACAAACGTACTACTAGTGGGTGGGCCGTGACCTTGTGGCCATCATTTAACAGCCAGTCATGTGACAACAAGCTTGGTTAAATGACACTTGAAAAAAAAAGAACCTAGCGCCAATATTAAATGTGGGTTGGTATTGTAGGAACAATTTGGTTACTTGCATTGATTCATCAATCTTGTTTTACATTTATAACCGGGCGTGCGTGTAGTTTAGGTGGAGTCCGCTTGGTTGGTATAGGATCATATTTGATTGAATAGAGTGAGACCGATAAAACTAAAAATCAGAATGTAATATAGCATTTTTGATCACGAACACACGCCTATATAGTTTTGACCCCCTTAAACCCCACTTTTATATAGGAAAAGTGGGGTTTACAGGGGTATACATTATTTTTCTTATTACTGCTAAAAAACATAGATTGTGGGTACTGGTTAGAACCGCCTCGCCGAGGCGGTTCTAACGAGTACCCACAATCTATGTTTTGAGCAGAAATATGAACAATATATCAGAATTTTTTATCTGAAAATTTTCATTTTTTTGGTGGTGAAATTTCCAGTATACTTGAATAGGCATGTTTTCGTAATGTGTACAGTTAGGCGTTACCATGCTTTGTTCTATCAAATTATTTATGCTTTCCTTTCTTTTATTTCCAGCTAAGTCAGTTAACGGACGACAAAATACGGGGTGAGTATACTTATTTGTATTACTCTAGTACATGTATTTATTTACTTATAATTACGTAAAGGGAATTGGATACACGTGACAGAATTTCAGTAACATTTACGATAGAGACAGTTTTTATGCACTCCTGTTTGCTATCCTTCATACCAGCCCCCTTCTGAAATGTGGTATAATCTAAAAGGAAAGAGCTGGCTCATATCATGAGACTCTCAGACTGTCTGGTTCCGAGTTTCAAAACTCTTCAGATTTGAGAAATGATTTCGATGTTCTTTTTTCGCGTCGTGTCTCTAAAACACACCAGGGCCCAGTTGTTCAAAGCTAACGACGTCGTTAGTTAACGATTCATTAAAATTTACATCGAGTAATACGCAAATATGCTGAAATTCTTTGCTGAAAAAGTGTGAGTAGCTAAAAGCTACTCACATTTTTTCAGCAAAAAAATATCAGAATATTGTATATTGAATCCGCTAAAACAGTTAGGAAGAGTCTATTGACAAACGTTTGTCAATAGCACAAAGTCGGTAAAAATGCTATTGACAAACGTTTGTCAATAGCACAAAGTCGGTAAAAATGCTATTGACAAACGTTTGTCAATAGCACAAAGTCGATAAAAATGCTATTGACAAACGTTTGTCAATAGCACAAACTCGGTAAAAATGCTATTGACAGACGTCTTTCAGAATTCAGAGTCGAAATGCGAAAATTGTTTTTTTTTTTATATATTTCTTTTGTACATAATTGTGAATTTAGAAGGACAGTTGTCGACTTATGCCATAGAAAAGTGCTCTTACATGTGAAAAGTGCGGGGAGGTAAACTGACCGGCTCGAATTGACCTAAATAGTGTTGATCAGAAAATAAGAACTAGCTTAATAACTCTTTATTACATACATGAGGCTGCTGATAAGACATGCGAAAACATACGGTCTGGGTACATTAAAAGTGCATTGATGATTCGCTTCTAATGAGTACCCACAGCATATGTTGTCATGCACACATAAGAAAGGTAAGTCTGTCTTCGAAATTGTGGACAGGTGAATTGACCGGCTTGATATGACTTATAATGAATGACCAGCTTGATATGACTTAAATAGTGTTGACTGGGCAGTAAACTCCAATACAGACAAACAAAACAGAATATAAGAACTAGCTAAATTAACTCATTATTATCGCTCAGATGATGCAATTCTAATCAATACACACAGCATAAGATGTGAACATGATGCCTTATCATAATGATTTCAAACATTATACAACTAACAGCATTTGAATACGAAGTTCTTTTTCTCTTCAATCAGCTTTACTGTACGTTGTTCTTTGATCTTCATAACGAATTAGAATCAGATTAAGAAAGAAAAACGTTGATCTATGGGATACAAGATACGTCCCAGTCATCACATTTTAGGTCATTTAAGTGACATTTATAATACTTATATCATATTTCCTCAACAAGCTTAGACCAAGCGCTCATCATACTGTCGTCTTCCCTGAATCAACAGAAGGACGGCCCCGCCCATCGGGGTTTGAATAAATAGATGGGCTGCACGAGGCTTCATCGGAGAACTGAAACTGACAGCACAAAATTTGCGGTTAAACCGCTTAAAGAATTAAGCCTGCCCGGGCTAAGCGGTGCAAATAGGACTGTCCATGCTTATAAACTCTATAGGTTTCATTAGGTGACAGATCTTACGATGTCATTTCTTTCCTACGATGCCTTACATGTAAAGTCCCATAAAATTGGAAGCAAAATGAAAATATTCAGTGTTGACGGGGACATTAAATCTCAAATCAAACCAACCAGCGGAAGGCGGAATGTCTTTCCACAGAAAGAGGCCGCGAACCGGTGGGCCAAACCCGCATCATCTATGGCTCCAGTCGAACGTTAATTCAAACCGCTCTTCAAAAAAGACAGGAAAAACAGAAATCTTTGAAAGAATAGAAAAAAAAACTTTCGCATTTCGACTCTGAAATCTGAAAGACGTTTGTCAATAGCATTTTTACCGAGTTTGTGCTATTGACAAACGTTTGTCAATAGCATTTTTATCGACTTTGTGCTATTGACAAACGTTTGTCAATAGCATTTTTATCGACTTTGTGCTATTGACAAACGTTTGTCAATAGACACTCCGAAACAGTTAACGAAATGACCCTTAACGAGCTCCTTAAGCTAACGACGCTTTGAACAACTGGGCCCAGGCTTTCTCCTTACTTTCCTTGAAAGATGTTTTTGTTAGGATCGCTTCGTATATAAGTATGTTTATTATGCTCTTATTTAAAACTTATGTACCATATTTCATATGTACACCATCGAATGCGTTTGTAGGTAGTCTTGCTTTCAAAGATAGTCCATACCGGATTGGCTATCTTTCACAACATACCCCCATGCCTTTTTCATAGATAATCCATACATGCTTGGGGATGCTATCTTTCACCAAATACCTTCACGCCTAAACACTTTCTCCTCAATCCAGGGTACTTCGAGAACAAGCTACATGTACCAACTGGTTTGAAAAAAATTATCGACCTGAGGAGGTTCTTCGAACACAAGATTTTCAAGCCAAGTCGAGAGCGGAAACAACTAGGCAGTTCAAGTCACAAAAAATTGTAGATGCTACGGATTAATGGGCTAAAAAGCGTTGACTATGGTGACACACACACACACGCACGCACGCACGCACGCTAGCGCGCTTGTAGGCGCTAGAACACACGCACACATGGTGTTTGAAACCAGTAACCAGCAGTGATACCTCTGACATTGAACTTGACCTTCGCTGTTCTAATATGACGTCAAACCGAGCATACGACGTTTCGAAACAGCGTCCTTTCATTGTTGATTGAACTTTGTATACATGTAACTTTAGAACAACATCGTTGCAATGTTGATTCAACGTCCCGAGCGTTAAATCAACGTTAAAACAGCATTTTTTCAGTGTTATGTGCCTGCTAAGATATCTGATGCATCTTATTTTCAGAATACCAAGAAGCTTTCAATTTGTACGATAAAGATAAAGATGGTATTATTGCCACACAGAAGCTGGGTCGTGTTCTGCGGGCGATGGGACTTAACCCGACGGAAATTGAAATACAAGAGATGATCGATGAAATTGACTCGGAAGGTGAATAACCCCTATGTCTAGTAAATGCAGTCGAACTTAAACGGCTCGAACATCTTTTGGACCATGGAAATTTGTTCTAGACGTGGGTATTTCGAGCCACTGAGGGTTAATCCCAGCTAGCATTCTACGTAAATCTACATCGGGCCGTCATCGGCCCGTCAGCTACCCTGACGGGCCGATGACGGCCCGATATAGATTTACGTAGAATGCTGACTGGGATCATAGTGTCAGGTCAGGAGGCAAATGGGGATATTTTAAGGATGTCTTTTCAATCTTCTTTGAAGTAATGGTATTTTGAGTGTACTCATTAGAACGATTCTAATGAGTACTAACAACATACATTTTCATGATAAGAAATTCCTTAAAATATTTCTAAATATTTGTTTTCTTGAGCTATCGGAAGAAGTTCGTAGTTACTCAAAAAAGAGTTTCAATCAAGCACGGTAAACGAGGCATTGGTGTTCGGGTCATTGAAGTTTTACTGTATTCTTTTTCATACTTGCAGCAATTTGGAAAGATGGTCAGTGCCGTATTTATCCGAAATATCCGGACAACGAATTTTAATGTTAATTTCACTTGTTTAAACAATACAAAGATATACATCATGAATTACTTAACATTGATTTTATTTTAACAGTTATGCCAGAGCAAACAGTGTAGATCCTGATCAGACTTAACACAAGATTTAAGAGGCTGTATCCAAAACTTATTTTGTTTAACGTTTATTTGCACAAAGTCGGCTGATATAGTCAAGGGCCCAGGGGGTAAATTTTGGTACTCCTCGGACCGGCAAATTTTGTTATTAAACATCACGAAAACACGCCTATATGATTTTGACCCCCTTAAACCCCACTTTTATATAATAAAACTGGGGTTTACAGGGGTATACATTATCTTTCTTATTTCTGCTCAAAAACATAGATTGTGGGTACTCGTTAGAACCGCCTCGGATATCTGAAAATTTTCATATTTTTGGTGGTAAAATTTTCAATATATTTGAATAGGCGTGTTTTCGTGATGAGAAAGCTTATACAATGCTGTAGGCTATATAAAAATAAATATATAGCAGCTATGCATAAATTGCAGGCTATTACAATTGTTAAGATAGAAAACAATGCTCAGGGTGGATAGAATGTAGATTCCCATTGTGTATCTATAAGCATGTCTGTCATTACTGACAATGACCAATCCTAATCAAATGCGTGAAGTGCTATTATTTGTGTGTTCTAAGATGGCTGATGAGACCAATTTTAACTCTAAACTACCTATTGCAGATAGGACAAGAGAGGTCTGAGGAAGAAAGCTCTGTTGGTGATGCCTTAGCTCTGTCTTTCCGCTGCGCACGTTTCTGCTCGGCTTCGCTGATTCTTTTTGCTTCGTATTCGCCAGCAGCCCTTCTTATGAGGTCTCGCCACTATGTTCGATCCTGTGCAGTCTGTTCCCATGACTCTCACGTATTGTGTATACGTTAAAATTAACCATGCCTGTACATGAAGTCATTTCGTGAGATCACTTTTTCTTTCCAAAACTAGTGATATTAAAGTTTTTTGTCCTAGAACTGTTTTTAAAATGCAATATGTACCATTTTCTACACCATTTATCTGGAGCAATGCAGAAATAGATTTTCTCTAAAAAGAGGTTAATTATGCATCTAATATGGCCGCTAGGATTAACAAAGATGTTTAGAAAAACATTGCTGTTTTAAAGGATATGGTTGAAACTGTAGCAACACATTTTGGACATTTTTATTTGCGTTAAGTTTATGAAATTGTTTTATCCGACGTTGATATTTTAGTAGTTCATAAAAATGAGAATGAAAGATTTGCAATGTACCACTCAAAGGCTTCTTTTGCCAGGCTGATATTGAAGGAGAACACTCGTTAGGTACATTTAGAGATAGCGAGTGTTCTCCTTCAATATCAGTACATTTAATCAGATGTACATCACGAAAACATACCTACATAATTTTGACCCCCTTAAACCCCACTTTTATACAGTAAAACTAGGGTTTACAGGGGGTATATATATATTTCTGCTCAAAACATAGATTGTGGGTACTCGTTAGAACTGCCTCGGCGAGGCGGTTCTAACTAATACCCACAACCTATGTTTTTGGGCAGAATATGAAAAAATAACAGAATTTTTATCTGAAAACTTTCACGTTTTGGTTGTGAAATTTTCAACATATTTGAATAGGCGTGTTTTGGTAATGACACGGACTTAAAAGCTTTCACAAAAAGCTTGGTCTACGCTTAGCACACGCTATGCGCTAAGAGTAGACTAAGATTTTTGTGAAAGCTAATACTTATAATATAACGTTGAAATGGTAACAAAACATCTCGTACGGCTACGTTAAAGGAAACGGCTAACGCATTACGACAAATATATTGAAAATTTCACCACCGAAAACTGAAAGTTTTCATATAAAATTTCTGATATTTTTCATATTTCTGCTCAAAACATAGATTGTGGGTACCCGTTAGAACCGCCTCGGCGAGGCGGTTCTAACGAGTACACACAATCTATGTTTTTGAGCAGAAATAAGAAAAAATAATGTATACCCCTGTAAATCCCAGTTGTACTATATAAAAGTGGCGTTTAAGAGTGTCAAAATTATATAGGTACGTTTTCGTGATGAGTAATTGGTTGTTCATTACAGGAACGGGTAATTTAGACTTTGAAAGTTTCCTCAATATCGTCGCCAGTCGAGAGTTCGACGATGAAGACCACGAGGGAGCATTAAAAGAAGCATTCCGAATGTTTGATCGCGATGGTAACGGTTATATCGACGCCGAAGAGCTCCGAATATGTATGATAAATCTCGGAGAAAAACTCACGTTGGAAGAAGTTGAAGAAATGATTCGAGAAGTTGACGTTGATTTTGACGGAAGAATGAATTATGAAGGTATTAAGTTAGTTCTTCTTTCAAGGATCATTATGTCGTATATATCAATTAAAAAAACCTTTTTGGATAAAAAAAAGAAAGAAATAACAAGGATAGGTGCCGAAATCTCAGCGGTATAACGGGTCAAGGTCATCTCATTTGTCAAAGTTCCGAAGAATTTTAAGTCGAAGCACGCTACAAAATGTATCTTTTATTGTCACAACCTAGGATTAAATTCTTTTAGAGATGAAAGTTCTTACTATTTTCTACTTGCGTGTAAAAGCTATTCAAGAAGCGTCAAAGCCACAGAGCATAGCCTACCAATGACACCAAGAGGAAAGTAAACAAACCATGACACACAGTATACATACCAAATCTACCAAATCTCAATGGACACCAGTTAAAGTTCTATATGAATGTTCATATAGTTCCAAAATAGAGTTCCGGAATTTGTACCTCTTCAGTTTTGAGGTCTAGTTTTATTACATGTTTTGGTTAAAGTATAGTAGATATAGCCAAATTATATGTCAGGACTGATTGCTTTGACAATGAAAGCCATATGTAAACCATATCGTCTTTACGCCGCCTTGCTTGACTTCACGAAAGAACGGGCAAACGTTAAATTTGGTGGCAGCGGTGTGACGAGAGATCATCGCCGGATTCCGGTAAAAGGAATAAGTGTCCCTGGCAGTGCTACAAATCACTCCTTCCTTGGGTCATCATGGTTGGCAGTGTTGGTGACTTCTGAGCGGCCATGAGAAGAGGGAACAAATGTAACGGAATAGGTATATACAGTAGAACTTCATTGGCTCGAACCCCGATGGCTCGTTTACTATGGATGGGTCGAACTCATTCTGAGTCCGCAGGGATTTCCTCCAAATACGATATGCGGATAATTTAGGGAGATTTTCTTCTTTTATCTTGCAAATGTATATTGTGTGCACTCATTAGAATCGCCTCGATGAGGCGATTCTAATGAGTACACGCAATATAGGTTTATAATATAGAACACCGAAAATATATCCTACAATTATCCATTATGCCTCCTCGTATGGCACTAATAGTAACCCTCCGTGGCTCGAACTACCGCTGTCTCGAACAAATTTTCATGGTCCTAAAGGGGTTCGAGCCATCGAAGTTCGACTGTAGATCGCTTCTACAGCCTTGCTACAGAGCCTGGCTTTTATTGCTACAGAACCCGGCTTTTATTGCGACGCATGTAGATTGATTGGCTTTTCCACGAAGTTAAGCAAAGTACACTGTGGTTAGTACCTTTGTTTGACTTCGTGGAAGACAGACCAGGCAAACGCTACAATATGCTTGTACTAACACTGTTTACAGTTTTCTACCACTGCAGTTGCTTTCTTTCTTATTTCAGAATTTGTTCGGCTGATGTGCTCGAAATATTCTCTTAACTGACAAAGTGAGGATCATATAAACAATAGGAGACATCGAACAATACTAACAGATAGCTGTTATTAAACATTGACTCTGTCACGAGCAAATTCTTACACATTGTAATGCCATATGTAAACAGCCTAGGCTCAGAACACTGGGGATATCATGTGATTCGACAAAGTAGTTGTTGCAGTTCGTCCGGTTAAATCAGTCATACTTTAAATGGCCCCATTTACTCTTTGCATTCATCTAAACGCCTTAACATAATTTTCCATAGCTCTTGATAAGATGCTTTTTTCAGTCCAAAAGAATTTATATTTTTCTTATTTCTCCACGAAAGCATATGTTGTGGGTACTCATAATAAGCGCCTCAGCGAGCTGAGGCGCTTCTAATGAGTACCCAAAACATATGTTTTCGTGGAGAAATAAGAAAAATATTTACCTGATACGTACTCTTATCTAGACCTATGATTGTCCTAAAATCTATGTGCTCAAAAATGCTGGACGAAAAGCAAACAATATAAGCCCTGACCGGACGCCGCATTCTTCTTTGTAGAGCTTTGTAAACATTGGTGTTTTCTGTATATAGAGCACAAGTAACAAGTAACCAGCCTACCTTATTTTCGTTCGAGATCGACCTCTTCTTTATCCCTGTATGGTTGGTTTTCCAGTGCCAAATTCCCAGAATTGAAGAAAACGGGGCCTTTCGCGAAACCCCATTCATCAACCTTCATCGGACATGAACAGTGTCACGGATATCTATTTCAGACAAAACATCACTATGTGCCACACCAGGCAAACAGAGGTGATGCGGTATTATCTCGTACTTTGCAATTGTGGATTCTTGCATTGAAGAACGCCCGTGTCGTTTGTCACGATTTGCGATTCTCAGTTGGACACATCACGAAAACATACCTATATAAGTTTGACCCCCTTAAACCCCACTGTTAAATAGTAAAACTGGGGTTTACAGGGGTATACATTATTTTTGCTTAATTAAGCTCAAAACATAGATTGTGGGTACTCGTTAGAACCGCCTCACCGAGGCGGTTCTAATGAGTACCCACAATCTATGTTATGAGCAGAAATATGAAAAATATCAGAGTTTTTTGTCTGAAAATTTTCAGTTTTTGGTGATGAAATTTTCAATAAATTTGAATAGGCGTGTTTTCGTAATGAAGTGAGTTTGTATTGTACTTACCGGTTATTGTATTCCCCTTTGGTACAATGTCCAACAGAATTAATCCTTTTTGTCCCACAATACAGTGGTCGTTATCTTGTACCCGCGAGGACTGCGACTTGAACTTCTTAGGCCTCGGGGAATCAGGTCTTACTCGCTGACGACTTAAAACTGATAGGCCTCATCTGCAGTTAATAAACGCAAACATAGGCCTATCTAGCTGGACAACTTTTATAATCCGCTACTTAGTAGTTATTATTTTGCTCATGTCTAAAGGACTTGCGGACCAAGCAGACTATTGTTAGCTTGCGCATATCTAGACGATCGTGTAAGAGTGCTGAAACGCTACCCTGTAGAATACCCAATGTCTTTACTGCCTCTTTCATCTGAATAAGAATACATACGATCCCACATTTTATTGCACATTACCTCAACGTGGCAATTAATGGGCTTTCAGACTTGTATTCATCTTCTGTGAGAGTTCTACCCTTTTTTAACTCGCTAATTCAGCATTGTACTTGTGCATATGATTGTGCAAAAGACCTATATACATCGATTAGTTCGTTATGTATTTCCTTATCAGCTTTTCCTTTCAAAAACAGGTAACGTTCTATATATACAGCTCTGTATTCCAGTTTAGACATTTTATATCTCACCAATGAATAAAACGGATGATACTGATACATTTCTATGCATGTCTAAATCATGCGTTACAATAATGTGACTGACAATCACAGCATTGTCGATCAAATTAGAAATTCGTCAAGCTGTGCCACCAAAGCTGGTTACTTGTTGACTTGCTCTCGTAGTATGGAGACAGGAAAGACGGATAGGCTAATAAGACAAATAAGGCATAGCACAAAACGATTGATACAAGCAAGAAAAAAATTGAAACCAGGTTTAAAAACTGCAAAATTCTGAATTTTCACTGAATAGTGTATACTCCTGCATACACTTTTTTTTCATTACCTACTCGTATTTATCGGAGACGAGTGAGGGTATGTATTACACATATTTGTTAACACCATGGGCCCATGAAGGAGGTGGTCCGAGCCTTTCAATATATGGCGTTATATTGTGTTGATTTTGCTTTGTTTTTTTTCCTGCACACGGGTTCATTTTCATTGTTCATCCTTATCTTTCTTGTGTCACTTCCGGTTTCACGAAATGTACTGTTTTGTCAGTCATCACGAAAACATACCTATAAAATTTTGACCCCCTTAAACCCCACTTTTATATAGTAAAACTGGGGTTTACAGGTATACATTATTTTTCTTATTTCTGCTCAAAAACATAGATTGTGGGTACTCGTTAGAACCGCCTCACCGAGGCGGTTCTAACGAGTACCCACAATCTATATTTTGAGCAGAAATATGAAAAATATCAGAGTTTTGTATCTGAAACTTTTCAGTTTTTGGAGGTGAAATTTTCTGTATATTTGAATAGGCGTGTTTTCGTAATGGGATCCAGTGGATTGAGTTTTTCTTTTTCAGAATTCGTGCGACTGATGTGTATGAAATACCCACTTGATTGAAAAATGGAAGACAAATACCTGCAGTAATAAAAGACAGGTCTTCTCTACATGAAATGTGTCACACAGTTTTTGCGAAACTGTTTGTATGAAATTGTAAGGTGTAAATGATCATTCCTTGGATGCCTCATCCTAAAGTTACTGATTTCTATAAAATTTGAATTCCGTTGAGTATTTGTTGTTAACATTGGTTTGAATGTGAGATGTACGGACTCAAGATTTATGCAAACACACTAGGCTGCTACAACACAGTTTTGCTGTCGCGGCGAGGTCGAAACTACATTGTTACATGCTTTTACATATTAGCTTGTTCATTACGAAAACACTCCTATTCAAATATATTGAAAATTTTACGACCAAAAATGGAAACTTTTCAAATAAAACATTCTAATATTTTTCATATTTCTGCTCAAAAACATAGATTGTGGGTACTCGTTAGAACCGCCTCGGCGAGGCGGTTCTAACGAGTATCCACAATCTATGTTTTGAGCAGAAATATGAAAAATAATGTATACCCTTGTAAACCCCAGTTTTGCTATATAAAAGTGGGGTTTAAGGGGGTCAAAATTATATAGGCGTGTTTTCGTGATGTGATTTTTCGAAGACTATTTTTTCAACGATTAATAGCGCTCTGTATGCTAAATTATCAGATTTAAACTAATGATATGTTTCGTATTTTTCACAGAATTTAAGACTTGATATTTTTCATTCAAATTATCTCTGAGACAATTTGAATGGAATGCCAAGTTTATTTTCCTTCGGAATTTAAGAAAATGTTTCAATGAAATGTCTTCCCATTTTCTATGATAAAATTGCTTTAATAATTCATCTTCAGATGATCAAAATTTAAGCTTTCAACTTCGAAACCTCTCTAATATACTTACGCAAAGTTATCATGGCTGAAAGCAAAACTTGCTTCTTTGATTGCATGACAGTAGGTCGGTTATCAGACTCTGTGACGATGCCGACCTAAGCTTTTCATTAGAAGGCTGGCGCCTGATATTGTGTCTTTGTTCTTGTCTAGTTGTGGTTTAACTGTGAGTTTCTTTAGCTCCACTGTCAGTGTCTGAGGTGTTTATTGCGAACCTTCGTCTTCTTCTCATCACAGTGATTTAATTTATTTCTTTTTTCTATGATGTTAACTGATTGAGTTAGGGAGTCTCTAAAGAAGCCGAATAATAAGTTTAAATTTTTACAACATTTGAACCTATAGTGAAGAATTGATGTCAGTAAAATAAATGTAAACCCATGGTAATTTTCACTGCTAACCGTTCTTAACCTTGTTCTGCTGAATAAACTGAGAGGCCACGCCCACTTCCAAGTTTCAGCCAATCAGATTACTTAAACCAGGTTGATGATACAAATTCGCATACTTAATGACAAACAGTGCAGATCCAGATCGGTTGGCTTCTTCAAAAGCCAACTGATCTGGATCTACACTGTTTGTTCAAATAGGGTATATGCGGGTTCAGCAGGACTAGGGTTACGCAATGGTTCAAATGGTGTTGGTTCTACTTAGCCGCTCGCTGAGCGGGGCGTTTTTCGTGTTCTGTAGTTTTATACTCGAAGAGGTAGCGGATTGCTTTGCTTTCAGTTGGTTTGTACCGTGTGTCTTTGTTTACTCATCCTGGTGGTCTTTAGTATGCTGAGTTCAGTGATTGTGACTACGAAGTTTAAAGCTTTAACCTAACCATGGGACCATAAAAACAAGAGGCCCATGGGCCACAATTCGCTCACCTGCATATTTGCAAATGCCATGCAATAGTCTTCCAGTATTGCCACAGCAACTGGGACACAAATTTGACCATACCATAAAAATGTCAAAGGTCATCCTAGTCTCATTATTTTAACAAACTTGGTAGACCTTGACTCCCCGATGCTGTATACCACGATTCAGCCTCAAAGCTTTCTTACTACTGGAGAAGAAGGTTTTTAAGTTTTTATACCATATATGGGCATGGCCGCCGCCTTGTTCAATGATGCAAAACCATTTTGGTCAGTGTCAATATCCCTTCGACAGTAGGCCACATGTGAAATCTGACGAAAACTGGTCAAGTGGTTTAAGAGAAGAATACACCTGTATATAGCACAGGGGCAAGGGCCAATAACCCCAGGGGGAAACATTTTGATCCTACCTAAAACATTTTTACTAGTTTAATCATACAGTGTAAGTTTCAGCCATTAGTCTTAAATACATATTGAAAAGAATGATTTTTCAACTTTTCTCCCCATACAAATCTATAGAGATGCAAATTTGACCTTGCCGGAAAAGGTCAAAGGTCAAGCTTTGGTAGAGCTTGGGTCCTCAATGTTATATATCAAGATTCAGCCCCAAAGCTTTCTTGGTTCTGGAGAAGAAGATTTTCAAGATTTTAACCATACATGGCGGCCATCTTGTTCAGTTGCGCGGAATCATTTGAACAAATTGGCAATACCCTATCGACAGAAGGCCCATGTGAAATCTGGTGAAAATTGCTCAAGCAGTTTCAGAGAAGAAGATATTTAAAAACTACACAATTTCATACATGTATATAGCCCAGGGGCAAGGGCAGATAACCCTCAAGAGACAAAATTTTGATTGTAACTAAAATGTTTTACTACTTTAATCACACATTGTAAGTTTCAGCCATTAGTCTTTAATACATTCTGAGAAAAACGACCTTTCAACATTTTTCCCATACAAATGCATGGGGACGCAAATTTGACATATCCATGAAAAGGTCAAAGGTCCACTTACAGTCATCATTTGAACAAATTTGGTAGACCTTGAGTCCTTGATGCTATACACCAAGATTCAGCCCAAAAGCTATCTTGGTTCTGGAGAGGAAGATTTTTTACGTGTTTTACCTTATATGGGCATGGCGGCCATCTTGTTCAATGGCGCAGAACCACTTGAACAAATTAGCAATATCCTTTTGACAGAAGGCTCCATGTGAAATCTGGTGAAAATTGCTCAAGCAAAAATTGCTCAATTTTATAGATGTGTATATCCCAGGGGCAAGGGCAGATAACCCACATGGGACAAAATTTTGATTATAACTAAAATGTCTTACTACTTTAATCACTCATTATAAGTTTCAGCCATTAGTCTTTAATACATTTTGAGAAAATGACTTTTCATCATTTTCCCCATTCAAATGCATGGGGATGCAAATTTGACCTTGTCGTAAGAAGGTCAAAGGTCAACCTAGGGTCATCATTTGAACAAACTTGCTAGATCTTGAGTCCATGATGCTATAAACCAATATTCAGCCCCAAAGCTTTCTTAGTTCTGGAGAAGAAGATTTTAGTGTTTTTACCATATATGGGCATGGCGGCCATTTTGATTAGCGGACCGTGACCATTTATATAAATTTTCAATCCCCCTTTAACAGAAAGCTCCACGTGAAGTTTGAAGACAAATGGCCCAGAGTTTTTCAGAGGAGAAGTCGTTCAAAGGTGTGGACGGACGGACGACGGACGGACGACAAGTGATCACAATAGCTCATCCTGAGCTTTGCTCAGGTGTGCTAATAAAACCAGACATTTTTTCACAGAATATAAGACGACATATTTGACATATTTTCGCATCTCGGAAGGAAGCAATGTAAATAAAATACTATCAAATTATAAATGACTTAACGCAGGAAAGAACATCATTAAACACATTCTTCCCTAGGGAACGAAAGAAAAAGATACGAGGAACGAAAAATGAGAAGACAACGCCACAGCTGAAATGACCGACATACATGAAAAACCAGAACAGAACTACAACGGAGAGCCGCATTGGAACAATCAGCAGAAACGTCTATAGCGTCTATAAACGCTTGAACTAGTTTCACTCGATTTATCCGTGCCATGCTGAATAAATTAAGATGCCAAGCCCAATTCTAATTTTCAGCCAATCAGATTACTTGATCCAGAATGTTGATAAAAATTCACATACTTAATGACAAACAGTGCAGATCCAGACCAGTTGCATGCTCCAGAAGCCAACTGATCTAGATCTACACTGTTTGCAAAGGCAGGATGTATCCGCAACGTCGCACCCGTAGGGTCATCCACCTCATCTATGAAACAAACAAAAATAATTACAAAACGGCTAGGAAACAAAGCAGAGGGCTCAATAGCAATCTGATACCATCTCAAAAGAAAATCGTAAGTCGAAATCAAACCAAGTATTATTTTCTGTGAAATAAGAAAAAAATCTTACTTATTTACGCCGGGCTGGAGCCGGCGTATCTATTTGAGGTTGTTTTTGTAAAATGTGCATGCATTTGGAGAACATCGGTTTTCTTCCAGTTTTATGGGGTTCTTAGTGGGGTTATATATAACTATTCACCCCCACCTCCACTTTTTTTTATTATTATTTAAAGTCACACTTTTGCAGCAGAGAACTGTGCTATTGGTAACATAGTGAAATAAAAAAAATGGGAAGTACTGTGTAGAATGAATGTAGCAATGTGGGTTTTGCTCATTTAAAAGAGAAATGAGCAATTTTCCCGTAGGAGCCCAATTTGACCATTTGACCTGAAATGAGTTTGTTGCTGTCAATATTCGTACATGTTTGAATTTTTTCTTTTCGTTTTTTGTTTTCGTCGTACTACGAAGAAGAAACAAAAGATGTTTTTCTTTGTTTACGATTGGAAATATACATTCTCAAATCGAACGGATCATAAGCTGGTTTAATAATACAGTTTAATTTGATATTCAAGCATGGTAAGATTTGGGCCGAAAGAAAACGTTATGAGTGGAGAAAAGAACGAAACACTGCTACATAGATGATTTCGGATATAGTATGTTCGGCCTGGGCGATGGATGGCGACATGTAATTATGTATGCGGGCTAAAAAACAGACGATCATAGTTGATTTTTTTTTTTTTTTTTTTTGCTCTGATAACGTCTATAATGTTTTTATCGTTGAATATTGCGATAATTTATATAATTACAACCTTTCATAAATTATTACATTTTTTCAGTATACTACGAGCTATAGGGAGCCAAGTAATGCATGACAGATCAGTTTTCCGGCGTACTGATGCTATGCATCAATGTTTTCTTGTTTACATCTGATAATATAGCATACAGAGTGCTATAGATTAAAAGCCGAGACACAGCACGTCCATCAAGGTTACATGTGCGCCCAGTGAAGACTCAGGTCAGTGCATATCCACGCAATCTGAGCGGAGTCTTCGCTGGGAAATATGTGCGTAGCCAAAGTACCAAAGCGTTTTCAAACGGAGGGTGAAGTCTCTGATCAGCTTGTGTAGATAGATGTGCAGGTTAATCCAAATATTGGTTTGACGCTCAAGCAGTCTTGTAGTAAATATTGCGCCCGGTGCAATGCCTATGAGAAGGAACATGTACTGTAGTAATGATTTTGTTGTTGCTGTGTTGAACCGTGTCTTTCGTTGAGGATGGCAGTGCACAGAAAACGATAAACTTTAAACACATTTTACTTAGAACTAACAAAGGACAAGAACCATTGTAAAAATAAATTGCTCGATTAGATCGAAAGCACACAGAATTCATAAAGTCCTTCCTTATTTAAAATGAACATTGTATAGCGAGTTGTATATGGAAAAGAATATGGCTCGTTATATACTTTGGAAGTGGTTAGTTTCCAGTTACAAACAAGATTGCCTATCCACTTCCTGTCACATAACAAACTGTAAATAAATAATTGTGGAGAGAAATTCTATCGAGAATAAATATATAAAAGACGATGAACAGAATGGTAGCAAATAGAGAATGTTTGGTATTGGGGAGGGGATGCCAGGGGACTGGGAGCATCATAACATTCACATTAACATTATACAAATCTTAATGCTCTAATTTTCGAAATTCATTGTAGTAGTATATTGCTTTGTGTGGTTCGTCCATCCGTTTGTCCCGCTTTCCTTGTGCGATATCTTGATAACTATTTGAGCTAGGGCCTTGAAACTTAGTGAGCTTATTAGGGTTGAAGAGTAGGTCACATGAATGACTTGCAAGAAAATCGGAATAATTTTGTCAGAGGTATGCCCCTTTACAACTTTGGCATTTTCTATGGACAATAGTATAGCTTGGGATATAATGTTAAGTGCCGTGTCGCGGCCGTAAAATGTCTCCTTGTAGTTCAGCACAGTGCAGATTATATGTTTATTTCGTTTTGGCTCATTGAAACCAGTCTGGTTACTTTGAAAACCGAATACCGCTCAAGACAGTGCTAACCCATCTAGCATTCTTTATAAATCTATAGCGGGCCGTTATCGTCCCTCTATAGATTTTAAAAGAATGTTTACTGGGAAGGGGTGTATATATACTCGCAAACTACATAGCTGTATATGAATACTTAATAACACGTACCAAGTCTCTGATTTTCGTTCTTTTGTGTGTTCTTTGTTTCCAAAGGCAGTCTTTCAGGGTTTTTTTTTTTTATTTATTTTTATTTTACAAACATATTTCTAGTTTTGCATATAACATATACCTCTGATCTATTTCCAATATGGAGAAGTTTGTGTCAATTTGGAGTGTATTATATCCAACTTCCAGGAGTTTGTGCATCACTGACTGGTACTATGCGACCAAATTTAATAACATTCCTCTTTGCTCTTTATACCCCCGGCTTACGAAGTATGCAATGGGGGTATATAGTTTATGTCTTTTCTGTGTGTCTGTCTGCCTGTCAGTCTGTCAGTCTGTCTGTTACCATTTATTTTGTGTCAAAGATATCTCAGGAACTACTTTACCTAGAAACTTGAAATTTTGTACACATGACAAGTATGACTAGTTGTATTGTGGGAAAGAAAATAAGGGCCATGGAGCCAGTCCCTTAGAGTTATTTCCCTTTCTTGTTCTTGCTATTAAATTTTGCATTTTTCTTAATTTTGTGTCAAAGATATCTCAGGAACTACTTTACCTAGAAACTTGAAATTTTGTACACATGACAAGTATGAATAGTTGTATTGTGGGAAAGAAAATAAGGGCCATGGGGCCAGGTCCATTAGAGTTATTTCCCTTTCTTGTTCTTGCTATTAAATTTTGTGTCGAAGATATCTCAGGAACTACTTTACCTAGAAACTTGAAATTTTGTACACATGACAAGTATGACTAGTTGTATTGTGGGAAAGAAAGTAAGGGCCATGGGGCAAGGTCCCTTAGAGTTATTTCCCTTTGTTGTTCTTGCTATTAAATTTTGTATTTTTCTTAATAATTTCTATACCGGTTTTCAGATTTTAATGAAATTTATTTTACACATACATCTCTTTATGCACTACACATGTGATATGAAAACAGGGGCTTGAGGGCCAGATTTATTACAGTTGTATACCTTTTTTATATTTCGTTATTGTGATATGCATTTATTTTGTGTCAATTTTGTGTCAAAGATATCGCCCGAACTACTTTACCTAGAAACTTGAAATTTTGTACACATGACAAGTATGACTAGTTGTATTGTGGGAAAGAAAATAAGGGCCATGGGGCCAGGTCCCTTAGAGTTATTTCCCTTTCTTGTTCTTGCTATTAAATTATGTATTTTCCTTAATAATTTCTATACCCGTTTTCAGATTTTAATGAAATTTATTTTACACATGCACCTTTATGCACTACACGTGTGATATGAAAATAGGGGATTCAGGGCCAGGTTTATTAGAGTTATATTCCTTTGTTATATTTCATTGTTTTGATGTGCATTTATTTTCTGTTAAAGATATCTCAGGAAATACTTTACCTACAAACTTTAACTTTTGTACACATGACAAGTATGACGAGTTGTATTGTGGAAAATAAAATAAGGGCCATAGGGCCAGGTCCCTTAGAGTTATCTCCCTTTATTGTTGTTGCAATTAAATTACGTATTTTTCTTAATAATTTCTATACCTGTTTCTAGATTTTATTGAAATTTATTTTACTCACACACCTTTAGGCACTATAAATGTGATATGAAAATAGGGGCTTCCAGGTTTAGTAGAGTTAAATCCCTTTGTCATCTTGTGTGTTATCACTGATGGCCATGGCCGGGGGTATTAGTGAGCATATGCTCACTTCATGGTCTAGTTATAATTCGAACACAGGAAGAAAGTGCTGTGGCTATTTGCTACAGATTCACAGCGGAACAATGGATAATCAGTTATGTTTATCAAATTAAGTTCGTTATGTAGCAAGCTATAATTTATAGGAAAAACAGTATTGGAACAGCTAAAACTACAGATCATAGCCTACCAAAGACAGCAAGAGGAAGAGACAGAGATATAGCTCTTAATAAGATGGTGTGTGTGTGTGTGTGTGTGTGTGTGTGTGTGTGTTTCAATCCAAAAGTATTGATATTTTTCTTGTTTCTCCACGAAAACATACATGCCTCACTGAGGCGCTTCTAATGAGTACCCACAACATATGTCTTCATGGAGATAATAAAAATATTTACCTGATACATGTACCAACTCTTATATAGACCTATGAGAGAGTGCACAAATCACAGACTAAAAGCAAAGCAAAGCAACCAGCCGAGTGTGCCTTTCTTTTGCTACTGTAGAAATGTTTTGGAAATAGAGTTTTTTCCTTGTAAAGATTTGTATTTAAAGGAATGGAGGGAGTCTTATTTTCTGACGTCCTTCCACTCCCTAACTACCGATTGCAAAAATGAATCTCTAAAAAGAAAATCTAAAAGGTACCCTTTAGAAAAAAAGAACAAACAAACGAATAAACATCGGAGACTTTGTTAGCAATGTAGTTTACAAGACCGCATACGCCACCACCCCACCCCCACTCCGACACACACACACACACACACACACACACACACACACACACACACACACACCAAGTACCGTTTTTATACTGATTTGCTTTTGAAGCGACCATTTGCAGATCGTCAACATTTCGTAGAAATAGTTTTAACCGAAGGATGTACTAAAGCAGAGAGATAAAATTGTGATAGAGGATTTATCATTTTGTAGAAAAGAAGTTTGTGATTTTTCCGTCTTTTACCAAATGTGTCCTATTCTATTTAGATATTAATCTAGTAGCTCTAGTAGCGATTCTAGCTGCCTCAGTCAGCAGGTTTCCTACTGAAAGTTCCAATGTTGTTTTTCTCTGTTGCAGTTATTCTTTTTTCTTGCGTTGGTAATTTCGTATGTGAGTAGTTTGTTTTGTCATTATTTGATCATCTTCTGTCATTCTGTTGGTATCTCGAGAAGCGGTTAGTGCTTAGTGATTGTGGCATTTTCTGGGTATCTTCATTTATATTTTGCATATAGAGGAGTTGGTGTATAGATCTATAAGTTTTATGGATATAAAATGTACTTTGCTTTCAGACCACTGGAGAATTTTGACTAGACCAACCCCAGTAGTTTTCTTACTGGCCGTTCCATGGCGGTTCCACTGTTGCAGTTCTTTTTCGTACTGTGCTTCGTTATTGTGGCATTTCCTGGTTATCTTAACTTATATATTTTGCTTGTGGTCTATCATGAAAACATGCCTATATGATTCTGATCCCCTTAAACCCCCATTTTATATGGCAAAACTGGGGTTTACAGGGGTATACATTATTTTTTTCTTATTTCTGCTAAAAACACAGATTGTGGCTACTCGTTAGAACCGACTCGTCAAGGTGGTTCTAACAAGTACCCACAATCTATGTATGAAAAATATCAGAATTTTCATCTGAAAATTTTCATTTTTTGGTGGTAAAATTTTCAGTATATTTAAATAGGCATGTTTTCGGAATGCATTGTTTCATTGCTCCGGGCCTATCTTTTTGTACCAGTTTTAACCCGATCGGTGAGAGTCTATTTTTGCAGTTACAGAAATAAGCTTTGAATGTGGCTGAGGTATATCCCAAAACTATGGACCTGAACTGCGCTTTTTTTGGAGTCCAATTGGGCCAAGATAATGCGCTAGATTGTAATTGTGAGTTGGCGACATTCTTAATGTGTCCAAAGGTACATTTTCTGACGTTGCGGCTCATATGCCAATGCAATCCTAGAAATACAACCTAAGTTATCACATGGAACGAAATACGGACATATGTACGTATGCAGGCAGACAGACGGACACACGGACGTCCGGCGTGAAAACAATACCCCACTTACCCGTGTTGAGCATAAAAATTGATTACAATCAATAAGTGACAATTCCATAAAGTCTTAGATTTATACATTGCACACATCTTTTTACATCATTCTTTTCACATCATTTTCACTGCAAGGGTCACATGATTCTTAGTCACGCCTGTACAACACTTAGCGCGCTGTATAAACATTTGAGCAGACGGAATTCTGAAATATTTTTCTTATTTTTCCCCAAAAATAGGATTCGATATTTCATGCAAGGGGACAATTTGCATGAAACGGCAAATCCTCTTTTCTGAAAAAAAGAAAAGAAAAAAGAAACAAATATCACCAATTTGTCATCTGCTGAGTGTTAAAATTGAATGGATACACCTGAAGATAATGCCCCCATTATTAAATGGGAGACAACTCTAACATCCTAACACTTGTATCATTTAGCTAGAACGGGGGTTACTCCAAAAGGAAAAGATTTCTCTTCAGACGGAACAAAGTCTGTCTTTTATGAGAAGCCATCATGAATAAGTGAGGTAAGTATTTTCATGACAGAACCATTCCCTGGAATGTACATCCATTCACACTGATATCTAAAATTGTCCAAATTAAAATTGTTCTTTTCCTGGATCACACAAGAGTCGAATAAACTCTGAAAGAAAGAAAACAAGGGGTTAAAAATAATAAAACTAGAATATCCCTAAAGGGGATGAATGCCCCCACTATTGCCAGTTTGACTGTAGATTTATTATTCTGATTAAAAAGCAAGACTTATTTTATTAACATTTCTAAGTAAAATGGTATGTAACTCTAGCAATGAAACTTTGATCAGAGTTATGTGACCTTCTTGCACATGTCCTGTCTATATACTAAATTTGCTGCAAGTTTTAAATCATTATCTTGAAAACTGAAGAAGTTGCTGAGACATGAACTCTTCTATGCAATGTTTATTAGGCAAACTTTCTAAGAAAATCCTGGGTATGTAACTCTAGCAACAAAGTTTGATCAGAGTTCGGTGACCTTAATGCACGTGTCAAGCCTATATTCTTACTTTGCTGCAAGTTTCTAATCATAATCTTAAAAAAACTGTTACAGTAGGAGTTGCGGAGATATGAACTCTACTATGCCATGTGTACAAGGCCATATGTCAAAGTAAATCAAGGGTATGTAACTCTAGCATTAAAACATGATCAGAATTCTGCGACCTTCATGCACATGCCCATTGTTTTTTCTTAATTTGCTGCAAGTTTCTAATCATTATCTTGAAAACTGTAGGAGGAGTTACGGAGACACAAACCTTAATAAAAAATTGATCAAAGTTCTGTGATCTTTATGCACATACCCAGCCTATATATCCTTACTTGCCCAGCCTATATTCTTATTTTGCTGCAAGTTTCTAATCATTATCTTGAAAACTGTAGGAGTTGCAGAGACGCAACCCCTACCATGCCATGTGTACGAGGCCATATTTGTAAGTAAATCAAGGGTATGTAGCAATAAAAAATGATCAGAGTTCTGCGACCTTTATGTACATGCCCATTTTTATTCTTAATTTGCTGCAAGTTTCTAATCATTATCTTGAAAAATTGTAGGAGGAGTTACGGAGACACAAACCTTATTATGCTATGTGTATGAGACATATTTTCTAAGTTAATCGAGGGTATGTAACTCCACCAATAATAATTCGATCAGAGTTCTGCAGCCTTTATGCACGTGCTTAGTCTATATCCTTACTATGGTGAAGTTTCAAACCATTATCTTGAAAACTGTAGGAGTTGCAGAGACATGAACAGTACTATAAAGTGTGAAGGACGGAAGCACGGACGGACGGACAAACACACGGATGTATGACGGAGGCAAAAACTATACTGAGAGCAAATTCTTTATTTATACAGTAGACCCTTTTCTAGACGTGGCTCAGTCTACAGGAAAGCAAACAGGAAATTAAGTATAATTGTCTACGCCCAAGAATGCAGATAATGTCTGCCGTTACTCCGGAAGCACTTTATGAAAGGTCATGGACTGGTCCAGTGCTGAACGTAGACAAGCTTTGGTGAGAGCTAATATTTGTACAAACCATTGTAATCGACAAGCCCGTCTCCGTCAAGATCCGCCTCTCTGACTAGCTCAGCCACTTCCCGGTCAGTGAGACGATTTCCGAGGTTTGAGAATACACCGCGCAACTCTTCTGCGTTGATGACGCCGTCTTTGTTACTATCGAAAACAGTGAACGCATCTTTCATCTCCACTTCCGGGTCATTCGCTCTCGTGTGACCCAAAACCATCTTCAAGAACAGATCGAAGTCGACTTTATCGTCCGCTACAAGAGAAAGAACAACCCTAACAACTTCGGAGGTCTGAGCACACTGGTAAAGTTTCAGCCTTTTTTTTTTTTTTTTTTACAACGGATACAAATTTTATGACGTTCTGCTTTTTTATCATGTTCCTGACCCATTCTAAATGGGGCCTTCTCTAAATGGAAATAATTTGTTCCCAAAAGGGACTAATTTCTTATCCTTTTAATGTAGATACATGTACTTTCAAAAGATTAAAACTATATTGACAGAATTGTCTCTCCTGAATGTATTCCTACTCCTTAACACATGCTTTGTCTGAGCTGAGCAAGACTTACATAGGAGCCGGGACACAGAATTTGCTACGACTGCCTGTCCACCAAGCGGTAGACTCAGATCAGCGTGCGAATCTGTGCAGTCCGGACAAAGTTCTGGCAGGGCATTTTGTGGGTAGACAAGGATCCAATGCGTCTTCAGACGAACAGCGAAGACTCTGTTCAGCCTGCGCATTCACACAGGCTGATCTGAGTCTTCGCTGGGTGCACATGATATCTTGTATGAAATCTGTGCCCCGGCTCATAGGTTAGATGATTTCTAGTGTTTTCTATGAAAAGTGGTAACAAAAGTCATGCGATGTTGTGTCTAGTAACTGTTTCCTTTTCTTCTTCTTTCAGTGCCTCAGGAAGGCTACATGCTCATTGATTGTGGCCTTCTTAGGTTATTCCATTTATATATATGTTTGAAGGTAAAAAGGAATATAAAGAGTCTTATAGCTTCCGAGATATTTTCTTTTATTACATACATATCTATGTTGGATGTTATGTAATAAAAAAAGGAAAAGCCATGCATTTACTGAACATTCACCTATTGTTTGAGCATGGAAGGTAAATTTAAAAAAAAAAAAAAATGCGTATTCAGGGACAAAGGTCATTTTTGCAACGTCATACTTTAAATCTTAAACATATGAGCAGCAACGTCAGAAAACGTAACTGCAGACGTGCGCTCAGCAAAGATTCAGATCAGCCTGCGCATTCAAACTAATCAAACTACTTTGAGTCTTCGTTGAGTCATAAACGAAACACAGACAGACCGTCACCACAAGTTTTGATTCCGCACATTCTAGAAACGCATCCTGCAATTTTACTCAAATTTACACATCTAAAAAACTAAGGTTTAAACCACCACGAATTACGGAACCGACAGCACAAACAATAAATTGTAGGGTAGCAACAAAATTTGGGTATGCACGGTAACCTGAAACAAACGTTTGTTATTACGTGGTCTTACCTTCGACGCCTGCTTGTCCCAACACAGTCTGAATGTCTTTGTCAGCCTGGATGTGTTTAGTAGCTTTCATCAAAGGCCCAACGTCTTTGGTATCAATAAAACCCTTGTTAGCTTTGTCAAATTTCTTGAAGGCATCTTTAAACTCTGTAAAAGGGTCTTTAAATTATCGAAACAATGATTTACTGAGTAATTTAATTGCGTAAAGAAAGAAAGAAAGAAAGTTGAACAATAATAATAACAATAATAATAATAACAATAATACTAATAATAATAATGATGATGATGATTATTACAAAAACCCTATAATGGAAAAGGTGGCGGCTAACATCACTCTTTACAAGAGGGAGGTCCAGATTGATATTTTTCTCATTTCTCCATTAATATCTCCATATGTTGTGGTAGTCGTTAGAAGCGCCTCGGCGAGGCTTCTGTTGAGTGCACACAGCATATGTTTTCGCAGAGTAATAAAAAAATATTTATCTGAACGTTCTCTTATAAAAAAGCGACGTAAGCCGTGAAGGTTCCATTATAATATGGAGAATAGGCAGATCATTTGGCTGTTGAAAACATTAAGACATTAACTCTTTCACTGCCACAGGCGATAATAGGCTTTTGCAAACAGCATAGATACAGATGAGATAGCTCATAATGAGCCATCTCATCTGGATCTACGCTGTTTGACATTCAGTCCTAAAACTTTACATATAAATTTCTTTCCAAGCGATAGTTTGTTGAAAAAAGAAAGCAGACGACAAATCTCGTCTGAAATCTGGCACCGAAAGAGTTAATTTTATACTGTATAAAAATTGACAATAATAATAATAATAATAATAATAATAATAATAATAATAATAAAACTCCTATTTTCATTTTATGTTATTGCTGGGCTATAACCACTCGCACAGGCGTTACCTTATCTATCCTAGTGGGACACTTTAACTTCTTACCATCCGTATCCTAAAATGTGAACAACTCCATTTGACTATAAAGTATGTACCTGTTGATGTGTCTAATAATAGCTGGATGAGTGAAAAAAAGTTCCGCGGCGTCTGATCTGGGTCAACACCATTTGCCTAGGTCTGTCTGTACCAATATTTTGAGTTACGATACGTGTTCCGTTCCCATATATAAAAGTTTGCTATTTAGTTACAAATTATGAGCAAGAGAAATTAATAGTTCTTACCAGCGATTTTTTCATCTGTCATTCCGTTTGCCTGAAAAAGAAAACGAAGCTTGCTGTGAGAAAATTGACGTTTTCTAAACAGTAAATAGCGCAATCTTCAACACGCAGTTATGGTGTTGAATTTTGATATTGAGGTTTTATGGCAAAGCTACCCCATTAGGTTCATGTCGAATCGGTCAGTTTACCTAACCACACTTTTCTTGGGCAGGTTTAACCAGCATGCGTGCATATTCTTTCGCCAGAAACTGACAACTGCCCTTCTTGAATCAGCGGAAGGAAGAGAATGACCGTAGAAAATATTTCAAGATCAATCTCTACGAATGAATTTTGCCGGACCCGGCAGGGATCGAACCCCTGACCTCCTGATCACCAACTGAATGCGCAGGTTGAGTTTGCTGACAACAAGCCTGTGATCTGCCAAACAGCCTACACTGTAAAAGTTAAAGAGAAAGGAAACACTTTCAAGAGAGACAATTCTGTCAAATTTGGTTTGCTCCCTTCTGAAAATGGGCTTACCCTAAATTGAAAGAATTTTCCTCATGTGATCAAATTATTTACTTTTAGAATTCAGCCTTTTTCAGAAGGCATTCCAGGGGCGGATTCATATGGGCTTCGGAGGTTCAATCGAACCCCTTCGACTCAAAATTTCATTTTCAAGGGAAACTTTGGATACATTTTATAACTTTAGGATACCGTATTTACCCCAAATATTCACAGCCCTTACATTTTACCGTATACTTCTCTTCAATCAGTCCATTTTACTACCAGTGAATGTATGTAAAATTGCTAGATGAGTGGCAAACAGTGTAGACCCACCCTGATCAGACGCCGCGTTCTGCGGCGTCTGATCTGGGTCTACATTGTTTGCTCAGGCCTGTCTGTCCCAATACGTATGTAGGGTAATTTGATCAACGACTCCCGTCAGAAATCATCCTGGATCCGCCTCTGCATTCATTGTAAAGGAAAGCAAATATAATGTCGCAAGTCTCCCTTGTAAAATCATTTACGGGCGGAAAATCTACTAGGTGTATAAAGCCCCCAACTCCCACCCCACCCCCGTAAATAAACGAAACAACACAGCAAATGCATTTATGGACCGTGTCATGCGAAAACGTCTTCGGGAGTATGTGGACAGCGAAGGCCCTGATCAGACGTGTGTGGAGATTAAGGCTGGCACAATTAATCGGATAATCGATTAATTGATCGATAAATTCCACAAAAATGATTATCGTTACAGATTTGCTAATAATCGATCATTTGATTTCTGTGTCTCTTACTTTACCGTATTTACCCTTAGTATTCAGACATTTCAACTCCTTACCATACTTAATCTAAAATTTGAACAAGTACAACTTACTACCCAATGTTGTGTCTAAAAATAGCTGGATGAGTGGCAAACAGTGTAGACCCTGATGAGATGCCGCAAACCGCGTTTGCGGCATCTCATCTGGGTCTACACTGTTTGCTCAGGCCTGTCAGATCAAAGTAAGTAAGTAAGTAAGTTTTATTTCAAAATTCCAAAAGGCTATAAAGCCCATGAGGACACAACAAATACAAATTTATGCATGACGGCAAATACATGTAGTAAAGTACAACATATGGTAAGAGTCATGCTCAGACAGACAGGTAAAATTATAACCAAATCTTCATTGATTATCAATCGATTATCGATCGCAATGGCAGGACTGATAATCGATTATCTTTTCAGCTCTGATTAGCCAGCCTTAGTGGAGATAAAGAGCCGTGTCAACGCTTTTATTTTTTTTATTTATTACATCCATAGCGTTTAATATCAGTTTTATTTTTTCAAGCTCGTAATTTATATTTTTGATATATCTTTTAATCTGTGATGATTGTTATAACTTAGGCTAATGTTGTACTAGTATAGATTTGAAAATCGACTTTTAAATAGTATCTATCTATCTATCTATCTATCTATCTATCTATCTATCTATCTCTCCGTCCGTACGTCTGTCTGTCTGTGTCTATCTATCTATCTATCTATCTATCTATCTATCTATCTATCTGTCTGTCTGTCTGTCTGTCTGTCTGTCTACTTTTCAACACCCTCTTTCAAGTACTATGTGGAATTATGTGAAAATCCAAGTAATATGAAAAAGGGCTGTAACATTTTACCTAATATAGACTACAGGCTGTTCAGTAGCTTTATGCTGGCTTTTCTATAGACAGTACATTGGCAGTATTTTGATTTACAAGAATAACAACATAGTATTCGGCATGTTATTGTTGCATAAGAAAAACAATTAGACCACCTGCCTAAAATAGGGCCAATAAAGTTTCGACAAGTTGAGTTTACCCTTTAAGCTAATGCATAATAAATTCTCGAGTTCCTTTGGCAGAATTCATTATTATGAATATGTGTCTGGACGTTTTAGAATTTTCTGCTTTAATGCAGAGTTTCTGCACCTTACTGGGACATAATCGTTTTCAGTCCAAGGGTGGCGGCGGGCGGGGGGTTATAACGATGCTTGAACAAAGCATGGCGAAACATACCCTAGATAGTGTGCTCGCAATATTAAAAATTGATACCCTTTTAAATGTTCTCTTAAAAATGTAGCCCTTTTCAAGTTGTGTAATAAGAAAAAGTACCCCTTTCTACGACAGACATTTAAACACTAATTCTGCTGAAACGCTCATTATGCCCCCGCCATTTTCAATTTGGCGGCGGGAGGGGTGGGGGGGGGGGGGTGGGCGTGGGGCATATAGTATCACAGCTGTCCGTACGTAAGTCCGTCCCGTCCGTTCCGTACTTAACACAAATGGTTTCCGTGCGATATCTTTTGAAAAGATTGGTGTATTGGATTGAAATTTTATACACAGGTATATAATCATAAAATGTAGGTCAAGTTCGATTTAGGGTAAAATCCTCCAATTATTTTGGGAGGTATGGCCCTTTTTCAACTTTGGAATAATGTTTTTCATTCGATATCTTTTGAAAAGATTAGTGTATTGGATTCAAACTTTACACAGATATATAATCATAAAATGTAGGTGAAGTTCGATTTAGGGTAAATTCCACCCATTATTATGGGAGTTATGGCCCTTTCTCACCTTCAAAATATGTTTTCCTTTCAATATTTGTTTTAAAAAGATAGGTATATGGATTCATATTTTATACACAGGTATATACTCATAAAATATAGATCAAGTTCGATTTAGGGTAAAATCTGCCAATTATTATGAGAGTTGTGGCCCTTTATTCAACTTCATTCTTTGCAAAATGCCTGCGTGTGGGTGACGATGGCCCCGGGCGGGGGCATCTGTGTCATACTGACACATTTCTAGTTTTGTACAATAACAAAGCATTTTTTTATATTGCATAAACAGAGATTAAGTGATTTAAGATTATATGTCATTTTGATATTGCATAAACAGAGATTTAGTGATTAAAGATTATATGTTGTTCTGTTTACACAGGGTTTTAATATTTCAAGTTACTTAAAATGGTATTACACAAAAAATGTATAACAAATAAGGGATTTGATACTGAACATTATTTATCAGCATAAAATATAAACTCGTATAAACAGCTTAATGATACACATTTTTAATAGACATTACGAAAACACGCCTATTCAAACATACTGAAAATTTTACCACCAAAAAATTAAAATTTTCCGGTCAAAAATTCTGATGTTTTTTATTTTTCTGCTCAAAACATAGATTGTGGGTACTCGTTAGAACCGCCCCGACGAGGAGGTTCTAACGAGTATCCACAATCTATGTTTTAGAGCAGAAATAAGAAAAATAATGTATACCCCTGTAAACCCCAGTTTTACTATATAAAAGTGGGGTTTAAGGGGGTCAAAATTATATAGGCGTGTTTTCGTGATGAGAGAAAAACTCTTATCATATTATATCTTATCCAAAAGATTTTAGAGAAGATATAATTCATAAGCTACTACTCAATTACATACGTAATTTACGCTTTTAGTGTTCAATTTCAAACCATTCAAATGGGTATCTAAATTCAGAAAATGCGGGAGAAAGATAAAACTACTTACCGAGGTCGTTTCGGCAGATGCTCCTCACTGAAAACAATTGTCACCAGATTTTATATTACCCCCATAATCACAGCGTTTCCAGAAGACTTGAAAACATACCACTTTTCCCACTAAAATATGTTTTTTTTTTTCTTAAATACCATTAAAAAAAAGAAAGAAAACTTTCTCATCCCTGCCCACTCTCCCAACCCCTCCCCCTCCTGGGCCCAGTTGTTCAAAGCATCGTTAGCTTAACGAGCTCGTTAGTGGTCAAAATGTTAACTGCTCTAGTAAGTACAGTATCTAATTCACGGTTATTTCTGCTGAAAATGCAAAAGCTACACACATTTTTTTCAGCAAAAAATATTAGTGTATATGCCATAGTTAACGATCAAAGTTTTAACGATACGTTAACTAACGACATCGTCAGTTTCGAACAACTGGGCCCTGGTATTTTCAGCAAATATGCATTCATTTGTTCACCCGTCACGTCCGAATTTCAGCACAAATACGATTTAAACTTTAGCATTTAAATTAAAATCAGGCGATAATCACATTGTGATACTCATACCTTGACGAGAATCCCCACAGGTAGTGCATATCTTGCTTGAATAAGCAGTGCTCTCTTTTTGTGCTGCGTACTTGGTGCAGTTTTGCTGGACATACAACCCATTCTAAATCATTGATAACTTTTCCAACGTGTAAAACTATCTTAGCATTTGGAGGCCTTTGGCTTTATTTTTAATCAGTCGTCATCATGACGTCAGTTGTGGTTCCTTACCATTACTGCATCACAAACGGATTACGGAAAAGGCCGGGATATTACAGATTACGGATACAAGATTCTACAAGAGGCCCACGGACCACGGCTCGCTCACCAAGTGAAATAGCTATTGCAGATATGCAGATGCTATGCAACATTTTTTGAAATCCTGTCATTGCAAATAATGAAAGGACCACCATTTCAGCAGGTCTTTGTTTTGAAGAGGAGGACTGTTTTCATTACCATTTTTACCATATATGGGCATGATAGTCAATGAAGCATGACTATCTGAGCTGTCTCGATCCCGTTTTAACAGTAGGATCACCATGAAATTTGGTGAAAACTCACTAAGTGGTTTCAGAAGAGGAGTTGTTTAACAATATCATGATTTTATACATGTGTACAGCACAGAGGCTTGGGAAGATAAAATTCCTTAAACAGAAAAATTAGGTGTAATTCTACTAATTAGGTGTAGGCCTAATTCTATTTAATCGCTTCAGCGGCTTTGGAGGAGTTGTCGTTTTACAGATAACGGACAGACGGACGGACGACGGACAAAAAAGTGATCATTATAGCTAATCCGGAACATAGCTCAGGTGAGCTAAAATTGCCAGTGACCACACAACTCTGAAACAACGTCATTTGACTCAACGTCTATCTGCTTTTGACATCGTTCAGAAAGTCGTTTTATTGTTTTTTGCTTGGCGTTTAACACAGAAGTTTGCAAATTTTGTTATAAATTACGTGGTACAGTATGCAGCTTTATATATATATCTTTCTGGGCGACAGAACTATCAGTCCCGAGGTGCTGTGGACTACCTGATGAACAACAGTTGACATGTTCATATTTATTTGCGGAGAAAATTTCATGCTCAGCTGAGTTGAGAATGAAAAAAAGTTTTATGACATCGGGGCTTGGTTAGCTGCAAGCGTCTGCGATTTCGCTTGATACATGGCAGAAGTGGCTGATGCGAGGTTCTCCTGCGTTAAAGGGAGTTTTTGGGCGTTCTTTTAGACAATAAAACGATTTATATGTACAAGTTCCACTTGTTAGCATTACCTTAAAATATCTTAAATTTTTCCAAGTTTATTTTTGTAGGCTTCTGTCAGATGCAGTGCATAGTACAGATTGAGTAATAAAACAATTATTTAATGGTTCTGTGGAGTATAGTCAAAACCATTGCACCCGGTACTCCTCTAGACTCCTGGCCAGATAGCGATCACCACCCAGACCCTAGGGATTTTTGCAGACATATTCTATCTTAAAGAGCAATGCTTGCTGTGTATAATAGAAGTTGTTTGCACCCTGTTTCTTGTGGCCTATGTTGTAACAGTCTGTTACATACGTTACCCCCACTAAATTCAATGAAAGAAGAGTCAAAGTTTGTGACCTACGACGAAGCATTTATCTTTCTCAAACGTAATAAATATGCATATATTTTATTGTTAGCGGTGAAATCAGTGTATATCTGGTGAAAATAAAAGTGGTATCAATCACAAGTGAATTGATATTGTATCATTTCACTAGTGACTGATACGATTTATATTTTCACTCCTCGCTTTGGACGATTTCGGTTTCCTTCATTGTTTCAAAAGTGGATGTTACCTCCACTTCAGAGTTTTGAACACCTCTAACTTCTTTGTTTCTGAACAAAACTATCAAGTGTTGGTATGCATTTTCTTAGTTAGAATGTAAGGAATATTTTGGTTGCTCCAGCGTTTCAATGCTAAGTAAGCACTGAACGTCGACGCTATGACGTTCATGTTTTGTTTGGTGATGTTAGTTATGACGTCAGAAACGCGCATTGGCGTATAAATAATAAAATAAAAAGAAAAATTATTCTTTTTCAGTGAATACCATAAAAAATTTCATCTCGTGTAATGAAAACATACAAATTTTCACTCGTGCTTCGCACTCGTGAAAATACTGATGACAATATTTATGGTATTCACAGCAAAAGAGTAAATATCCTCTATATATTCTAAAAGCTTAGTATGTCAGCTAAAACAGGCAATCTTCGGATGGCAAATGTAAGTCTCTCAGATTGAAACAGACGTTACCGAATAAAGATTTTCTCAAACAAATTGCAAAATTACTCAACATCGTTTTAGGCTTTCTCTGGACAATTTCTTTCAGAAAAAAAAATACATAAAGGATATTTACTCTTTTGATGTGAATACCATAAATATTGTCATCGAATGTAATGAAAACATCAATATTTTCACGAGTGCGAAGCACGAGTGAAAATTTGAATGTTTTCATTACACGAGATGAAAATTTTTATGGTATCCACTGAAAAAGAGTACAATTTCTTTTTATTTTATTGTTTACACGCCAATGCGCGTTTCTGACGTTATAATTAACGTCATCAAACAAAACATGAACTTCATGGCGTCGATGTTCATTGCTTAACCTTTAATACGCTGGAGAGACTAAAACAAAAAGTTTCGGCAAATCAAAATTAACTTGATACCAAAAGGATTTTTACATTCTAACTAAGAAAATGCATAGAGGTGTTCAAAAATCTGAAGTGGGGGTTACATATACTTCTGAAACAATGAAGAAACCCGAAGTTGTCCAAAGCGGGCAGTGAAAATATAAATCGTATCAGTCACTAGTGAAACGATACGATATTAATTCACTAGTGATTGATACCACTTTTATTTTCACCAGATAGACACTGATTTCACCGCTAACAATAAAATGAATAGAGGATATTTACTCTTTTGTTGTGAATACCATAAACATTGTCATCGTATAAAATGAAAACATCAGTATTTTCACGAGTGCGAAGCACGAGTGAAAATTTGAATGTTTTCATTACACGAGATGAAATGTTAATGGTATTCAACATGTGAAACGTTAGAGAGACAAAACAAAACGTTTCGGCAAATCAAAATAATCTTGATACCAAAATGTTCCTTACATTCTAACTAAGAAAATGCATACCAATACTTGATAGTTTAGTTCAGAAACAAAAGAGTTAGAGGTGTTCAAAAATCTGAAGTGGAGGTAACATCCATTTCTGAAACAATGAAGAAAACCGAAGTCGTCCAAAGCGAGGAGTGAAAATATTGATTGATACCACTGTTATTTTCACCAGATATACACTGATTTCACCGCTAACAATAAAATAAAATCCTATTCTTTTTTAAGTATGACCGTAATACTCCGTTAATCAAGTTAACACCCAGTTATAAACAACAAAAAGAAGATGTTTTCATAACAGAATTGCTTATAAATCCATCACAACCAATTTGTTTTGTGCTTAGTTCTTTAAACATGACCAGAATGCTAAAAAAAAAAAAAAAAAAAAAAATGAAAAAAGAAATGTTTCAAATACTGTTTGCACATTTAACAAAATTTCTATCAGAAGGTAATGTATGTAACAAAACAAAACAACCCGACCCAATATCTTGGTTTCAGGCGTTCATGTCTAAGGAAAATCTGCAAAAGCATGTCATTTTAAATAAAATTGTCGTACTTTGTTACAGTTTCAAGCATATTTAGTATTTAATTCGGTATCGTATCAATGATGCATTGTAACGTCCATAAAGAATATGCCAAACAACCTAAAAAATGGTTAATTTCGCAATGTACATTTAAAAAACTGTTAAAAACAGAACAAAATAATACAAAATTGTTCTAGACCTTTAAGCAATGAGTTATTTGTTGAACAGAGTTCTCTTTAAAAATCATCCTGCATTAGTTTTGCAATATGCAACATATGTAACAAATATAACACACGTCGCAGTAATTTTCTTTTAATGCATATTACTTAAAGAAATGTTTTGTTCAGCCATCACTTATAACGGAACACTTCAAAGACGAAATTTCATGTGTGAAAAAGTGTTGCATGCGTGACACACATTACTAAGTATACTTCCATAAACAATCTCTTAGTGCTGAAATGCTGATTATTACATAACGGCAACGGCTCAGTCAGCGGTATTGCAGTCATTTTGAAACATCTACTGGACCCGAAACGGGAAGTTTGAAATTTAAAAATACATGTCAATTATTTGATTGGATAATTAGTTTTACCAAAATCCATACTTTAAATTGAAATCCTAGAAAAATAAAGTAATATGCCACATTTGTTACAGCAAAGTAATTTAATCTCCGGTTACATTGTTACATCAACAAATACACAATGAAAGTTCATTTTATTTGATGCGTTAAAGCTAAGCGTTTAACAGAGGACATGTTAGTGATATTTCCAGATTAAACATTTTGAAAACTTATTGATACGTTCTTTTATTATTATTATTGGCAGTTCAATAGTCCTACCAAGTTTCTTTAAAATCCATTTTCGTTACGTATGTTACACAAAATTGTTAAACTAAGCTAGCTAACAAACCTCACAATTAGTGGCTTAGAGTTCTATATAATTTTACAACTATATGCATGTTTGTATTTTAGACAGACAGATATACATGCGAATCAATGTTCTCTCTTTGCACTAAAACTGTTCCTTTACTAATCATTTTTTACCATTTTTATTACGTAATAACTATGTTACTTAAAATTGCTCAGCAGAACCAAAAGAAACTCCATTTTTCTTTTGGTACATGGTTTTATTCAGGTTTAATATATAATGGTTGAAAAATAGCTTTGTTAAATAAATTAGATGGTATTTTAGCAAATAAATATAATTAATAAAACTGGTGGCAGGTAACGTGTTTAACAAGCTGTTACTATGTTACGCCAGGTAAAAAGTGCAAACAGCTTTTATTCGATGCAGAAAAGACTGACCTTTAAGATAGACTATGTGTGCAAAATTCTCTTGGGTTGGGGAGGCTTGCCCCGAATTGGCCAGAAGTCTACTCCGTCAATAATGCATCCGGTCATCCTCAGCACATCGGGACAATAATTTTGACCATACTCCACACAGCCATGAAATAACTGTATATATTATTTTATTCATTGTTTTTTGTTGTTGTTTTTTAATCAAATATTTTCACGTTTTCCCATAATACAAATTATGCAGAAATACTCTGGCCACAATAGCTCTGTGGTAGAGCGTCCGCTTCGGAAACGGGAGGTTGCGGGTTATACCCCGGCCGCGCTATACCAACGGCGTATTGCTTGTTTGAGTTAGGGTTTTACGGCCCAGTCAACACATAAGGTCATGTCGAGCGCAGTCGGTTTACTTAAGAACATTTTTTTCTTGACAGGCAAGAATCCTGATGATTACTTCAAAATTGTGCCCTCTATAGCGATAGCAATGTTTTCCTTAGATTCGGCCTGTTGGCCTAGTTATTGGCACTAAGTGACCCAGTTTCGAAGTCGACCTAAAGAACATCGACAAACATTTTGAGCAAGGTTTATGATGATTACTTAAAAAATGTGGCCTCTAGTGTGTTAAAGGTTTTCTTTTGATTTTGCCGTGACCTAGTTTCAGATCCTAAGTGACCTAGTTTCAAACTTGATCTAGAAATCATCAAGACAAACATTTTTTAGCAATATTCATGATGATAACTTTTTAAATGAGACATCTGGGAAAGTTAACAAGGTTTTCTTTGTGTTTGTGTTGAGGTTTTACGGAGCAGTCAACACAATGGAGTCATGTCGAGCGCGGTCAATTTAACTTACCACACATTTACTGGGCAGGCTTAATGCTCTAAGCGGTTAACCAGTATTTTGCACATTCTTTCGCCAGAAACTGACCACCGCCCTTTTTGAATCAGCGGAAGGGAGACAATAACCACAGAAAATATTTCGTGATCAATCTCCATGAAAGAACGTTGCCGATCCGGCGTGGTTCGAGTCTGCAACTTCCTGATCACCACTCTGACGCGCATCCAACTGAGCCATAGAGGCCGGCGTTAATAAGGTTTTCCTTCGATTTGGCCTGGTGACCACATGTGACCCAGTTTCAAACTTTGTACTAGAAATCATCAACTCAAACATTTTGTACTCAAACTAAAACAGTCATTAATTTAAAAAGGGTCACTAGAAAGACCGAAAAACACCTAATGACCGTAAAACGCCGGAAACGCTGAAAAACACCAAAAACATAGCAGACGGGTTCATGGGGAGGAAGGTTGTGGCGAGGGGGTGGGGTGGGTAGGGTTATATGGTCGCTAGGGATATAGGATGGTAGGTGGGAGATAGCACGGTCCTCAACCATCCAAATGTGCAGGAAAACACCAAAAACCCTCCATGAAAAACACATCGTCTCGTCTGGAGATAACTCGCCGAAAACTGCCTAAATTCTGGGTGGGGATGGTGTTGCTTTCGAAAGTACTTTAAACTTGTTCCACTGAATTGCCGAAAATCACATTAGTATGCCGGAAAACATTAAAAATCTGGAAGAACTCCAAACCCATCTACCCCACCGTGCCCCTTATTTCCTGAAATCAGATGTTTTCTTCAGTTTTCCGGCATACTAACCCAAAGAAAATATAGATACTGATCACGTGACTAGTATTACTGTGCATAGTCTATAACTTTAGAATACTTATTATCAGCTTTTAATGGCGCTGCCTCTATGACTCATTTGCCTGGTAGCGTTAAAAATCTGAAAACTGAACTGAACTGAACTCAGCTTTAAAATCTAAGTCATTACGAAAACACGCCTATTCAAATATATAGAAAATTTCACCTCCAAAAACTTAAAATTTTCAGATAAAAAAAACTCTGATATCTTCATATTTCTGCTCAAAACATAGATTGTGGGTACTCGTTAGAACCGCCTCGGCGAGTACCAACAATCTATGTTTTTGAGCAGAAATAAGAAAAACAATCTATACCCCTGTAAACCTCAGTTTTACTATATAAAAGTGGGGTTTAAGGGGGTCAAAATATTATAGGGATGTTTCGTAATGGCGGCGAAGTAACCAGTCTGAGAAGTACAGCGAGGGTCAAATCCACAACCCCACTCCTTATGGCAGATAATGCAACATGGTGTTCAGGTGTTACTAAATGAAACAAACACAAAATACAAAATAAGCTATTTATTGTATTGACAACCTTTTTTATTGTGACAAATCTAGTGTAGCATTAATTTAACCCTTACAGCTTCAGTCACAACAGTAGCAAACCACATCATTCTAATATATATATATATATATATATATATATATATATATATATATATATATATATATATATATATATATATATATATATATATATATATATATATATGTTTGTGTTGAGGTTTTACCGCCCAGTCAACCAATTAAGGTTCTGTCTAGCGCAGTCAACTTACCTAAACACACTTTTCCTGGGCAGTCTTAGCCCTCTACATGGTGGGCAAGCTTAGTCCTCTAAGCGGTTAACCTTTGTGCACATTCTTTCGCCAGAAAATGACAAATGCCCTTCTCGAAGGGAGAGAATGACTGCAGAAAATCTATAAATATATGGCTTGATCAATCTCCACGAAAGAATGTTGCCGGATCCGGCGGGGATCGAACCCGTGACCTCCTGATCACCAGTCGGACGCACATCCAACAAAACCATCGAGGACGGACTTTATAATATATATATATATATATATATATATATATATATATATATATATATATATATATATCCTAGAAAATAAGGCTTGGCATTTCATATGAATCATCTAATCGACACATTACGAAAACATACCTTTTCAAATATACTGAAAAGTTAATCACCGAAAAATTGAAAATTTTCAGACAAAAAATTCAAATATTTTTCATATTTCTGCTCAAAACATAGATTGTGGGTACTCGTTAGAACCGCCTCGCCTAACGAATACCCACAATCTATGTTTTTGAGCAGAAATAAATAAAATAATCTATACCCCTGTAAACCCCAGTTTTACTATATAAAAGTGGGATTTAAGGGGTCAAAATTATATAGGCATGTTTTCGTGATGAAATACAAGATTCACATGGATTAACAAGCCTTATTTTCAACCAGAAAAAGAATTAAGAACGTCATCTATTACAATCTGTTTTGAATGGACTCCTAAGGGTTAATCAATATATTACATATACACCTCAGCTCCACTACAGCAGATAAACCGACCTTGTTAACCCTAAATATGCAGGCATATGCATGAGCAAACAGTGCAGAGCCAGATCAAACTGCTCCTTAGGAGCAGTTTGACCTGGGTCTGCACCGTTTGCAATTCAGTCAGCAAATTATATACAAACTATCAGGCAGTATATTGTTTTTATTCGCACTTTCGAACAGGTATGGTCAATAGTTACATTGCCAAAGTATTTAGGGTTACTTTGGTAGTCAAGGTTCTAACCAGCTTGCTACCTGCAGTCTAACCTGGATATTTTCTATTCCGCATATTGATATGCATGGTCCCTATGATGTGCAAATAAATCGTACAAAACCAAGCAAAACTGCACAAAGCCTAGGATGGCTGCTAGTGAACTTGAATTTGCACACACACAAAAACATCAGGAAAACATGCCTATATAATTCTGACATAGATTGTGGGTACTCGTTAGAACCGCCTCACCAGGGGTATACATTATTTTTCTTATTTCTGCTAAAAAAACATAGATTGTGGGTACTCACTAGAACTAGTCAGTGAGGTGGGTCTAAGGAGTACCCACAATCTATGTTTTTAGCAGAAATAAGAAAAATAACGTATTTTTCTTATTTCTGCTAAAAAACATAGATTGTGGGTACTCGTACCACCTCAGTGAGGCAGTTCTAATGAGTACCCACAATCTATGTTTTTTAGCAGAAATAAGAAAAATAATGTATACCCCTGCAAACCCCAGTTTTTCTATATAAAAGTGGGGTTTAAAGGGGTCAGAATTATATAGGCATGTTTTCGTGATGAATACTTGTTCTAAAAATTAGTAAAATGGGTTCGCCATGCGAAAATGTGTCTTCGATCATATAGGGACAGTGACGCCCAGATAAGCCTGTGCATCTGTTCAGTCTGATCAAGGCCTTTGCTGTCAACTGCCAGATTCAATGGAAATTATAGAATGTATCAATGGAGAGCAAAGGCCCTGATGAGACTTGGCGCATGTCCAGGATGATGTGAATCCGCACATTTGCGCATGTTTGAAGGCAATTTTTAGCTTGACTTGGCCCAAATAATTTCTATTCAGCATTCAGCTGCTTATTGTTAGTTTACAGATTGTCCAGTATGTAAGTGTCTCTCAACATTGTATCAGTTATTCTGGGTAAATGTTAGGGTAAAAAATTCTAAGACTAGGTAAAAGAAACTATCTGCAATAAACCCTTAAAGTGCTAGTCATAACAGCAACAGACAATGTTCTATAAATTACATATGATTTTTTGCAAGAGAAGACAAGACTCAAAATTTTCATAAAATATTTCTGAAAGTAGCCTACAAAAAACAACAACAACAAAAAAAAACATGATGTTTGAAGAGATGACCCCAATGCTGGACCCATGGGTCAAAATCAGGTGCTAATATGAGCTACCCTATATGAAAAGATTTGCTGTATGTGAACAATGTAAGCCCAGAGAATGTGGCATCTGATCAGGGTCTACACTATTAATAATTTGCCTCTCATTCAGCAGTTTTTTAGACACATCAACATGTAGTGAAACAGACAAATTTAAGGTAAGTATTGTAAGGCAGTAAGGTGTCCAAATATTTATGATACAGTATGGTGTACGGTAAATGTCCAAAAATCGAACACTTCATTCCATACTTTTTGGGTCTAAATACTGCTTTTCATGCAGTTGTTTCTTAAAATACTTAGTGGATTGGCAAACAGTGTAGACTCTGATCAGACTGCTCCTTCAGATCTGGGACTACACTGTTTGCATATGCCATTTTGTCAGACCATTTGGTGTTCAAAATTTTAGGATAAAGTCTGAGCTGGGACTACACTGTTTGCATATGCCAATTTGTCAGACCATTTGGTGTTCAAAATTTTAGGACATTTACCTTACTGAAGTACGGTAAATGCCCTAAAATTGTGAACACTTTATCTCATACTTTTCTGCCCTTATTTTTGCTTTTTATGAAGTTGTTTCTTAAAATACATGTATTTAGTAGATTGGCAAACAGTTTTGACCCGATCAGATTATTCCATTTGGAGCAGTCTGATCTGGGTCTGCACTTGCCATTTTATCAGAAACTTTGGTGTTTAAAATTTTAGAACATTTACAGTAGAGCAGTATTTCACCCCAGGCTTAGCTCAAAAAACTTTTAACCAAAAACTTTAATAAGATTTTTTTTTTTTTTTTTTTTTTTTGAAATCCATGACCTAGACCTCAAGGTACATGTAACTCAGTCATTACGAAAACATGCCTATTCAAATATATTGAAAATTTTACCACCAGAAACTGAAAGTTTTCAGATAAAAATTCTTATATTTTTTATATTTCTACTCAAAACATAGATTGTGGGTACTCATTAGAACCGCCTCACCGAGGCAGTTCTAATGGGTACCCACAATCTATGCTTTTGAGCAGAAATAAGAAAAATAATGTATACCCCTATAAACCCCTTTTACTATATAAAAGTGGGGTTTAAGGGGGTCAAAATTATATAGGTATGTTTTCGTGATGCTGGGTCACTTTTCAGTGAAAGTAAAGCTTGATATTTCAAGTAAATCTTCTGCCTAGTAGATGATACTCATGAAGCTTAAAAGCTTTATTTTCTCTGAAAAATAATGTAAACAAGAGTTGTCAGAAGACAATGCTGCTCGCTGGAATGGAGTGTATTGGATATGAAAATAATCTTTAAACTTAAACACAGCTGAAAATGACAGAGTATGACCTGACTTTGATATCGGAAGAATGCCAAACTAAGGGATGGGATATATGCTGTTGAAACCTCTTCCCTTAGGTTGGTGTGGACGAAATATGAAAGCTATATCTTACACACTTCAGCAGTCATGTACACTTTTTAAAACTTAAACACAGCTGTAAATGATAAAGTATGACCTCACCTTGACCTAGGCAGGTCAAACTGAGGAAGGGGTGTATGCTATTGAAAGGTCTTACCCTAAGGCAGGTGTGGGCCAAATATTTAAGCAGTATCTTGTTACGAATACTTTTCAAAACTTACAGAACTCAAACATGGGTTTAAATGACAAAGTGACCTGACCTTGACCTAAGCAGAAGGTCAAACTGAGGAAGGTGTGTGTGTTATTGAAAGGTTGGTGTGGGTAAAATATTAAAGTGGTATCTTATATACTTCCGCAGTTCTGTAAACCTTTCAAAACATAAATGCAAAACTTAAACATGGGTGCAAATGACAATGTAAGAACTGTCTTTGACCTACATAATTGTTTGTGTTGAGGTTTTACGGCCCAGTCAACCCAATGGGGTCATGTCGAGCGCAGTCAGTTTACCTAACCACACGTTTACTGGGCAGGCTTAGTCCTCTAAGAGTTTAACCAATATTGTGCACATTCTCTCGCCAGAAACTGACAACTGCCCTTCTTGATTGACCTACATAAAGGGTCTAACTTGGGAATGACGGGTGTTTGCTATTGAAAGGTTTTATCCTACGGTAGGTGTAGGCCAAATATGAAAGCAGTACCTTAAAATATTAAAAAACTATGCATACCTTTGAAAACTTAAACATTGTGCTAATAAGGATGCTGATGCAGACAGATGCCGATGCCAACAACTGGGTGACAACATAAGCCCTCCAGGGACATAGTCCGAACCAGCTAAAAAATTAGAACTGCTGTCTGGTATAATTTTGCTTGGCATGCAAAAGGTTAATGTTATAAATGAATAGATAAAAAATATGTTTGTAAGAAAGTAGAAAAATATTCCTCTGGCTAAAAACACCATTTACTGATGTACAGATACACATACTATTAATAATCTGCATGCTGGGTAAAAATTCAGCAGACAACATTTTGAAATATTTTTTCAAAATTTTCCAAGAAAATGGGCTTTGACATTTCATGCAAATTGTCTAAGGAGACAATCTGCATGAAATGTCAAAGCCTATTTTCTAAGAAAATTAAAAAAAAAAAATCTATTTGTCATCTGTTGAATTAGCTCAGAGATGGGTAAAAGTTTACACAACCATTTAACACTTTTTGCAAACTGTGCAGAAAATTTAGCAGATAACATTCTGAAATAATTTTTTCAAGATTTTCCCAGAGAATAGGGTCTGAAATTTCATGTAAACAGTACTTCTGGGACAAAAAAGAGAGAAAAAAGGTAACAAAACAAAAAAAACAGCCATTTGTCATCTGCAAAAATTGCCCAGAGAGTGCTAAAGGTTAATTTTCAAACAAGTGTCTACATTATATGATGTGAAAGAGATGAAAGTTTTAACCAAATACAGAAAAATATAAAAGCACAAAATGCATGGCAACTGTAGGTGCTAATATTAACCGTGTATACGGACTGCATAGGTGTAGTGTTCAATACACACATTACACATGTATGTAAAAAAAAATATTTGCAATTAATGGAGATCACCAAACATAGAATGTTTTCCTCCTTTATCATAGGGGTTACATTTGAAGGAAAGAATTTGCTCCCTGGGAGCAAATTCTTTCCTTCAAGAGTAACCCCAATGTTTACAACAATGCTACATAACTGGTAATACTGACAGTATTTACCAAGATCAGAGAAAAATTGGAAGAAACCCATTTAAGCACAATAATTTGATGGAATGTTAACAGCAAGAACAGAAAATAAATCAGAGCTCTAGATAAGGTGTTTTTTTTTTTTTTTTCAATCAGAAGGTACAGATATTTTTCCCATTTATCCATATGAATTATCTGTTGTTGGTACCAATTCGAAGTTTCTGGCTGAGGAGCTTCTGATGGGTACCCACAGTATGTGTTTTCTGTAGAGACTAATTCATTGAGTCGAGGTTTTTAGTGTTGTGTCAAGCCAGTCAATTTACCTAACCACACTTTTTCTGGGCAGGCTTAGTCTTCTAAGCTGTTAACCAGTATTTGTGCACATTCTTTTGCCAGAAAATGACAACAGCCCTTTTTGAATCAGTGGAAGGGAGCGAATGACCGTAGAAAATATTTCATGACCAATCTCCACTAATGTTGCCGGACACAGCGGGGATCAAACTTGCAATTTCCTGATCACCAGTCCGACACACATCCGACTGAGCCAACAAGGCCAGCTTTTTTTTCAGAGAGAAGAAAAATATATACCACATTAACCGTATGTATTGGGAAGACAGGCCTGAGCAAACAGTGTTGACCCAAATGAGACGCTGCTATACACGGTGTCTCATCATGGTCTACATCGTTTGCCACTCATCCAGCATTTTTTAGACACAACATTGGGTAGTAAATTGTACTTGTTCAAATTTTAAAACAAGTATGGTAAGGAGTTGAGATGTCCGAATACTTAGGGTAAATATGGTTCTTTAATCTGGATACCCGTCTTACGTAGAGTTTTGTAAATGAGAGTGGCTTTACAGAAAATGTAATCAGAACACTGACAGAACTCGTGGGTTGATTGTCTCCGAGTGTAGGCTTCAATAATGGTCCTGAATTGGGAATTAACCCTTAAAGCACCAGTCACAACTATTGTCATCTGCTTTGTCTTCTGCCGGTTACTTTAAAAGTCATTTCTGCAAACAGTGTGGACCCAGATCAGATTGCTCCTTAAGGAGCAGTCTGATCTGGGTCCACACTGTTTGCCTGTAGGCAAAAATAGGTTTGAAAAGTTTGCAAGAATATTCAGCAGACGACAGACATTTTCAGATGCAGATTTTCTGGGCGTTTTTAAGGTTAAGATTGTTTCATTTAACCCTTAACTTCCTGTAATTTAAGCGAACAGTGCAGACCCTGATCAGATGTCATATTCTGGTGTGGGTCTGCACTGTTTGCCAATGTCCCACTCCAGGATTTACAAAAAAAATCTCTTTACACGACACTTTGACGTCACAGCGACAAGAATAGCTGTGCTATAAATACCGGTAGCCATTACCTGGAATTCATACAAACACTAGGTTTGATTTGAATGATCCAAGATAATCACATGGACAACAACCTTAAGGAAATTTTGGTGTATGTATACTATGTCTGGGCCCAGTTGTTCAAAGCATCGTCAGCTTAACGAGCTTGTTAAGGGTCATTTCGTTAACTGTTTTAGCGGATCCAATATACAATATTCTGATATTTTTTGCTGAAAAAATGTGAGTAGCTTTTGCACTGCAAAAGAGTGCAAAAGCTACTCACATATTTTCAGCTAAAAATTTCAGCATAGTTGCATATCAGTCGATGTAAATTTTAACGAATTGTTAACTAACGATGTCGTTAGCTTTGAACAAATGGGCCCTGGTCATTAATAGCAAAACCGCATCCGGACTACTGAATCTTTGTTATGGCCTTACAGTTACTCCTGTAAGTCCTCCTGGCGGCTAATGGGTTTCCAACACATACTTTTTCTGGAGAAATATGTTTTCTTTTTTTTACCTCAGTTAAATATCTAAAGAGGGGTACATATAAGTATTTTTGTATTTTTTCTCTATAAAACTCATGTTGTGGGTACTCATCAGATGTACCTCAATGGGACAATTCCTATGGAACTCCAGTACCCATAGCATCTTCTTTACAGCTATGCTTGTCTGATTGATTATGCAGTCCAGTTTGTAGGTTTCTACAGTTGCTTGCAGATCCGTCTTCTTCTAACAAATAAATATTTGATGCACAAAGTGGGAAAAAGTCCCTTTATATTATAGGTCACGTGTGAATAGTGATGGTTCAGATCAGCACATGCATCCACACAGTCTGATCTGGGCATTCCCTGTTAATCAACATATACTACAGTATCCAATTAATTTGTAAGCGGACAACAAAGGCCAAGATCAGCCTGCGCAAATGCGCAGGCTGATCTGGGCCTGTGTTGTCCGCAAAGTGCATAAACGTCTTTTCTTGCATCGTGCATCATTCGGAAGATACAGAGATACCCCACCATCTATTGTTAGTTATTCATAAACAAGTCCTCAGTTGCTAGCTTTAGTTGTTCATACACAATATTTTCCGCACAAATTCTGAAACAGAAATTGACATAATTTGTTTAAGCTGCATCTGGCATAACTCATTTTATTATTATCAAGTGTTGAACAACTCCTTTGATATTACACAGCTCTAAATAAACAATGTTTAGCACACTGGGTAAAAATTTCAGATGACATTTCAAATTTTTTTTTTTTTCTTATTTTTGAAAGAAAATAAGATCCAGGGGAGACAATTTGCATGAAATTCTGAATCCTACATGCATTTGCTGGCAAAAATAAGACAAATATAAAAAAAACAAAACATGATTTAACAGTTCATGCAAATTGTTTAAGGAATTCTATTTTCTGGCAAAAATAAGAAAAATATGATCATGTTACCAAACACAAACTTTTTCTCTTTAAGTTGCCCATGCATTGTGGCCTATAGGTCAAAACTACTGTAACTATTCTAAGTATTCAGACAGATAGGCCTGAGCAAACTTTGTAGACCTAGATCAAATGCCACAAAATGTGGCATCTTATCTGGGTCTACACTGTTTGCCACTTATCCAGCATCAATAGGTAGTGAAATAGAATTTTTAATATTTTAGGAATGGTATGTAAGGATTTAAAGTGTCTGAATATTTAAATTTATGCTTAGCATGCTGGGAAAATTACCTTTGAAATATTTTTCTTAATTTTTTTTTCAGAAAAAAGGCTTTGACATTTCATGCAAATTTTCTCCTGAGGAGACAATTTGAAAGAAATGTCAGAGTCTATTTTTCTGGAAAGCATCACGAAAACATACCTATACAATTTTGACCCCCTTAAACCCCACTTTTATATAGTAAAACTGGGGTTTACAGGGGTATACATTATTTTTCTAATTTCTGCTCAAAACATAGACTGTGGGTACTCATTAGAACCGCCTCGCTGAGGCGGTTCTAACAAGTACCCACAATCTATGTTTTGTGCAGAAATATGAAAAATATCTGAGTTTTTTATCTTAAAATTTTCAGTCTTTGGAGACAAGATTTTCTATATATTTGAATAGGCATGTTTTCATAATGAATATCACCAATTCCTCATCTGCTGAATCTGCCCAAAGAGTGGTAAACATAAAATAATTGTGGTTTTACAGGCAGACAAGCCTAAGCAAACAGTATACGGCAATATCAGACTAAGCAGAATGCTGTATCTGATCAAGGTCTATATTGTGTGCCATTCAGTCAGCAATGTTTAGACACATCAACAGGTAGCAAAATGAACTTTTTCAATGTTTAGGACAAATTAGGTAAGGAGTAAAAGTGTCCCAATACTTAGGGTAAATATGGTACTCACACTCCGCCTTGGTAGGTTTAGTCCTGCTAGCTGTTTATCAGTACATTGTGCACATACTTTTGCCAGTAACTGACAACTGCCCTTCTTGAATCAGTGAGAGAGGGAGTGTGACTAGAAATTATTTCATGATCAATCTCTATGCAAGTTATAAGGTCAAGTTTTCAGGATTAGTATGTTAATAACTCTTCTCTTGCAGAACATGACATGCCCTGTCTTAGCAAACAGTGTAGATCCAGATCAGTTGGCTTCTGAAGATGCCAACTGATCTGGATCTGCACTGTTTGTCATATGTGAACTTCTGTCAAAAACCTGGATCAAGTAATCTGATTGGCTGGAAGTTAGAAGTGGGAATGGCATCTTAATTTATTCAGCATGACAAGGGTTAAGGAGTTATGCTGTCCAAATATTTAGCTAATAAGGTACTCCTAACTTTACCTTCATAATTGATCTGATTATCTCCACTTATGTCACTTTCTCTTATCATCTCATCTACCTCATCATCTGAGAGTTTTTCACCAAGACAAACCAGCACATGGCGCAGTTCTTTTGCGTCCACTAAACCATTGCCATCTCTGTCGAAGATTCGGAAGGCTTCTCGCAGACTTTCTTCACTCTCTGGTGGTGGACATTTTGTAGTAATGAGGTGCTGAAGCTCATCTATGGAGAACAATCTGTCCCCTGGGTAAACAAAATAAATTCATTCTATATGTTCCAAGATGCAAGCCTCTCTTTAGGGTAGTGTAGATCCAGAATCCACATGAAATTGCCACGTGGTTCTGCACTATTTGCCCTTATTTGGTGGACATTTTACTACAAGTTTTTCTAGTAATTTTGAAAAACCCAAGCATACAGTGCAAAAGTTACAGTGAATAATATTTGCAACAACATTTTACCTATCTACAGACTTACTTCCATCTTGTACAGCAAATCTTTTCTATAACTACTGAGTTTGCCTATAAACTGCACTGTTTTCTGTTTTAAAAAAGACTACTGAATATTTTGAAGCATTTAACATGTTTAGAAGTTTGTTAAATACATGTATTTGAACTGGCATAACCCTTGAGAACAGTTTTAAAATCTTTATAACCCATGAACTTTCTTTGTTTTGATCTGAATTTGACCAAATTTGCATAAAAATGCATGATTTATCAAATCTTTCATTCCAGGATACGCTACTCACCTGCCCTGCTTTAGCCTCTTCATAATAACATGGTTTCAGATATAAGGCAGTTTAAAGGTGGACCCCAAAAGTGTTGTTTTGTTTCTGTTGAAGTTTTATGGCCCAGTAAACCAAATAGGGGTCATGTCCAGCGCAGTCAGTTTTCCCAACCACAAGTTTACTGGGCAGGCTTAATCCTCTAAGCAGTTATCCAATATTGTGCACATTTTTTTCTTCAGAAACTGACAACTGCCCTTCTTGAATCAGCAGAAGGGAGAGAATGACCGCAGAAAATATTTCATAATCAATCTCCATGAAAGAATGTTGCCGACCTGGCGGGGGTCAAACCTGCAACCTGATCATCAATCGAGTCTGCATCAAAATGAGCCTCTGAGGCCCGCCCAAGTGTTGTATCCAAAACAAAAATGTAGAGATTATTCAGAATAATGTACAAACAAAAATGTATAGATTATGTAGAAAAATGACCATTTATGGTCATTTTTCCATATAATCTATACATATGTATATATATATATTTTTTTTTTTTTGATAAATCATGGCTGTTCAGCTAATATAGGTTTTGCTCAGGAACTCAGTAATAGTGTTATAAAGAGATTGTAGTGCACTTACTTTCACCAAGAATTTTAGGCAATTCTTCATCTGTAGGACTAATCCCAATACTTCTGAGAATATCTGTGGCCTGGCTCTTATTCACTTTCTGATCCCTATCACTATCATAGATGAGGAATGCTTCCTCCAATTCTGAAAATAGTAAAAAAAACCTTTACCACTTTCTGGACATCCATTAATGTTTTCCCCTGGAGAGTGGTGATAGGAATACCCTGGGAATTAGAAAGCAAAAGCATCCCTACCCCCGGAATTTGATAGACCACTGAAAACCAGGAGAGGAATTTCAAATAGTCCACTTGAGCTGAATATAACTGAAAAATCTGAAACCCACTCAGGGGATTTTATACACACAATCAGAACTCAGGGGTAAGAAATTAGGCATAAAATTTTCAAAACTGTTCAATCCTGGGGGATAATCCCACTAAATGACAAAATTGATTATGAAAACATGTATTTTTCTTAATTTTCCCTGAAAACAGGATCTGACATTTCTTGGGAATTCTCTCCAATGGAGACGGTATGCATGAAATGTCATAACCTGTTTTCTGGGAGAAAAAAAAAATAGAAAATTGTTTTCTGGGAAAAAAAAAAAAGAAAACTATTACAATAATTATACTAAATGTTAAATGATCTAATGTATGTCAGGACTCAGAGAAATCCTGTCTTTAGGAGCAGGGACATAACACATATCAGAACCAGACACATAGCTTTTCACCAAGATGTACATGTATTGGTATTTATCTTATTTCTCCATGAAAATACATGTATATGTTGTGGGTGCTCATCAGAAGAACCTCACAGAGTTCCCACAAATAAGAAAAATATTTACCCGTTACCTTTCTTATCTGGATCTATGAGACCCAGAGCTCTTCAACCAAGAGACATAGCCAATACCTTTTTCTCATTTAATATAATGACACCGGTGATCCAAATGGATAAGGGATCCAAATAGGATTATTAAAATCACTTTATTTGCTAAGGAACACTACATTTCTGCCTTCCAGTGGCCTTTCTGAGAAGACCACTTCACTTTGATATCTATATATACACAATGTATATACATATATATTCATTTGAAATAAAGTACTTAAATACATATTAAAATTACTTTAAAGATTAGATTTCTTAACATGCTCCTGCTTTAACTGATCATCAATCTAGTTGATAGTTACCAAACAACATGATGTCATGTCCCGCCGTCATCAATTGTCCCGCCGTCATGCTATTACACCAAACTGACACACACTTATTCTACTGATTTAAAACAACTTCAAACAACTGAGCCAGAGCACAGAACTTCCTACAAATTGCAGTGAAGACTCAGACCAGCCTCTGCATCTGCACAGTCTGATCAACCCTCACTGTGTGCTGTGTATAATCACAGCTTGTTTATTTCTGAATAGCAGAAACTCGTATCAATCTGCACAAATGAGCAGGTCAATTTGAAAACTACCAACTAGATTATGCAGTTAAAAGCAGAAGTCTTTTAAGAAATCAAATCTTAAAGTAATTTTAATATGTATTTAAGCACTTTATTTCAAATGCAGATATCAAATTAAAGTGTCTTCTTGAGAAAGGCCACTGGATGACTAAAACATCATGTTCCTTGGCAAATAAAGTGATTTAAATAATTTTCTTATTTGGCCATGAAAACAAAAGATGGTAACTCAATAGAAGTGCTAGGCAAGGCACTTCTAAGGAGTACCCATAACATATAATTTCTTTAAAAAATAAGAAAAAAAAAAAGTATTTTTCTGGTTTAAGGGGAATGACAACACTTTCAAGGGAGACAACTCCATCAAAATTACTTTGCTTTCTTCTGAAAAGGGGAGCTACTCTAAAGATTAAATAATCTGCACTCCGCGAAGCAAAGGCTTTCTTTTTAGGGTAGACCATTTTTCAGGTGATTAGTGTGTTGGAAAGCAAATAGGAAATCACAAAAGTTGTCTTCCTTGTCAAAAATGGCAGAAATTTACCCAGTGTTTTTAGTCCTCTTAAAACTGTGCCTTATCAAGAACTACAAGACTGTTGATTGCTGATTGAGTATTTGTGCACATTCTTTTGCAGTAACTGACAACTGCTCTTCTTGAATCAGCTGAAGGGAGAGAATGACTGCAGAAAAAATTTCAAGGTCAATCTCCACGAAAGTAACCAGACCCAGCAGGGATCGAATCCATGACCCCCAGATCACCAATCAGACATCCATTGACGGAGCTTCCGAGGCAGGCATTACGAGATCATGCATATTATGTGCAGCCTTAGCAAAAAGGTTAAATATTGCTGTTCATATATATTTATCCTAAATATTCAGACAAATACCCCTTCTGATTTTTAAAGCAAAAAGTGTAGACCAAAATCAAACTGCTCATGGCAGAGCAGTCTGATCAGGATCTTCAATGTCCACTATATTCCTTCAGCATCTTTCACACCATAGCTCTTGATAAGATTCCTTTTTCAATCCAAAAGTATTGATATTTTTTCTTATTTCTATATAAAAACATATGTTGTGGGTACTCATTAGAAGCACCTCAGCGAGGTGCTTCTAATGAGTACCCACAACATATGTTTTCATGGAGAAATAAGAAAAATGTTTACCTGATACCCACCTGATCTGGAGCTATGTATATTTTTTCAGCATCTTTCAGACACAACAGCAGGTTGTCAAAGGGACTTTTTCCAAGCTCCAGTTAAGAAGGGGCATCCACGAAAAATCATGTTGTGGGTACTTATGCTGTCACATGACCAACCACAGCCAAACATGGCTGTAAGACAAACACTTTTAATATCTAATTCAGTGAAGAAGAATTTTTTATTCAAGTTTTTTCCAGCCATCGCATTTCTTATGCATACAAGTATGGTTATTAACACCTACTACAGCATGTATCGGATATATTCCTGGGATGGGCCCCCGACCCATTTTGTGTGAAACTGTTAATGTTAGACTTAAATTGAATTTATTTTTGGCTGGGAACCCTATACAAGCTATTCAAATCCAGTGTTTTTTTTTTTTTATCTTGGGTGGGTATTAAGGATTCAAAATGTGAAATGGTCCATAGAAATTCTAAATTTCACATGTACTTGAATGGGACATGGGCCCTTGGCCCACTTCAAGGGCCCATAACTTGAGCAAGGAATATTCCTGAATTGTATGATTATAAAAGTATAAATTTAATGATGTGTATAAACTATATAGAAATTTTTAAATTTACTACAGAATAAAGCTGTAGTCTGATAGGAAGTTTTTATTTCCAAATTAAAAAAAAAAAAAAAAAAAAATACCTACCTAACCAACCTTAATACTGTGTGTTAAGTGACTCCAAACAAACAATATTTTTAAAGATGGCCTTAGGACTGATATATTGACTCTTAAACCTCACGGGATCACCTTTGGAACTTTGTTGACAGTGTTAAGCTTAACTGCCATTTTGTGGACCTGCAATACACTGAAGGCGAGATCATTTCACATCCCTGACTGAAGGAACCACGATAATGGTTATGATGATGATAGGGTGTTTTACAACTCTTTCAACAGTATTTCAGTCATACTGAGATGATAATGGGGTAATAATATAATGTTATTAAATGGATGTTTTCATATTGGCCCTGTTACAGGTCCTACGGCAGTCCTATTGGCCTGAGGATTGCTGTATTGGCCCGAGGCGAAGCTAAGGGTCAATACAGATATCCTCAGGCCAATACAAATACTGCTTTGTTTGAATAGATAATCAGAACTGCTGTCTGCAAATGTAGCTCCAACATCTGCAGGTGTCTTGATGTTCTCTAAGCACCAAACAGAAGACGCTTCACTGTGTTTAGTCTCATCGACTGGTTAATACCGTAAAATATCAGAACCCCTCGATTTTTATCCCCTAAATCCTTGTAACTTTCAGTATTAGCCTTAGAATTCTTATGAGTTGAGTCATTATGAAAACATGCCTATTCAAATATATTGAAAATTTTACCACCAAAAACTGAAAATTTTCAAATAAAAATTCTGATATTTTTCATATTTCTGCTCAAAACATAGATTGTGGGTACTCATTAGAACCGCCTCAGCGAGGCAGTTCTAATGAGTATCCACAATCTATGTTTTTGAGCAGAAATAAGAAAATAATGTATACCCCTGTAAACCCCAGTTTCACTATATAAAAGTGGGGTTCAAGGGGGGTCAACATTATATAGGCATGTTCTCGTGATGTCTAAATTTATCCATGTATATCCAGTGTTAGAAATTAACTTTTTTTATAAGTAGCAAGTAGTTGCTACCTGGTCTGAAAGAAGGTAGCAAAATGCATCTACATGGCAGCAAAAGATGTTGCCCCCGTGTCATGGGTTAAACCTTCACAAGCTAAGCATATTTAGCAGACAGCATTTTCAAAGTATTTTTCTACTTCAGCAAAAATCAGGATTGACATACATGTGAACTGTCTGCTTAGCAGACAATTAACATGAAACAACAAGCCTAATTTGCACTGAGGACATTCACAACACAAAGTTGATAGTGTTCAGGGCACTGTACCAGGTAGCAACTTTTTGCTACCAACAGTTTTACCAGGTAGCAAACTGAATTTTCAGGTAGCAAATTTGCTACTTGCTACTGTTAATTTCTAACCCTGTATATCTGAAGCCCGATAAGTCATACCCTTGCTGATCTCTTCTGTACATTTCATTACTTACCTTTATGTTTCCTTGCATCTAGTTTCACTCCAGTTAAAGGCTGAAATAGACGATTTATAATTTTATACTTGTTCACAAATATCTGTACTTAATCTAGAAACTCAAGTTTTGTGCTTAGAAAAAAGAACTGTTCCCATATTAAACACTCATATAAAGTGATCAGGGATTAACCCATTGAAAACAGGAGACCCCTGTACGGGTAACTGTCAAACAGAATGTGGTGTCTGATCAGGGTCTCCACTGTTTGCAAATATCTCAACCATTTTCTTTAGGAATATCTACACTGTATAGCTACATTGTACAGCCTGACATACCTAAACGAAAATGGACTCTTCCAATATATAGTGCAGGTGAGTTTATACAGTCTTTAATGGGTTAAAATAGGGATTGTTGTAGAGGACTATGTTTAACTAAAATGAAGATGATTATAAATGGGTCAGACAATCCACATAAATGGAGGGCACAGGTGATAGACAGTACAATTACTACAACAAGATTTGGATAGACTGTTTGTGGGGGAGACTGCATGACTGGAACACTGAGTTCAAACCTTCTAAGTATCACGTGGTGCAGTCGATGGAGTCCCTGAAACCCAATAATACCACCTACAGACTTCATGGTGAGATCCCGGAGACTGTCTGATGTGCTAAGTACCTGGTGGTTGACATGTCCAGTAACTTTTCCTGGGGTTCCCACAGACAGGATTACCAATACTGCAAACAGAACCCTCAGATTTGTCAAGAGAAATATTAAAACGAAAATGCCAGGATGAGACAGGCAGCCTATCCAACCAGACTGCAGCTATAATATGCTGCAGTTATTTGGGATCCTAATACCAAAACCAAGGTGGACCAGAGAGAGAAAGTCCAATGACGAGCAGCTCGTTGGACTCCCTGTCACTTTAATTGAAAATCTAGTGTTTCTGCTGTGCTGGAAACTTTAGTTTGGCACAACCTCAAGCAGAGATATCTCTGTTGCTTCTATAAGATTGTACATAAATTGGGCACAGTATCACCTGATCACTCAGAGATTTTTTCATACCAGACACATGTGTGTCTCGGCACAGTCCTTTTATTTTCTTTCAGCAGCTCTACACTGAAATGAACTTTTATAAGTATTCTTTTTTCCCGCTGTAAATTGTTCAACTTGGAATGCACTATCAGAATCTGCTGTCAGCTCATTGTCTTGACATATTCAAGGCCAAATTGGCAATCTGCAGCATGTCAAGCCCTGATCCCAATTATATTATGTTTTTAACTTGATTTTAGTAATTCTTAAGTGTTTTAACTTATCACCTTTCATCCCCTTCTCTATTATACTTATTGGACATCATACTTTTTATCTTTTTCTACTAATCATTCTAATATGCTTGGAGTTGCTAAACATGCCTAGAATGTTCTCGCAGGCATATGGCATAATGTCAAGAAAGAGAGAAATTGTCCTCGGGGCATTCTGAATGCCATTACCACAAGTCCAGCAGATTTAATTATCTTCTTCTTCGCATTATAGTCATAGCTCCTTCCTCAGACAACTGGGAATTATTGAACTGTGTGTCTTATACTGTCTATGTACATCTATCAACAGAGATAGATTGGTTGTGCAGTTAAAGAGAATTGTCAAGTTAAAATTTGAATAAGATCTACATGTACATGGATGGCAGCTGGTCCCTGCTGAGACCAGAGATGACAATAGCTGGTTCCAGATATGGATGGCACCTGAGAAGGAGGACTAGAGATCCATATTCACTGTCGACTGTGGGATAAGGAATCTCATGTTGTGACCTCTTAACTCTCTTGCTGTTATCAGAAATGATGTAATGGGGATAGAAACCATTTGGTGAACAACTCTGTATTTCATCTCAGAATCAGAATAGTTTAGTGGTGACAAATCAAAAGACATTCAAACACCAGGGCCAACGATTGCAAAGACTAGTCTCTAGATCTCATAAGTGATTTGAATCTAGCGACAGTCCTCAGAACTTTCAGCAGAGGATATTATAGATGCAGGGAGTGCATCCCAATCCCTAATGGTGTCTGGGAGGAAACTTTACTTGTAAATGTCAGTTCTAGCATATATGGCACTTAAAAAGCCATTGGATGCTGATTCCCACTGTGCCTATTTGGAGGGTGAGGGTCATCACAAGGTTTACTAGCTCTACCTTTCAGACCTTTGAACAGCAATATGAGTTTACTACCTTTGTGTCTCTTGTGAAGAGACTATTAACTGTTCAAGAATGCTAGTCATACTTCCAGTTTGAAAGTTGTAGTTACCAGTCACAAACCTACATGTAGCTACATGATTCTGACTCTTTTTCCAATTCTTCATGGACAACTACATGTATTCCATGTGGGTCCCATACAGGGCTAACATAGTACTCCAAGATTGGTCAACCAAGCCTTTGCATGCCATTTCCTTAACATCTTGGAGGCATCTATGGAGATCCAAATTCATTCATTACGAAAACATGCCTATATAATATTGACCCCCTTAAACCCCACTTTTATAAAGTAAAACTGGGGTTTACAGGGTATAAATTATTTTTCTTATTTCTGCTCAAAAACATAGATTGTGGATACTCGTTAGAACCGCCTCATCGAGGCAGTTCTAACAAGTACCCACAATCTATGTTTTGAGCAGAAATATGAAAAATATCACAATTTTTTATCTGAAAATTTTCATTTTTTGGTGGTAAAATGTTAAGTGTATTTGAGTAGGCATGTTTTCGTAATGATTTGGAAGGTGAAAAAGAGATATCAGTATTTCTCAGCATTTTTCAGCAAAAACAAGCTCCTTTTCAGCATGTTCAGGGGAGTTGTGATTTTTTTTTTTTTTTTTATTTGGGTTTTACGACCCTTTCAAGAATATTACACTTATATTGAGACGATCATTCATCAAAAGTGGGCGACAACCGGAGAAAAACCTCCTGACCATTCGTAAGCAGAACGGCTTTCCCACATGACCTGTGTGAGGCTCGAACCACAGCAGTGAGAAACCTGCACCACAGCACTGCATATATCGCCTACCCACCTCCTCCCACCCTTATTTATCATAGCTCTCCTGGGCCCCCGTAGCCTGATGGATAGGAGAGTTGACTCCGAATCCATTAAGCAGTTGGAAAGCATCAGATTCAGGATTGTGAGTTAGCCAGGTGGCGGGTTCGACCCCATGCAGCGGGCACCAAGTGTTGCACTGTCCTTGAGCATAAGACTTTATCAACAATGTTTAGAAAGACCTGCGGTATGTTTTGATTTGGGTTTTACGGCCCTTTCAAGAATATTTCACTTATATCGAGCCGATCGTTAATTGAAGGTGGGCGAAAACCGGAGAACCCGGAGAAAAACCACCTGACCATCCGTAAGCAGAACTTGGCTTTCCCACATATGACCCGAGCGAGGCTCGAACCACAGCGGTGAGAAACCTAATGGATTAAGAGTCAACTCTCTTATCCACTAGGCTACATGGGGCCCGTCCTGCGGTATGTATACACGGTAAATCTCAGAAAATGAGGGTGTCACAGAATACAGAGAAAATGTTGTGATCATAATTGTTTGGGGCCGTTTCTTGCACTCAAACCGGAGACCTCAGTACTAGCAGCCTGTGCTGCCACACTCAAGACCGAAAGCAATAACTTGCTCTGTAACAGAGATAACGGTGAGAGATAATCATCAGTATTTAGATTATGTATTTTATGGGACACACCTTGTATGGCAGGTGGTGACAGGTGTGTCAAAATATAAACATTTGAGGCTAGTCCAATAATTACAAATTACTCTATCAAACACACAAGTTAATGAAATTGGAAAAAATATATTCGAACCAGTGAAATAATCGGGTTATTACCATACCATTTTGAAAGGAATCGACGCAGTTTTGGTTTCAGCTGAAAGGACCGGTTTTAGTTTCGTCTTCAACTACCTTGACCGATAATATTCGGAAGAGGCTAGATTAGGGGTTCTGAAGAAGAAAAAAAGCGAAATAAAACGATGGCCAAGCACTATGACCAATGAAATTTATTTTGGATTATATTTTTAAAACAAATGCAATGCTTATTATGATAACAACTGAACTTTCAAATGATCAGGATAGCTTGTGATACAGGTTTTATATTTTAATTTTTAATGTTTGTTAGTGTGTCTGCCTTTATCAAGTCCCTACAGAGAGCCTTTCGGTGTGCTTGATTGACAATTTCGGTCTGTAGTGGAACCGAAACGGATCTTAATTTACCTAAAGAAGCCCTTTCCATGCGGTTACTGCGTAAAATAGAATAGAATTGTATTTCCTGTTCTGTTATACCCTACAAAGGTTAATGTAAACATACAAATACACAAATACGAGACCACCAACACATGGATAATGCTACACACAATACAGCAGATTGGTTGTTATAAGACAGAGACAGAGAGAGAGAGACACACACACACACACACACACACACACACACACACACACACACACACACAGAGAGAGAGAGAGAGAGAGAGAGAGAGAGAGAGAGAGAGAGAGAGAGAGAGAGACGAACAATCTGGGAATGGTATCGGACTACCCAACAGTGTGATCTCATCATCCAAACTGTGGATGGCGTGTCTGTTCACCAGGCTAGGCCCAGCCTAAACTACAACAAACCACTGTCAACGCCCTGATTATGAATATTTTTATGGTTTTATCTGACACTTTGGGAGATTGTTGTTATCCGCCATGCCCACATCATTCAGGACCAATTACGCTCTTTTGATGGCCCCGGTCCTAGAATGGGAAAAAGAAGAGAGAGAGAGAGAGAGAGAGAGAGAGAGAGAGAGAGAGAGAGAGAGATTAATGGGATTAAAAGTCCTAAAAGTCATGTGCGATGTAGAATTAAACAACCAAGTTTTCAGCTTTCAAAACATCACTGTCGGAACTATAATAATGACCTGAATATAGCCACGTTTCTATTTATATTCAGCCATTTAGTGACAATAGTCTTGAAGTTTGATACTAGAGCTTACAGTCAATATTGCCACGTGTACTAAAACTCACATTCATGCTTGCCACGTGCACTCCCAGGGAATGGTGGTGGAGGGGGTGGGGTACTCTGAATTTTGTCTGCTACACAGGCTTGGTCCCAGCATCTATCTAGTGTTTATCCAAAAAATAAACGGTATAGCAGCAATACTCCAAATAATATTTAGTATATCAGCCATACCCAAGAAGGGCAGTTGTCAGTTTCTGGCGAAAGAATGTGTACAATACTGGTTAACCGCTTAGAGGACTAAGCCTGCCCAGTAAACGTGTGGTTAGGTAAACTGACCGCGCTCGACATGACTCCATTGGGTTGACTGGGCCGTAAAACCTCAACACAAACAAACAAATAAATATCAGCCATAACCACCCCCCCCCCCCCGCCTTCCCCCCACGCCCTCACCCCCCCCCCAAAAAAAAAAAAAAAAAAGAAAAAAGAAAATATCTGCAGATATTAGCATACCCCAAGAAAATAATCCCCTTTCTTTCTTTTTATAAAACTGTGGTTTTCATTTATTTTTCCTGTATAATGATTGTATTAGTAATATAAGTGCTTTAAACAGTTTCCAACAGTAGCTCCGTTTTTACTTTAGTGGCATTGAATTGATGCACAGCAGAAATAGAGCTGTTAAAACTAAATAAAAGCAACTATCAGTTCAAAAGGAGGTTCTAAAAAAAGGTAAGAGAAAAGTCAAGGGAGTGCCACAATCACAAACCGCAGCCCTTCCCACACCCCAAGAGGAAGAGGAAACCGACAAATCCAAGCAAGCACAAATCGAACAAACGTACGAAAAGCACTAAGATTAGCTCTCTCTTCCCCAAGCGAGGTAATCGCAATACTAAAAGGACTAAAAAACACAAGAACAAAATGACACATGGAAAGACATACAACAAATCGCCTCGTAGAATAAACCACTAAGCAACAAAGAGTAAGACTAACACCGGGACCACCGCCTTAGAACGATCAATAGAGTAAACCAACGGGGGGTGGGTGGGGGGTGGTTTAAAGCACTTTTACAGCTAACTAACTTCACCCTGGGTCCCGAGGCTACTCTTAATACAGAAACACATAAAAATTCGGTTCGCATAAAGGCTCCCAACTCAGTCAATGCATCAAAGCGAAAACACAAAAATCAAATTAATCACTATAATAAACAAAGACGAGTACTCATGGCTAATTATACTGTATGCCAGAGTAAATGAAAACCAATAGTAGAACCACGGCGGGCCAAGCCAAAGACATATCGTCAAGCTCCAACCCACTGGTTAATGTTTTACGAAGAGGCCGTCATTGGGTCTGAGGCCCGAGCCGCCGTCGTGCAATTAAAGAGTGAAGCATAGCCATCAACAATGATTGGGTTGACAACTAGGCATGCAGTCTGCCGCATAATATCCAGGCTATAGCCAATTCTTTTATAACGGTTAATAAGTTTTCTGAATTGCTCCGAAAAGTTAGATTTACCTACAATTTTTCTAAATCTGTACACTAAGTCACCGTAAAATTCTGGTTCCGATATACCTTGTTGCAGAAGTGTTTTCAGACTGACGCTATATTTTTCTAACAAGGCATTGTGTCTGCGATAAAATTTCGAAAACGCCTTACGAAGTTTAAAATAACGATAGCCCTGCCTAAGAAGTTTAGCAGTAAGGGCTTTATTACGGTAGTTAAAGTCATTAAGATTTGAAGAAGCTCTGGCGAATCTAATAAGCTGAGATATGTATACCCCATATGAGGTACACCGGGGGACATCGCCATCCAGAAAAGGGAAATTGACTATATCAAAATCAAAATCGTCTCGTTTATCATAAATTTTGGTGGAAACCGTACCATTAGAAATACATAGATTCAAATCCGAAAAAGGTGCCTCAGTATCGGAAGAATTTGCTCTAGTAGGGTAGATCCGGTCCACCATTTGGTCAAAGTAAATATTGTCAATATTTAATAAATCATCAAGGTATCTAGAAGTTGAATTGAAAGCCTCAATAATGTCAGCCTGATTTTCACGTGAGAGAGACTTCATGAAATCTCTCTCATAACAAAAAAGAAACACATCTGCAACAAGAAGAGCACAATTAGTTCCCATCGGGATACCAATAGTTTGCCTATAAAGTTTAGTTCCAAATCTAATAAAAATATTATCCAAAAGATAAACAAGGGCATCACAGACTTTTTGACACGACCATAAATTGTGATTATTATATGTATCAGAAGCCCCGATTCTTACAATACCCACAAAAATAATGAAAATTTTGACAGACCCAATAAAATAGTCAGTTTTGAAAGTGACCACCCGCCCGGTAAATTATATGTGTATACTGTACAATAATTTATCATAAATGTATATTTTCTTATTAGCACCACCACCGGCTCCCCCACTCCGCCCCAACCCGCCCCCTCCCCACCCCCTCCCCCGCACCCACGCCGATGGCAATGTGGATATGATAATGGTCTCCGTCCGTCCGCGCGACCGTAAGTCACACTTTTGTCTGGAATAGAACTCCAAAACTATTCAAGGGATTTTGTTGAAACGTCATAAAAGGATATTGAGAGGAAGTGCAGTATGTAAGAACCTAAACTCTACTTAGCTTACTTTTTCCAAGTTATTTCCCTTTATTAAAATTTATGGTTCGGGACATAACTCCAGAAATTATGTGGGGAATCAACTCAAATTGCATACAAAGGTAAGGCTATTCCGTGGAAGTGCAGTGTCTAAGAACAATAAATTGCCTCATTTTACTATAATTTCCCTTTAGCACTTTCAGTATATTTGTCACAAAATATTATATGAATTAAGAAACTATTCAAGGTATTAAATTCAAGTTATACACAGCGACAGCGGACATTAAAAGGAAATGCAATTGATTGTGCCTGTTATGGTTTCGTACCCTGGGACCCCACTGCACTGAAGTATAACACTGAACAACAACAAATGCATTGTTCAGTTATTCTAACCGACCCCACCCCACTCCACTCCACCCATCAAATAAGGTCCATTGTTATTTTAATAATGTTTGGAATTAAATTTAATCTTATTTGTGTCACCAAGATGCAAACCAGTTTACAGGAACTGCCATTACGAAAACATACCTATTCAAATATACTGAACATTTTACCACCAAAAAAATGAAAATTTTCAGATAAAAATTCTGATAGTTTTCATGTTTCTGCTCAAAACATAGATTGTGGGTACTCGTTAGAGCCGCCTCGGCAAGGCGGTTCTTACGAGTACCCACAATCTATGTTTTTGAAAAGAAATAAGAAAAATAATGTATACCCCTGTGAACCTCAGTTTTACTGTATAAAAGTGGGGTTTAAGTGGGTCAAAATTATATAGGCGTGTTTTCGTGATGGGTATTTCTTTCTAGCAAACATACATGTACTGAATCGCCAAACATTAATTTTGCAGATTTGTTCTGAAGTGGGATTTGCCTTTGTCCATTTCACCTTGCGCTTTCTTGCCACTTTCATATGAACAATATCCATCGGCGAGGGGATTGGCCATGTCCTCATGTCTTGTTTAGTTTTGGTTTGTTTTATTTGACCAGTAAAGTGTTTAGAGCAATCTGCCTAGTAGTACAATATTGTTTTTCTTATAAAGTTAAAATACAGCCGCAAGACAAGTTACCGAGATGGTTATACATTGCTACGTGTGATGTACTGTTTATTTTGTTAGAGAAAACAACAAAAAACAGCCAATCGTTTCTTCTCTTGGTCACATGTTTTTTTTTTTTTTTTTTTTTTTTTTGTTGTTGTTGTTGTTATATTGAAAAGCATAAGTGCATATACCCAGGAAGCATTAGCGTCTTCTGAAGAAATTCAACAGACCACATCTTGACTTTTTTTTTTATTTTCCCCATAAAACAGGGTTTGCTTTTTCACGCACATTCGTACAATGTGCGAGTCGTTCAATGTGCATGAAATAACGAACCCCATTGTATGAAAAAAAAATAAATAAATAAAAAATAAAATAAGTAAACTTATTCAAAATGTTGTCTACAGATTATTTTCCAGCATGCTAAGGGATAAACTGCTTCAATAATGTGGAAAATCTTAGTGAAATCAACTGCCAAGCTCTCCGGAGATAGTCAGTGTTTGTTTTCTTTGAAAACAATATATACATTACGAAAACATGCCTATTTAAATATACTAAAAATTTTACCACCAAAAAAATGAAAATTTTCAGATAAAATATTCTAATATTTTTTCATATTTCTGCTCAAAACATAGATTGTGGGTACTCGTTAGAACCGCCTCGGCGAGGCGGTTCTAACGAGTACCCACAATCTATGTTTTTGAACAGAAATAACAAAATTAATGTATACCCCTGTAAATCCCAGTTTTACTATATAAAAGTGGGATTTGAGGGGGTCAAAATTATATAGGCATGTTTTCGTGATGTATAAGTCAAGGTGTCTGAATACAAGGTCAAATTAAAACGCTGAACTATCTGCTGAATTCAGCAACTTGCTGGTCAGTTAAGTGCTGAACTGCTGAATTGCTGATTAAGAATAATGTATTGGTTTAAATGATTTGCTATGTTTAAGTATATGGTTTGTCCCGGTTGATGGATAAACACGTGATACCTCCCTGATCTTCAAGGAGCTCTCTGAAATGAGCCATTAAATTTCTTTTAAAATTTTATCAGTTTGTATTTTTAACACCGTACAAAATGCTGAAATCTCCGCACCTTCAATGAAGATCGTTTCTGTATATTCTATACCTTTTCATAAACCCACGGACAGAGCCCTCCAGCCCTTCCTGAATCTCCCTGAAACCCTTTTGAAACCCGCCACATGTATGTTATTTATATTTAAAGATGCACTTATATGTAAAGATACACTATATAAAGCAAGACAGTCCTGAGCAACAGTGTAGACCCATATATATATATATATATATATATATATATATATATATATATATATATATATATATATATATATATATATATATATATATATATAGAGAGAGAGAGAGAGAGAGAGAGAGAGAGAGAGAGAGAGAGAGAGAGAGAGAGGGGCTATGCAATCTGGACCTGGACTCTCGTGTTCTACTGTAATATAATATATAGTATATATAGTGAAAACCGGGGTATACATAATAAGGAGGAGATTGTTGGAGTTTCTGGTCTTAAAGCTTACTCCTTCACCATTGAGTTCCTGAAGTGGACCCTTACATCTTGGATTTGGTCATGTCCATTGTTGGTAATAGGTATTTTTACTCAAAGTCATTAACAGACTGGCAAATATTGTAGATCTGATAAGGCTGCTCATTATGAACCATCTCATTTGGATCTACACTGTTTGTACAGGTATTAATACCGGTTTACAGCATTGAAAGGATTATTTGGTTTGTTATTTTGCTAAAAAGTACTATTGTGTTGCACTTGTCTATACTAGTCATCACGAGAACACGCCTATATAATTTTGAACCCCTTAAATTCCACTTTTATATACTAGTAAAACTGGGGGTTTCAGAGGTATGCCCTATTTTTCCTATTTTGCTAAAAACATAGATTGTGGGTACTCGTTAGAACCGCCTCGTCGTGGCAGTTCTAACGAATACCCACTATCTATGTTTTGAGAAGAAAATTTTTATATGAAAAAAAAAGAAATACCAGAATTTTTTATCTGAAAATATTCCTTTTTGGTTGTAAAATTTTCAATATATTTGAATAGGCGTGTTTTCGTAATGAGACGTATCAAACAAATCTTCAGCATCTTCCCCTTTTTTATGTACAGTCCAACATCTATGGCTCGAACATGACTGGGACCAGGGGAATTTGTTCCAGGAATGGGTATTTCGAGACACGAAGGGTTAATCACAGCGCTAGGTCAGGTAGCAAATAGTAATAATTTAGGAATGCCCTTTCGACCTTTTATAAGATAATATGTTTTATGTATTCATTAGTATCGTCACCTCAATGCGATTCTAGTGAGTACAAACAATATAAATTTCCATGCTAAAATAAGGAAATTTCCCTAAAATATCCTTAAATATTTGTTTCTTGAGCTGTCGAAAAAAAATTGCAAGGGACTCAAAACAGAGTAAATTACTATGAAATAGAACAACGCATTTTGCACACATACTCGTATGTTGACATAATGAACCAAAACTTCAGAAAACGAACCTTGGTCCTTGTGCGTCCACTGAAGAGTAAGATAAGCCTGTGCTTTCACGCAGTCACAGTCTGATAAGAATTTTAACTGGGAGCATTTGATAGCCAGTGATATAAAAAGTTTCTTCGTGCAGACAACAAAGACTCTGATCAGACTGCGCTGATGCACAGGCTGATTTGCCGAGTCTTCGTTAGGCGGATATGTCAAAATGTACATTTTCTCACGTTACGGTTCTAATGTGGTCAAATCAACTTGTTCAGTTTTATAATAATAATAATTATGGATGGTCCGAATACTTAGGCTAAATATCCCAGCAGGCACACAACATTGAATCGACGTTGCTTCAATGTTGTGTACCCGCTAGGAATACGTCTAGGCCTATTTGTTGGCTTCGCATGCGCATTTGAATAATATATATCGGAAAATGATGGGGGTCCTTTCCTCGTGTTAGCTCATATTTTCTCACGATGGAATCAAATAGCTAGTAACAAGGTATCGGGAAATGTGTAGACACAGCTCAACATTTGCATCCACGCAGACAGACCGAAGCCTGCGCGGAGACTCTTCATGAGATAGGTACCCAGCTAGCAGTCTACTTAAATCTATATCGGGCCGTTTTCGGCTCGCCAGGAGTCCTGACGGACCGATAACGGCCCGATATAGACTAAAAGCAGAATGCTAGTTTGGTATAGAGCCTGAGGGCGAGTCTGCGCATGCGTACGAATATCCATCTGAGCCTTTTTCTCACATGTGGCGCATAGCTCCTGATAAGGCGTTTTTTTCCGTCAAACATTACGAAAACGTGCCTATATAATTTTGACCCCCTTAAACCCCACTTTTATATAGTAAAACTGGGGTTTACAGGGGTATACATTATTTTTCTTATTTCTGCTCAAAAACATAGATTGTGGGTACTCGTTAGAACCGCCTCGCTGAGGCGGTTCTAACGAGTACCCATAATCTATGTTTTGAGCACAAATATGAAAAATATCAGATTTTTTTATCTGAAATTTGATATTTTGTGGTGGTAAAATTTTCAGTGTATTTGAATAGGCGTGTTTTCGTAATAATTTAGATGTTTTTCTTATTGCACTTTGCAGTTTATGGTGTGGATAACTATTAAAGGAGCCTCCCCGAGGCGCTTTACATGAGTTTCTGCATCATATGCTTGCATGGAGAATTAAGGAAATTTTCCGGATAATTTCCCTTACCTAGAGCAATGTGTAATATGCAACGTGAGAAACTGACTGTCTGTCCAGCGAAAGCCTAGATCAGCATGTGCATCCGCGCAATCTGGACCCAAAGTTATAAACTTTTTCCGTGCTCAACTGAGCTGAGAATTAATTTTTCTCTGGTCATAAAGAGGAAAATACCAAAACTAGTTGGCATTTTCATATTCATAAAGTAGAGAAGTTTTCTTAACAAGAAAGAATTTGCAATTGTAAATAATTCGAGATTTATTTGTAGGACAGTTTTCAAGCTCAACTGAGTTGAGCAAAAAAAAGAAGTTTTATAAACTAGGGACCTGATTAGGGACTTTTCCGTTTTTCGCTGTACTCCACAGCCCCATTCAGTAAGCGGACAAGGAATACACTGATCAGATGGGCAAATATGACATAAAAGCCCTTTTCTTCAGTTGTGCATAAATGTAAACAATGCAGTTTTACCTGCACAGGAATCGATCTTTGGGAAGGATCAGGGGCGGATCCAGAGAGGGGTGAGGTCTGGGATTCAGTTTAACCGTACCATGTTTGGCTAAAAATTTCATTAGTATGGGGAATTTTGCATAAATTTGATAATCTTTAGATGGAGTATTAACGGTATTTATTATTCGCACCCTTTAACTCTTTACCATAATACTTACCAGATTTTGAGAGAATATTAAAAAATAAATAAATAAATATTAATGACCCTTCAGAGCAATGAGGTCACTTACAAAACTGAAAACAGCTGAAGTGAGACGTTTTCTTGGCCAGTTAGACTCGACCAGTATGTCTATTTTTGTTATCTTGAGATGTCTTTAAATTGCTGGACGCGTTCTGCGGCGTCTGGTCTAGGTCTACATAGTTTGCTTAGACATACTTGTTAGATTACTTAGGGTAAATACGATAAATTTTGATAAACTGAACCCAGTCAAAAATTTTGAACCCCGCAATTAACTTATCGGATCCGCCCCTGAGAGTATAAAAGATGAACGATGTCAATATGCAGTCAGTCCGCATCTTTCGTGCGCTAATCGAAGCAAAATGAGACTCGAAATTATTATTATAGGTTTTGTCTTGGGTGTTTGTGCCGCCGCGAAGAAGAATTCTGAAGCACCACCGTAAGTAACTTAATGGTGTATTTATATTCTCCTTTGTTACCTGAAGCTCAACACTATGGGTAAAATTTTCAGCAGACGACATATTGAAATATTTTTCTTATGTTTCCCAGAAAACAGGATTTGACATTTCATGCAAATTGTCCCCAATTTGCATGAAATATCAAGTCCTGATTTCTGAAAAAAATAAATGAGAAAAATATCATCAATTATTTGTCTGCTGAATTAGCCCAGATTGTGATTTGAGGTAAGTTTGATTTACCATAGGCCTAGTGCTCATTGGATTATTGGCGAAGGTTCGCGGCCTTTGCAAGCGTTCAGTTGTGACATTTTTTACCGGCGAAGCAAAATGGCGACCCATCACGAAAACATACCTATATAATTTTTACCCCCTTAAACCCCACTTTTATATAGTAAAACTGGGGTTTCCAGGGGTATACATTATTTTTGTTATTTCTGCTCAAAAACACATATTGTCCTCGACGAGGCGGTTCTAACGAGTACTCACAATCTATGTTTTGAGCAGAAACATGAAAAATATCAGAATTTTTCATGTAAAGAATTGCCATTTTTTGGTGGTAAAATTTTCAGTGTATTTGAATAGGCGTGTTTTCGTAATGAGTGCGAATGAATTTTATGTACATGTCCAAACGGGTACTGACGTTTGTACGACGTCGGATGACGTTACATCGATACTGATGCGACGTTGTATACACGTCATTTGCCCGCTGGTGTTTTGTGTATGTTTGGTCTCATGATTTGTTTATAATATTACTTAATATTCGATCCTATTCATGTATATTGTTTATAGATATTTACAGAAGATGTGCTAAAAGCCGTCAAGAACACGTTGCAATTGGGAGATGCGTATGGCAGTTTATTGGATTTTGCGGCTGGTTAGGCCAAATAAAAAATAATTGTGTTTCAGGTTACATGGAATTTTAAAATTGGGACGTTAAGTTGGAAAATATTTTTTATTTTGTTAAAAGTTTTTATATGGGGTTAATAGGAAAACAATATGGCCGAATGGAGAAATCCCCACAAAATCCTTAAAAAACTTTAGGGTCGGTGACGAAAAATTAGGCTGGGTAACCTGAAACACACTTTTTTATTTTAGGCCTTAGAAGTTTAGGATATCATTACGCACCTATTCTTGACGGCTTTTAGCACACTTTCAGCTCGTTAAAAGTAATTCAGTCAAAAAGCGCGAGGTAGGTGCTACTCCAAGGACGTTGATATCCATTGGCTCCAGAATATCATTCCTCGATTTTTTAATTCTTTCCTCGAAAAATTTATATCGCTCATGAAAGATATAATGTGCAAAGTTTATTTACATTTTTTTGCGTCATTGAATTCTAAATCGAATGTGGATCTAATAGACTACTTTCACATTGTTGTGCGCATGCGCCAAATTGTCCAGGTAAGTCTCGAATCGGCGTTACAATCGAGGGGGCAATCTTCAATACGCTGCATATCAGAATAGAGGTCCTGGGATATTATAGATGAAAACGTATCAACTAAAAAAAAAAATAAATAAATAAAAAATAAATAAATCGTCTTCCTCGCAGGTGTAAAAAAATATTTTATTGCTTCAGTCAAAATACTGCTTAGAGCCGGAGACTTCAAATAACACAAAGATTTCGTTTACCGCAAGCAGAACATCCGTGTTCATGTATGTCATTTTTCATTTATTTCCACGTAAAAGCAAAGTTCTTTTAAAATAAATAAATAAATTCAAGACATCAGATCTTTTTTGTTTTCACTAAAATACTAACAAAGACCATCAACTAAAATGTGATTCATATTTCATACCCGAAACTATAGACAGATACGATCGTCTTATAACCAGAGTTTTTAAATTTATAATCATTGTGAAATAACTCATATCAGATAGATCTAATGTGTATTTTTCAAAAATGTATAAACATAAACCTGAAACAATATTTTTTAGTCATGTGGCACAGAAAAATAGAAACAGAAGGTTTAATGACGGATGCAAACGCTAACATGAAGCATATGAAAAGGCAGTTTATGAATTTAATATAGATAGAAACGGATTCCACACGAAGAAATATGCTTAAAATGAAGAAAGACTACAAATATTTTTGCAGATCATGTAAATTAAGATATAACCGCGAACAAGGCCAAAACCAATTCGCGATTTAAAACGAAAACATCATAGAGAGTTCTGGGGTATGTTCAAGCGACAGCAACAGCATGGAGAAAATAATATTTCTCTTCAAGATTTCCACGATTATTTCCAAGCATTAGCGTCCGATGCAAATACGCAGGATGATAAAGAAGTACGCGAAATTTTTAATCTTTATGATAATAATGATACTGATAGTACCCAGCAAGAGCTTGACGAACCAATTACACAAATCGAAATAAAAAAATGCCATAAAACGTTTAAAGATAAACAAATTATGTTCAACTGACTATCTTTTAAACGAATATTTTATTGAAAGCATTAATATACTTATAGAACATATACAAATGATTTTTAACCATATTTTAGATAGTAAAGTTTATTCAAGTGTATGGGCGGAAAGAATCATCGTTCCAATTTTTAAAAAGGGAGATAAAAATGAGCCAAATAATTACAGGGGGATAACTCTGATCAGTTGTTTTGGGAAATTATTTACACATGTAATAAATGAGCGACTGAAACGATGGGCTACAAAAAAATGATACTACTACAGATGCACAATTCGGGTTTAAACCCGACCACAGTACTCTTGATGCAATTTTTATTTCGCAGTCATTGATTAATAAAAAAAATAAGGGACAGGAAAAATACTGTATTGTGTATTAGTAGACTTGCGACGAGCGTTCGATTCGGTATACAGAGGTGGTCTGTGGCTTGAATTTTTGAAAAGTGGCATCGATGAAAAAATACTAAGCATTATACGATCAATGTATGGCCAGGCTAAATCTTGTGTTAAACATTTTGGTTCCTTGTCCGATTTTTTCAAATGTGATGTCGGATTGTTACAAGGGGAAGTACTCTCCCCGATCCTTTTTTCATTATTTCTAAATGATATTGAGATGTATCTGCAAGCGGATGCAAATGCTGGGATAACACTGGACCAGTTATCAATATATCTCCTAATGTTTGCGGACGATGCTGTAATTTTTTCCGAAACCATTGAAGGACTGCAAGAATCTTTGAATAATTTGAAGTAATACTGCGATAAGTGGAATTTATCCGTAAATACTGAAAAAAACTAAAATTGTGGATTTCAGAAAAGAGGGAGTTCTCAGTCAAAATGAAACCTGGACATTTGATAATAATGAAATAGAAATTGTGAATAATTTCAACAATTTGGAGGTAGTTTTATCTAGCGGGGGCTCTTATGTCAAGGCTACAAACACATTCGCAGAGAAATCACTGATTAAAGGCAATACATTCATTAATGGCAGTTACCAAAGAAAAAGTAGTTCCTATTGATATAATGTTTAGTTTGTTTGATTCTTTTATTGGTCCGAATTCGAACTATGGGTGTGAGGTTTGGGGTTTTGCAAGGGCAGATAATTTAGAACATGTTTATAGAAAATTTTGTAAATGGCTTTTGAACGTAAAACCGTCTTCCAGCAATGTTGCTTTATATGGAGAATTAGGAAGACTTCCCTTATTTGTTGGGCGTCAGATAAGAATAATTATGTTGGGCGTCAGATAAGAATAATTAAATATTGGTTGAAAATTATACACGTTAAAAACAATAATTGTATACTATGGAATATATATTGTATGTTAAGAAACGAGCTTGAAGCAAACCAGAATATAACAATTTGGGTATCAAATGTGAAAAACACATGAGAAAGAACAGGGTTTCCTGATGTCTGAATGTTTCCAGCATCAGTTAACTCCGATAAATACATATCTTTTTTAAAGACAAGACTCAAAGATTTGTATATCACTGAATGGAGTGAAGGCCTACGGTCACATACCTCTTTAACACTTTACAGAGAAATTATGTCAACTTTCGAAATTTCTCCATATTTACTGAAAATGAAAAACCGTAAATACAGAAATGCTATAGCAAAAATTCGTCTTTCATCTAATCAGCTAGCTATAGAAAAGGGGCGACATGCAAATATTGAACGCAATGAAAGGAAATGCTACCAATGCACTGATGAGATAGAAGAAGAATTTCATTTTATCTTATCTTGCCAAGTGTATGAAGAACATAGAAAAAAAATATATCCACAAATACTTTTATACAAGACCAAGCATGTATAAGCTAATAAATTTATTATGCACAACAAAATCAAAGGGAATGAACCGTCTGGCGATATATTTGATAAAGGTACAGAGGTAAGAACTGAGCTCCTTAATACTACATGAGTATCTGAGTAGTTTCAAGGTGAGCCATGACATGAAAATGTGTCGTCGGATTAACTGTAAACAGAGGGAGTGAAGGGCCTGATCGGACTATGCTGATGCGCAAGCTGATCTGGACCTTCGCTGTCGCATTGTCCCCGGAGACGGTTTTGCATGGCGCCGCCCTGTCCATCTGCTGCCTTACTTATGATATAGCTTCAGGACTTAAATTCATACTTTGTCATATTTTTACGTTTACAATATATTTTCTTGTATATAGTATATTTGTTTGCCACAGCGAATGCCCGGGTCAGTCTGCGCGAATGCGCAGGGACCTGCTCAGGCGTGTAGGGTGGTCCGGGTCTCTGCCGATTAAAGCGTCGTTTCTGCCTTTTTTTTTTTCTCTCGGCTTATGTAATATTATATATTCATTTTATAATGTACACATACACTGCGGGCATGGAAGGTCCAGACCAGACTAAGCAGATGGAGCTGGGCTGGGCCGTCGATGCCTACATATCCTCATGGGGTGCCTTACAGTTTCGAAACATACAAGCACATTGTGGCGGCAGGGACACCGACCACGCAGTGTTAGTAATCATGCGGG